>PVKB01000122.1:0-446064 GCA_004027205.1 Ctenodactylus gundi
GGTAATGGATATGAAAAACAATGCTGTGCAATAAAAATATTGAGTAAATACTCCAAAAATAAGTTTTTAAAATATTAACTGCTCTAAGAAAAAAAATTACAAGAAGATGGTGTTTGTTTTATTGAAGGCTAGATTTCAGGGACTATTTTAGAAACAAGAATTTTCATTTATGATTCAAGAGTATAACTTGCAGTTGATTGAAATACTTTAGTTCAATTCAGCCCAATTTAACTCAATTCAACTTTTTAGCAAATCTTCTGTGAGTATTATACTGCTATGGAAAGAAAAGATTCTTTCTGTCAGTACCCTTAAACATTCCCTCCCCATTCCCCGGGCCCTAAGAAGCTTTCGACTGGACTTAAATCTACCACTTAATGAGTGCTTATAGAATGACATAAGCGGTAAAGTGACGTGCCTCAGTTACACCAGCAGAGATGAACTGTAAAGCTTTGTGGCTCCTGAAAAGAAAATGAATCAAGGAAATGGTGAACTTGTCCAGTTTAAAGCTATTAATGAAGAATTGTATTCTAGTCTTTCCTAGAAAAGAGAGCTGAAACTATTTTCATGTGGACTCTTCCTCTTTAAATTTGTGTTTCCAGAAATGACTTGAATTTTGTGTTCTTTTCATTTCCTGAAAAGCCCTGTGGTTCTTCCCTTTTCTTTTTCATCCATAATCACTTTAAAGGATACATTTAGGTTCTGAACAACTCGCTTTCAATTGGCCCATTAGTACTGCAAGAAATGCCTTCACAATTGCATGTGCAAAGGACATTGAATGGAAGTTAGTGTTAACTGAATTTTTTTATCCAGATGAAAATATCTTCTCTTAAGACTGGTGAAATTTGAGCAAAAGAAGCTCCACCACCAAAGACTTTAATCCTTTCACAGCGGTTCTCACCTCTTGGGAAGATTGGGTAAAGGGAGCACCAGGCTACATGATTCAAACCCATCTCCAGAGCATGTTGATTGTCATTTTTCCACAAGACTGGTAAACTGAGGGCTCATATGCATTGTTTCAAATAGAACTTATTGATGATTTGATTGCTAATTATTTAGTCTTGGTTTTGATTATCAGAGTAGGATTATGATTTAAACAGAATTTATAGAGGCAGGAAGCGCTTCTCTTATATGGAAGGAAGTAAGTGCATTTTTTTTCATGTTTCCATCATGGTCTCTTCAGGGTGTGAACCAACATATTGTTTGCAACATTAGAGGAACATGAGAGATATCTGGGAAAATCTTGGTAATTGCCAGTTCTTTTCTGTGGTATCAACTTACAGAAATTTTAGATTTGTGGCACAAGCCTGTGGGATAGACAAAAAGCCTCGTTGAAGGTGACCTGAATGTTAGGTTAGCCTAACTTCATTTAGCAGATAAAGATTCTTCTGAAATCTTTCAGGAAAATGGTGCCATTTCTTCCCACCACTTCACTAACCTAGAACTAGTGACTCACCTAGGAACACTTGGTTACAGGAACATTACATCCTAGTACACATGTGAGGGTACTGTCAGTCTTTGATTGATTGTATTCTCTCATGTGGGTCCTCATGGATCTTGAAGGACCAAAAACTCTTATTAGGGCATGATTAGAGTTACATTAGTATTTTTTTCACAGGTAGAAGTAATGCAGAGAAAGAAAAGTATTCTTTCCTCTGATAACAAAAATGGAATTTTTGTAGTCTATCTTTTTAAAAAATAAATGAGGGATGAAGGGATCGTATAGCAGTTAGATTGCTTGCCTCATAAGCACAGGCCCTTAGTTTGACTCCTCAGAAACAAGTGAGCCAAGTGAGGTGGCAAGCACTTGTAATCGCAACATGCAGGAGGCTGAGAACACATGATTCCTGTGAGCTCAGGGCCAGCCTGGATTGCAGAGCAAGAGCTTGTCTCAGAATTAACAAATACATAAATAAATAAATAAATCTAAATTAAAAGAAGTATAGCACTTAAAGATCTTAAGCTTATGAGAAAATGTTAATCTTAACTTCCTACCACACACTGATCTATACCTTGGCTTTAGCATTTTATTTATTTATTTATTTATTTATTTATTTATGATATCAGTATTCACTCTGAGCTACATTCCTAGCCCCATTTCGTTGTTTATTTGAAACAGGGTCTCACTAAATTGTTAAGTTGCCAGGTTAGGCTTGAGCTTGTGCACCTGACATCCTCCTGCCTCAGCCTTCCAGAGTGCTCTAGTATTTTAAAGTTATTTAAGAGGTACTTTCCAGAATGCCTAATTCATAATATGTTGGAGAAAGAATTCTAGTATATCTTTATTGTAATTAGCATAGATCACCATAGTCCCTATTCTCTACTACCTGGCCCTTCCAGGACTTGCAAGGATTATCTATATAGCCCTTCAAGAAACTCAACTTTAGGATTTTAGGTTGATTGTTGTAACATTTCACAATATATATCTGTATCAAAACATCAAATTTCACAAGGTATACATTATATGTATGCATATATATGTATATATATATATATATATAGAGAGAGAGAGAGAGAGAGAGAGAGAGAGAGAGAGAGAGGAAGAGAGAAAGAAATAACTTTCTGTCAATTATACCTCAAAAAATCTGTCTAAAATAAAAGAAACAAAAAATCTGGAGGCTGGAATAAAGTCAGTGGTAAAGCATTTATGTAGAATGTGCTAAATTCTGGATTTAGTCTCCAGTTTCAAAAAACACATCCCTAGAACCACAAAACGTCTTACTGGAAATAAGTTCATCAGAGGGTTTAGAACTAAACTGGACACACACATGAATCAATGAGTCTAAAGGCAATGAAACAGAACTCACGAAACTGAAAGAAGGATAGAGTAGCCCAAGCCCTTCCAGTGATAACCAGGTGTCTGAAAATGGGGCCAATTGCTCAGTGACATGAACCCATGGTCAAAGAGGTTCAGCAAATCCTGAACAGAGCAAAAACAGTGAAGACCTCACCAAGGCATGTCACAGTTAAAAACAAAAACTCAAAAATAAAAGGGAAGCTATAAAAGTAGCCAGAGGAGAAAAGACACGCATAGAGTATAATTTTGTGACTGCTATCATTAATAAATACAGAGAAACCAGAAAACAATTAAATGTCCTCATTGAAATGTGAGAGAAAATATATTTATCTAGAATTTTTTTTAAATATTGAGCCAGCCCCAGTGGTGCAGGTCTCTTACTTTCTATGTATTCACTTACGTTCTATAGATATGTCACGCTTTACCACGCCTGCTCTACGCGGTTCTGGGGAATCGAACCCATGACCTCTCACTTGCCAAACAAGAGCTCTTAACCACTGAGGTACACCTCCAGCCCCTTAACCAAGAATTTCCTTCACAAATGAACATTAAAAAAAAAACAGCTGTCTTCAGGAAACAAGAAAAAAAAAGTTCAGGAAACCTTTTCTTGGCAGTTTTGTACTATAAAAACCCAAGAGACATACATCAGGCTAAGAGAGATGTCGCTAGATGAAAACATGAATCTGAATAAAAAAGAAGGAGGGAAAGAAGAAGAAAGAAAAAGCAAACATTGATAAATATAAAATACATTTTTAAAAACTTAAAAATCTAGTCATTATCTAAAGCAAAATAATAAAAACAAGTACCAAGTCCATCAGAAAAAACTTCCTGTATCCTTCTACCCATCCTCAACCTTTCCTAACATCATTCATGTCTATTTTTCCAAAAACTTGAAAAGTAACAAACAAATTAATAGTTTTTATATTTCATTGCTTTGAGTCGTATAATCAGAAGAATGGTTTAAAGATTGAAATTTAAGCTTATAATCAATATATTTTATTGATTTAAATCAATGGATGTATTTTTTTGATAATTTCAAAATCATTATATTCATAGGCCTTTGGTTTTAAACTTAATTATCAGCTCCAGGTTTTCATCCTGGAATTTTAATCTGAGAAATTGAGAGTAACTATTTGTAAAATGTTCAGCATTTCAAAAAATATAATGATGTTAAGTGAAATTTACAGAAAACAGATGTTTTTAGATTAAGCTCTCACACTAGGTCCACCAAACCAGAATAAACTAGAATGCAGTTACTCACACAAGGTGCTCTAGGTCAACCTGACCTTTTTTCCAAAAATCAGGAAATTCTTATCAGTGAATTTGAAGAAGGCCTATCAGCCTAAGCCAGTATGACATGGAAGTCTCCTCTCTTAACTTCATAAAAGAATTAACTTTGAAATGACCAATTCACTTTTTATTCCATTTCTACCTTTTCAGCCCTTTTTCAGCCTGCCTCCACTGTTTTTTTTTGCATTATATCGATATATTGATAAATAAAATACATAAAGTTTACATTGATCTTGAGTATTTGTGTATAGACACATCATGGCAAAATTACAAATCCTTTCCTTCTCCCTTTTCAACCCTCCCATTTCTTCCCCCTCCCCTCCAGTTCACATTATTCCTCACATTATGTTCTATGAAATAATTGTGATCTGGGTTTCTCATATTAGAGACCATTCAATGTTTCACCTTCTGCTTCTGACTCACTTCACTAAGCATCATAATCTCAAGTTGCCTCCATTTACCTACAAAAGCCTCCAACCTATCTGTCTTTATAGATGAGTAGTATTCCATTGTGTATGTATCTATTGGTCTGTTGATGGGTATTTTGGTGTCTTCCACATTTTAGCTAGTGTTAGTTGTGCTACTATGAACCTGTTTATACATGTATTTCTATTACATGCAGTTTTTAAATCCTTTGGGAAAATTCCCAGAAGAGGTATCATTGCATTGAAGGGGATGTTTTTATTTCCAGTCTTTTGAGAAACCTCCATACTGCTTTCCATAGTAGTTGTACCAGTATACATTTCCACCAGCAGTGCAGGAGGGTTCCTTTCTCCCCACAGCCTCACCAGCACTGGTTGCTGTTTGTGTTCTTAATATATGCCATTCTTTCTGGAGTCAGATGGTATCTTAGTGTGGTGTTTTAATTTGCCTTTCTCTAATGGCTAAAGATGTTGAACATATTTTCATGTATTTATTGGCCATTTAAACTTCTTTATCGGAGATTGGAATACCTTCTCTATTTTCTACTAGAGATGTTGAATAATCCATGAGTCATTAATTTCAATCTTTAAGTGTTCTTAATTCATATTCATTAACAGTCAATATTATGGTTTTCTTCTGATTAAGGAGCAAAAAGATGACATCAAATTTTGAAAAGTAGCTAATCAAGCAGCCTCCAGTTTGACATGATGTTTTGTCTTTTATTTGTTAGTTACATTCATGTTTGATTTATTAAGGATGAAGGAAGATGGATTTTTATCCAAATCATCAAATTATGATGACCATCTACAAAAATAATAAAAAAAAAGTGGGTAATCAGGAAGCCCTGATTCTTAATAGAACCCAGGCTGGCCTTGAACTCACCTCACTGCAGTTATCCTGCCTCAGCCCCCACAGTGCTGGGATTACAGGCGTGCACCATCCCACCTGGCTTATCATTTACTTCTCTCTCTTCTTTTATGTCAGTTGAGATTAAACACCAGTAAGATGCATGATTAAACATGTTTGAAGGGGACTGAGACAATAGGAGTTTGGTTGAGGGATGAACCAGGAATTTTTAAATCAGGGGTTAAGGTAGTTTTTTAAAACACATTTTAAGGTGGATATCTGGAGCTCGGCCAGAATAACTTATTCAAGCATGAATATTTTATTTCCTTTGCCTGTTGCTCAGAACAGCTAATATGAGTGGAGTTATTTTTACCTGCACTCTGGTCTAGTGGATGCTTTCATAAAAATGAACACCAGAAGCCTCCATTTTTAGGAAAATAAGTGAAAGAAGTAGGTCAAGGTGGAAATCTAGACCAGTAAGTGTAGCCATTAAGGCAATTCTGAAACAAAGCCCTTCAGCCCAAGTAAGCAGACACCAGGCAACTGCGTTGTGTTTGTGATCTGCAGTTGAATATGGCTTTGAAGTGAGCACACAAAGGCGGTGGCACATTGCAAGGAAGGAAACCACTGTGCGCAGAGAGAATGGGTGTTCAGGCAGGAAAGGGGCTGCCTCCTTACCACACTGGCCAAGGCTCAAGGGGGATTTTGTGTCTCCTTCCTTTGGAACTGCAACTGGCAATCGATGTTTGTATTTCAAAATCTGAGAGGTTCCCTTAATTTATAGTTTAATTTCTTCAAAGATGTACGCACTTAATTACAGAAAGTCGACCACAGTTGTGGCACTTCAACACAGGATAACAACTAACTCAAATACTTTCTGAGAGCCAAGATTCAAGAAAAAGTATCTTGACAAACCCAAATGAAATTAAAGCTAATTAGATAAACAAAAAAGACCAATATTTATAATGTGGATATGGGAATAGGAAAATTTAAAGGGGCAGCCCTTGAGTGCCTCTGGAAATTTACTACAAAGTAGAGGATACGTTAGGTTGTAGAAGACGGACTAACCCCTTCTGTCTTCTGCTTACTCCTTATAGTTGCCTTTATACCTTAAAATCTACTTTTCACACAAATTTGGGCACCTGTGGAAAGCACTCTATCTTTGATGACTAAATAAATCATCAGGTAAGTGATTGAATAAAAATATTAGCTAGAAAAAATAATTCCTGATAATCTTTCAGATAATATTCTGAATTATGGCACATGCTAGAGAAGTGCTTATTTTATTTCCTAACCAGAAATTCTGAGGTACAAAGTATTCTTCGAAGCTGCCAAATCCTTGGCGATCCCCAAAATTGGGTTCATAGTCCTTGACCCTTACAAAATTCCTCAATAGGCGTCAAATAAATGTTCTAAAATCTTTGATCAGCTTTACCTTCATTTGCTTAAAACTCACTAAGAAGTAAAACTTGGAACTGTTACACAGTTTCACAAAATGCTCTGGTATTAAAGCAGCAAAATTATTTTACTTATTCCCTATTCATAAATGAATTTTAAACATAAAAAGTTTCATAAATATTTTACAGAGAAATATAATAAGCATCTTTGTGTATTGCTTGTCACCTCTATTTTATTCAATTTGAATTTGTCAGCAAAGCAGTTTCAGACAGTTTCTTGTATGTTTTAGGGTTGATATTAAGATCTGTTATTTTTTGAGTGTCTCCAACAAGAAAGAGATTAAAACCAATGATTCTGAAGAAAATTGAAGTGATATATTATATTTAGTAGAGAATTACAAGAAGAATTCCCTTTTTTTAACCATTAAAACCAGAAATGACCTTGGGATCTAAACAGAAGTTGAATAATAAAATGGTAAATTATTCAGATGCTAAGGCTGTTTATCACCTTCTATAATTTTCTACAATATTAGACAAACTACCTTATTGGGGGAAAAGCATGCTTGCATGAGATAAACTTTAATAATCAAGTGAGATATAAAAATAAAATACATGGTTGCAGCTGGGAAAAATAAGCATTTTGTGAAGAGCTCTGCTATACTGCGAGTTAATTTTCCTTAGAATTAAGGTTCTACAGACATAAGAGTTGTGCTACACTGCAATATGATTTTCTTTCGATTTGCTAAGCTTTAAGGTTTTATAGACAATCCGTTTTCATGGTACTGCCAATGTAGTAGGTAACTTGAAAAGTTGAGATTCTAAACGTTTGCATGACGCATTTGTGGGCGACTCTTTTAGCAAATAGTCCAACAGGTATTAGAATTAAAGTTTCAGAATGTCTAAATTATGCCAGGTCCAACTCTTCCATTTACAGCCCAGAACTGGGCAGCCCTTGATCATAACTGTGATTTTAAGTATCAGAAGTACTGTATATGAGTCTTCTAATTTCCTATAGCATCTTTGGGGTTCAGAAAATGCTGTCCCAAACTATGTAACTTTTGTGTGCCGAGTACAATATGCACAGTGTAACACATCAGTCAGCAAAGGATCACATGCACAATGGTGGTCTCGTAAGATAATGGAGCTAAAAAAATTCCAACCATCTAGTGACGTCACAACCATCCAAAATGTCCCAGTGCAATCCTGATGGAAACAAATCGTGACCATAGAGGAGATTATGTCAATTTGAGGGAATTAGGTACCACATCTCCATTAGGGTTAGGATTTGTGAATTACGCCTAGATTGGGGATCAATAACTGGTCTGGATTAGAGTGTGAGTGATTTGTGGCCTGGCCAATGAGAGAAGAGCACCCACCCAGATGTGGGAGGGCCAACTGGAACTCTGAGGATATAAAAGGAAGGAAGCCGAAAGATTGTTACAGCTTCTTCCCCTGGGAAAGCTCTCGCCGATCTTCAGCATAGATTTGCTCCAGTCTCAATTTGTGCCTGTCTGTTGCTGCTCTTCAGTCAGTGATCTTCAGGCTGCGGTCTTCACCCGAGATCTACAGCAGACTCTCAGCTCACTGGCTGTTCTGCAGTCCAGATGGGAGATCCACTTCACGGATGAGCAGCCATCTTGGACCACCTCTATCCTTGGATTTGTAAGCCTTCCTAATAGATCTTTTTGTGATAAAATCTATAAATTTTGTTTGAAAGAACCCAAACTAATACACAAACCTACTGTTACTGGTCACTTGGGACTATATATCTAAATTTGTTTTCCCATCACCAGATCAGAGGAGGTCATCTACTATAGTTAATAGAAGAAAGGATGTAGTCAAAGCCAACTCTGAGGAGATGGAGGGGCCCATTTACCTCAAATTGCCTTCTCTTGGTGTACAAGAGTCTTTTGTAGAAAGACATAGTAGGGAGGAGGGAACACAAAGAGATAATGGCCTCTCCCAAGCTTCCCTTATCACTTGCCGCCATCTTCAGCCTTATTTTTCTCTTTCGTTTTAGAAGGAAACACATAGATCTCAACCACTAAAGGCTGAGAAGTGTTTATAATGCATTATCTGCTTACAAGCAAATCTGTGATGAAAGACAGAAAATAGAGAGAGAGAAAGAAAGAAAGAAAGAAAGAAAGAAAGAAAGAAAGAGAAGGAAGGAAGGAAGGAAGGAAGGAAGGAAGGAAGGAAGGAAGGAAGGAAGGAACCAACCATGGTCATATGTCATATTTCTGAAAAGAATGGTACCTGCTCAAGAACTGCCTCAGGAGCAACCCAGGAGAAGGCATTGTTCTTAGCAAAACTGACACAGTTCTAAGTGGGTCACTGTTCCTGATCTTCAAGGGGACAAGATGTGGAGGTGGAAGACAGTGTGATTGATGATCTGTGACTGATAATCCTGAACCTGTATAGTCCTAAGCTAACATGTGTGTGTCATAGTTTTTAACAAATAAAGATATAAATTTTAAAAGTAAAAAGAAAATCTTATAGATTAACAGTATGAACATGGAAAGTGTCTTTGTACAGTAGCACAGTGTTTTTGCATTTAAGCTAATTATTATTCCAAGAGCCAAGAAGATAGCATTGAAAAGTTTGTAGATTTAAAAAATCACTAAAGTTAATTTGTCATCAAGGAAAGAAACTATTTTTTTAATAAATTCAGCATATATGTGTAAAGTGTTTAGAAGGACTGAAACTGCACAGCCATGTCCTGGGCCTTCCCTCACCACTCACTCTCACTGACTCACCCACAACAGCTTCCAAGCCTACAGGTGCCATTCCTGATGAGGGGTCTGTAGCTATACAGGTCTACCTGCATTTCCATATTTCTTACTGTATCTTTTCTATGTTGATATCCAAGTAATTACCATTGGGACATAATTCCCTACAATATTCAGCACAGAAACATGCTGGACAGCTTTGTAGCCTAGGAACAGTAGAACATCATGTAGCTTGCATGTGGTATTAATCGCCCCAGTTTGTGAAAGTATACCCTATGATGTTCACTGGTTAACAAAGTCAGCTAAAGACATGTTGGTAGGATGTAACCCCTTCACTAAGCAACGCCAGGCTGTGCTTTGAACTAAAGGAGGTTAAGGGTGCAGAAATAAAGTCTCTCTGGCCTTCCCCCTTATCAGTTTCTTCCACAAAGTGAGTTGTAGAAACCAAAATTCCTCTTCCCCAAGGCATGTCATAGACACTAGACTGTTACTCTCAAAACAAGACAGAAACCCTAGAAACGATGCTCTGCTCCTTTCTCTTGAAGACCCTCAGTCCTCTGTCTCATACCTCAACTAGTTTAAAGGAGGCCAAGAAGAAGCAGAGCAGATGTTCTTCCTGGATTAGCCCCCCTCAGACTATCCCCCTTAAGTTAGACTCTTTTGCCCAGTCATTTCCACATTGTTATCTATTCTTCAACTAACTAAACTAAGTGTAAAAATGGAGTTTTCCTTGGCTTTTTGAGCCTTCATTCTGAAGGCTCCCATCCCATAAACTTAGACGAATAAATTTCCTGCACTTTGCTTTTATTGACCTACCTGTCTTTGTTTAAAAAAAAATCTACCATGATGATTTTAATGATGGGTAAGGAAAGACAATCACATAGTTTTTGCTTCTGCACTTATGGGTTCTACTTCTAAGAGTTCAAACTAATGGGACCCACAATTACTTTCTTATGATAGTGACAACAGGAAGGCAGACCTCTTCTCTTTATAATGATTCTGATTGCAGCAAGTATTATATGAGTTCAGTAATCTGCAGAGAAGAGGCTTCTTGCTGTCTCATTCCCATCTATCTCTGAATTCCATGTCTCTTCTCTACCGAAGAAAAGACACAGTGAGATACAGACTAACTGCTAAATCGCATCATTTCCCCCAACAGGTCCTGCCTTTTATAAGAGCTAAGGAGGCTTCCCAGTGGGTTCCTCACAAAGGCAGTACTCAGCCATGGTCTTGTGACGAATCCTGATGGAAAATACATGCACGTTATTGAAATACTTTGTGCTTGTGACACTAAAGTTACTATATCGCCTTCATTTCCCTTGCTTTCCGAGCTTATTCATTATACTAGAAGACAAATTTAGCATGAAGATCAAATTTGTAAGATTATTGTGCAAATATCAGCCCTTAAATGTCAAAGTGGGTTTTTTTAATCCCAGTTAGAAATTTTATCATTTAAAATCACTGATCTTTGGAGTTCAATCCACAGTATCATTAAATAAATAGAAAGGTGAAACTAAGAAACTAATTTTTTGAAATATTTTATGACTGGAATTGTTAACATATAGAAAAATATTTCCCTCCTCACTCCAAATCCTCCAATTTTACTTCCCAGAGGCAATCACAATTGTATGACTTGAACTCCAAACCAAGTCTCTAGGAGCAATAAAACAGGAAGAGCAAAAACCAACTTTTCATTTCACTCAGAAAAGAACCAGGAATCAAAGGATCCAAATCGTCTCCTTCCAGACTAGAAAACGTGTAGATGAAGGCAAATAGGGACACCAAACCGAATCGGGAATGAGTGCAGGACTGTCTTATACTCAAGGGAAGATAGTTTTGAGAAATACGTATCTGAGCATCTGGCCTGGTCTGCAGAAATGTCCCCACACCAACATCTTTAAAAGAAGCTATTTTTTGCTTCTATTTCCCAAAGAGATATAAAACTATTAAAAGGAAATAATGGATCAAAATAAATGAGTTCACTCAAAAGAGACACTCCTGTATGATTTCTGTTGCTGAGAATCTTCAGCACATTATTTCAAAGTGGCAATGTGAGAAAAGAAAAATCAAAAGTGGCAGCTACATTCACTGCCAGGTGTACACAGGACACGGACACACACAACCTCCTCTAGGTTTTCTTTTTGGTTTTTTTCTTCAGGGTATATATGTTAAGGGATCAAGACCCCTGAATCATCAAAATAAATTATTTTGTACATTACAGCGCACACACCAAGGAGATCTACAGGAAGGCATTGGGCTAAACGTCACCAGGGAGGTCTGGCACTGGGCCTTCATTAGCTGGACCCCTCCACTTCTTTGGGTGTGGTGGCCTCCAGGAGCCATTTCCTCTACACCCCCTGCTGGCTCTCCCTCCTCCTCCTCCTCTTCCTCCTCCTCCTCCTCCTGTGGATAGAGGTCTAGGTATTACTGCAAGCATTCCTGCATAGCCGAAAACAGCTCTACACACTCGGAGCCCGTGAGGTCCTCTGTGTTACAGTGGAAGAAGGAAAAGACCAACTTAAACCCTTCCCCACAGTGGCCACTGGCCATTAGCCCAAGGTATGGGCAGTTCCTGTTAATGTCGCCCACCATTTGACAGGATCGGTATGTGCTTTTCCTAGGGATCATTGGGGTCATCAGCCACCAGCTCAGACTGCTGAGGGTTTCGCAGTTTTCTATGGGCACAATATGATTCGATCTTTCCCTTCCTAATGACAGTAAGTCATGGTAGCAACCAGGTGAAGACAGTACCTCAAGACAGGACCTCACCTTAAGGCTGCCTGGGCTGGCCTGCCCTCTGGCGCCTGCCTCCACGCCTACCAGTGCCCACAGGACCCTCAACCGAAAACTACCCTGGGTTAGAAATTTTAAATATCTGAGTCTGAAGAAATAGTTCAGAGGTCAAAGCAATTGCCTAGCAAGCACTAAGTATCTGAGTTCTATTCCACAGCACCACATGAGCTGCACGTGGTGGCAAACACCTGTAAACCCAGCACTCAGGAGGCTGAGACAGGATGGTTCCCGTGAGTTTAAGGCCAACCCAGACTCCCTAGTGAGTTCGGGAGCATCCTGGGCTGCAAAGTGAGACCCTGTCTCAAAAACAAAAAGAGAAAATTTAAAGATAATTAATATATTAAAAAAACCACCTAATGCACTAAGGCCTTATTTTATCTGAGCTTAGAAATTATTTGGATAGATATGGACTTTGATGTTGATAATCACTTTTCCTAAGAATTTTGAGTACCTTTTCCATTGTTTTAAGCTTCTAGTATTGCTATAGAGAAGAAAAATGGCAACACAATTCCCGATCAGTTACATGAACTTGTACAGTATTTTGTTTTAAAGGTTAATAAAACATTTGTCTCCAGTTGTCTGGAAATCTGTGTACAATCACTAGCCGTTCGTGTGCCTTTGTATCACACTTTCATTCCAGAAATCCATGAGAGCTGTATAGAATTATTTTTTAATGATTTCTCTTCCTTTTACTCTCTACTTCACCACAACCCCTGATGTGCAGATGTTGAGTAGATAATGTCTGTAGTTTTTTAATCATAATTTTCTAATGTTTCCCTTTTTATGTAACTTTTAGGGATATTTCCTCAATTTTATCTTTCTATTCTTCTATCAAGGGTTCTAAGAGCTTTATGGGTCCTGTGCATATTTTTTCTTGCATATACTTGTTTTTATTTCACAGATACAACATAATCAGGGTTCACTTTTTGTGGCACTGAAAGGTCATAAAAATGGCAATGCAGGCTGAAGCCATGGAAAACATTCTTAATAATTAGTTGAAAAGTGATGTTTGTTCCATGAGCTTCATGATTTCTTTTGTAACACCGAAATCACTCAAACTAAAAAGTATAAGCACGTAGTAAATAAAAATAATAAAACTAGCATTTAGTTAGTACACTGTAATTTAAAACATTAAAAATTAAAATGATTTCTTTCTTGGACCAGAACCAGTTGCCTAATGAGGACGTAACTTTTAACCGTAAAAGATAGTGTTATTTAGCGAATCACTTATTTCCTCACGTTTTCACATCATAAAGTGTCTCTGAGAGGTCTTTATTATGAATTATTTTGTCAATATCCCTTCCTATGGGACATCTTGACTGTTTGCATTGTACTCTCAACTACATAAAACACTTCAACACTTTTATGTCTAATTGCCTTAACTATTTTTTTGGAATCTAAGAACAAATTCATAATACTGTCATTTTTAGTTCTAGCAGCCTGACAAAATAACATTTGTCAATTCATTTCAATTTTTGAAGCCAGCCTTTTCTACCAATAAAAATTCTTCCATTCTCTCTAAATTAGTATTTTCTCACCATGTGGCCATTAACAGGAACACTCTGACCCATATACTCTCCAAGTTAGTTTATTTCTTCAAGCCAATGAGTGCTTTCTGCTCCTGGTGCAGTTAATCTAAAAGGTATTGATGCAACTATATCTTGTTCTATTAGCTGTAATTTTGTGAATGTTTCCAGTAGGATTTGTTCAAGCTAGACCTCTTCCAATCACTGTTTTCAAAACTTCTAATCATAATTAATCCCATTTACTGGAAAATTTTCACTCCTTTGCTGCACTTACATCTTTGTTGTTTATTTCCTTCTATTCATCATCCTTTTTATAGATTGTCACATGGACTTATTCTTGAAGTACAAGGAAGAAATTCAGTAGCACACTTTGCTGTCAGTGCATGAGCCCAGGCACAGACAGACTTCAAAAGAAATGAAGTTGTTGGTCATTTATTATGATATTCATCTATCATTACCATGCAACTGTGAGCAGAAAAGGTAACAGAAAAGTTTGTACACTATGTGAATCATTCACAGCTGATACTTTGTGGTACTGAATTCCAGATGCATTGCTGGAAGATGGGAGCAGTCAGACTCCACAGAGAACGCTCATCAAATCTCCTTCCTTGCTACCTTGTGTCCTTGGAGTCGAAGGCAAGAACAACACTTGGGATCTCTATATACCCTTCCCACTTCCCCTGCTGTTTATCAGTTTGATACCTTTGTTCTTGATTCTGTCAGTGCACAGATCCTGTCTTTAGTCTCTGTGGAGAGTATACTTTTACTGTTCTGCTCCACCAGCGATGAGGAGTTAGACCACCTGCTGGTTTTCGATCTACTTTTGTGTTTCCATGGACTCATTTCCAGAGCTTACTAAGTACACTAGCCACTTCAGAACCTATCAAAAATGGTGGAGTGTAACTGCCAGTTCTTGACTTTGACCATTGCTAGTTGAGGTTTCAGGGGTACCTTACCTTCTTCCCCTCCCTGGGCCTCCCTCCCCTCCCCTCTTCTCTCCCTTTCCCACTCCTCCTCCTCCTTTTTTCTTCTTCTCCTTCTTTTCCTTCATCCTCTCTCTCTCTCTCTCTCTCTCAACAAAGACCTTGTGCCTGCTACACAATGCTGTACTACTGATCCACATCCCCCACTCCTCAATCAGCTTTCTGTTCACTAACCACCTATCTATCTGCTTTAAACTTCTCTAAATTTGGTTGCCATTTCTTCCCTTTTTGTTAATTTGAATTTATTATTTTTGAAATAAAAACTTTGCTTTCATTTTAGTAGAGGTTTAGAAAAGAGAAAAGTTTAGGTGTGTATATATGTGGTCAATTCACCATCTTCAATTTGAGTGCTCTCATTTTGAAAACAATTATATATACCAATGTCTTTTTAAAATTTTCTGTGCTAATGCTTGGCCAAATTAATTGAAATATTTGAAAAGATGATAAAGAAGTATTTTTCTTGCTCTTTTCTCATATTGTCTGCTTTCACAGAGCAAGAGGTTTTATTTGTTGTTACTGTTAGACAGGTTGATAAAGGTTTTATCATTTGCCTGTCATTGGTTTTTATGTTTTTGTAATCAAAACTGTATAAAACAAACCATAAATATTCTAGCTGCATTTTGTGTAAACGGTTTATAGCACACTCCTGAGATGGCCTCAGCAGAACTACTCAACTGCATCTCCTGGTATTTTTAATATCCCTCTTAATAAATTCTGTCATCACCATCTGTTTTGATTTAAACTGGATGGTACAGACATGCTGTGCAGCAAAAAGCCACCTGATCGCTTTGGTGATGTGTTACGTATGCATTAAACTCAAGGCCTTTTCAGAGATAAAGTGTAAAACTACTGATGTTAAACCATATTCATTTTACTAGGTGTCTCCTGGGTGGACTACCCAGAACACTGGGAAATTAAACAATAGATATAGTCCTAGAAAATTATGACAGTGATTCTTTTTTTTAAACCAGCTCAGATTAACCTGCCACTGGTTCTCCAAGCAGCCATTCTCCGGCAGCGTCCCTCGGGGAAGTACATGGAGCGCAGTCACAGTTAGGGCAGAGGAGCACCGAGGGACGGGCGGCAGCCAATCCGGCGCAGAGGGTCTGACGATCCCCGCCTGCAGGCAAGCGCACCGAGCGGAGCCGGCTGGTGTCTGAATTAAACGCCGCTGATGTGGGCTGCAGCCCCCAAGCAGCGCCCTGGCTGAGCAGGGAGGACTCGATGCCCCAGCAGCTCACTCGGCACAGTGGACAAGACAGCCGCACTCCCGCGCTGGGATGCTCTCGTGCCCAGGTACTGGCTCTTTTTCACTGAGTCGCTGTATTTCTTAACGATTATGGAAAGCCGAGCAGCTGGGACTGGGGAGAATCCCTGCCTTCTAGTAACGCTTTGTTCCCACTCCCAGCCTAAATGCCAGCTTTAAAACGGTTGACCTCTGGGGGAGACTGGGCCAAGCAGAATAAAGGGACACTTCACATCCCCGAAGGGGACGACGGTGCCCAGGCCTTTCCTGAGGGGGACTCTTTGTTAAGGTCGCTATTGTTCTGAATGTAAGCTGGTTAAAAATGCAGCACCCCCTCGTCACATACTGCTACATGCATTGCTGAGAAGATCCGAGGGGAAGGACCAGGGTGTGGATGGGCGATGCACCTTAAATGCTGTTTAATTTCTAGTGCTGTCAGCCCCAGGAAGAAAACGGTCTAGCCTGCTGGTCCAAGGCAGAGAGAAAGAGGATTTGGCTCGTGTCAGAATTCTTCTGTGATTAAGACACAAGTTTTATAAAACATGAACAGCCTGCGTATTTTCATCCTGTTGGCTAATTAAGCCACCTTCGTGATCATTTATTACCGACAGCCCGTGCAATCATGTAAAAGACATCAGCATATTAGGAACCCGTGTGTGAGTTGCCCAGGTACAGAGTAACAAAGACCTGTGAGGGCTTGCGGCGCTAGGTGAGGGGCGAGACGTTTTGCTGGGCGTTTATTTTTGAGAGTGGGTGCCTTCTTTTGTCTGTGGTCCCCAGCAGTTATGCGTTAGGAGTGGCTGAAACAGGGGCTTCCAGCCCTTTCCCAAAATTTAGCCTAACACAATTGTTTGTCCTTTAGGCAGAGTTAATTCGTACCTAAGATTGTTATGACATAGGGGAAGGTTTCACTAGTGTCCTAAGTTGCTCGTCTTCTCCGTGGGATGCTTGAAGCATCAGTGAGTTATGAATGGGGGCCTGAGAGGAGTGGAAAATGTGTTTTCCTAGAACAGGCATAAATGCGGGGAATGTTCTGCTTAGTTTTCTAGTTATTTCCAAAAAGCACGATCCACAGAAATTTTAATTTTCACAGCAATTTGTAAAGATTGACATTTTTAGGATGTAGATCCTAAAGCAAAGCAAATTCTTTCTGCTTTTATTTTTAAGAAACAGAAGAAATTTTGATAGCTTCTAGTGTCAACCTAGTACAGTTTTTATTCTCTTTTTTTTAGTTCACTTATTTCCTAACTACCATCTGTGGAACTAAACACACCTTGCCTCCTCTGTAATAACACCAGCCATGCTATTACATTACACATCGTGATTTTTAATTTCTCTAGATATTAATAATATGCACAAATTTATTTTTCAAATATCTTAAGCAACTGAAATGAGTACATGCAGCTAATATTAAAAATTCATCCTTTAGTTCTAAGTAATATGAGTATTATAAAAACTAAAATTTGAACTTTAAGATCTAAAAAGAAGTTATGGACTAAAAATAAGAACTTTTTCATATATGTGAAATTATTGCTTACTTTTGTGTTTAAAACATTACTTTTGAGAAGATAATAACCAGTTATTTGAATGGCTACCAGGAGTCCATTAGCTACTTTGATGAATGGTGATGGGTTATTATTCTACAGAAGAGAATACAGTAAGATAACATCTTGTGCTTGACCTATAAGAATTATTATTTTTACCTGATATGATGTAAAATCTATTTTTTGGCAAAATGAAAATAAATGTAGCCTTTGAAAATGCTAATATCAATAAAACATACTGAGGCAGGAAGAGATGGGTTGACTTAGGAAACGAATTCAAGTAAAAGAAGTGTCAACTCCCCAGGAGGAGGCAACCCAAGAGTGGAATAATAGATCAAAACTGGCCTATGACCTCAGAAAAGCCTGGCTTACGTCCCAGCCCTGCCACCTATCCCCTGTGTGAACCAGGTGGATTAGGGCTTCTTGGCGGGTTTAAGAGAGTTATAAGAAGTCCGCATAATTATAAGTGATTCGTGCAAATATGAGAAGGGTGTAATTACAATGCTTTGAGAGCGAAATAGGTTCTCACCTCCAGGGCTGACAGCATCACAGGATCCTGCTCAGGAAGGGTGACCCCGTGGAAGCAGAAAACCTGTAGTGCGTCTTCATCTCCTCTCACCCTCCCCACTTCCTTTCATCTCTCGAATGGCACTTAGCTTCTGTGTCTTGAGAACATTACCTTCACTTTAATGCCTTGAATCATTTAAATGCAAATAACCTTGGGACTAATACTTTAAGATGCTATTAGTCTTTGTGTTTTTTTTCTTTCCAGGAGCCCATAGCAGATGTTGACAAGGGAATACAGAGTAGAAGAGAGAATTTTTTTAAAAGACTAGGCAGAGAGAGAGAAAGAGAGAGAGAGAGAGAGGGAGGGAGGGAGAGAGACTACTGAGAGAGGAAGAGCTAATTGGACAGTTTAGAGTCTGGGAAACATATCCTGTAATATAAACATAATAAATGCCTACAGAGAGATCAGGATAACTAGGAACGTGCAATTGGGTCGTGAGGCCAAAATAAAGTTGGAAGCCTATGTAAGCGGCAATCTCGAAGAGAAACATGACACATACAGGTTCTTTTCTTGTTCACCTATGAGTATGTTTGCTTTAAGCAGTGACTTTCATGTTGTTTCCAAAAAAAACTCATTTGCTAGGTTGAAGGGGAAAATATAGGAGGGAAGAAAATTAAATCTAAGAGGCAGAGCAAACTTTTCATGGTATAGGTTTCATGTGAGAAGATAATATGGAAAAAGGCTTTCATGAAAATTAACTCTTGCTATATGCACTAAATTTCATTCTCAATGAGAAACATCAAGGTATCCCCTGAACAGTGACCTGCAAATTTGTGTGTGCTCCAAACTCTTCTTATTCAAGGGAACTCTGATACTGCCTTGATTTTCTCTCCTTTGAAATTAGTTGCATTTGCTATGATTTGTTTAGGAAAGTTTAAATCTGGAGTTTTTACTTATTTATTTATTTATTTATTGAGACAAACTCTCACTCTGTAGTCTAGGCTGGTCTCAAACTCATTATGCAGCCCAGACTGGCCTTGAATTCATAGCAATCCTCCTGTCTCAGCCTTCTGCATGCTGGATTACAAGCATGTACCATCACACCCAGATAATCTTTGGGTGGTGCTGGGGAAAAGAACCCAGGGCCATGTGCATACTAGGCAAGCACCAAATGCCTCAGCGGGGTGGTCAACAGGAGGATCCTGGTGTTCCCAAGGTTATCATTTCTACTGATAAAAAGCCTTGATGCTAACTGTAATTCTGCTCACAAAAATTTATTTAACTTATTAATATAATTCATCCCGCCAAGAGACTCTTCAGTACATCCACATTGGATTATAAAGCTACCAAAATTACTTGAAGGATAAAGTGGATATTTCAGTAGACTCAACTTTATTTGGCAATAAAATGTGTTGAGTTTGGGATAATTTACTTTTTGTTAACATCTCTCAGCAACCTCAGGCCAGTGTATCCTGGCACCTTCCTGGTACCGCTGATACCAGGGAATTATGTTGATGCTCAAGCAGTTCTGATAAATGCACACTGGTAAAATAATAGGTCACACTCAGGAGTATAGGAGCCAAATCCAGAAAGTGCATCGTCAGGGAAGACTGAGGAGAACAGGTGCAAAGAGAGACCAAAAGCATCTGCCACCTGTGGGAGGCGGGGCTTGGCTTCCAGGAAGGAGGAAGGACCCAGAAGATAAGTGGTTAGTTGGGCTTCTGGAATCAAATGAAGGACCACTGACACAAGGCAGGGTGACCAACTTTTCACAATAATCATAGAACATAGAAAGCCATTTTCCAGCATTTTGTGAGTCATCCTTTTCTATTCCTCGTAAATATTTATACACTCCTCATGTCTTTTCAAAGTCCTTGTGTGGGCTGAGAAAGGAGGCCAAGCGCAAGTCTTCCCTCCTCTGCCTGAAGTAGTGACGTGATGCTGCATCCCTGTTAACAAGCAGGGCTGTGTGGCTACAAAAATCTCTTTCAAGCAGGTAATGGAAAAGCAGTGAAGCTATTTTACTGGAATGATACTAAAAAGGGGTTGCCTGTTTCGTTCAGTATGATGTCATTGAGGGATTGTTTGAAGGTAGAATCTGAGTTTATTCACTGTGAATTAGTTGGTCTAAGATTCCATCTCTTTCTCCCCATCTTCAACTCAATCATGGGTAATTTTCCTACCAGTAATCCCCAGGGAAACATTTGCACGGGGTCATTTGATGGACCTTTATCTTCCTGCTGAACATTGTGAGATTCCACTCTGTTTATATTTCATTCGCAGGAACTTTCAAGCTCTGTTTCCCCAAAATCACATAGATAGTTACTCCCTGTTGGTTCAGGTCATTGTACAGTTTCCTAAGTGCCTCTCCAAGTCCCACTCTACCTGTTTCATCTTTTCTCAAGAAAAGATGGGCAATGTCAAAAAAAGATGGACTCCACAAGTCAAATGTGTATTAAAAATTAAAAATAGTATCATTCCCAGCATGTTTTGTGTTTCTTATGGCTGCAAATACGCATTTAAAAATCCTTACTGGAATCTAAAAAGAGCTATTTGTCATCCCTGGGCCACACTCTTGGGCACACTTGTGCTTGGGTAAATATTTGAATTGAATACAGACTCTTTATGAGGTAACATGAAAGTTCACGTTCCTTTGAATATAGCCTTTCCAAAAAAATGTATACTTTCCTTCTCCCCAGTTTTATTTCATTCACCTGGCCTAGGATAATTTTCTAATTCACTATCAAAAATAGGTTGAAATTTCAGTTATAGCCTCATTTACTGTAAGAACTTCATTCTCAAAATATTCTCATTGGAACAGAGGCCAGTTGTAGGAAACACTCTTCTTTCTTCCTAAGCCCTCTTTCCTGTTCTGCAGTCACTGTGGTGAGATGTTGGACCCTTGGTAACTTCAGTTCTGTGTTAGGTCGGTGAAAGGTCAAGCCTGGCCTACGTAACCCTGTCTCAAATTTAAAAATAAAAATGGGCTGTGTTGTAGCTCAATGTGGAGATCCGGAGGTCAATTTCCAGTATCACCAAATACACCCTCAAATATCTCGAGAATGCTGATGCTGTCAGTTTAATTCCCAAATAGGTTGCACCTCCAGTATTTTCTCTGAACTTTATTTAGACTCCTATATCTCTCATCAGAGATTTGCTTTGCTTTAGAATTTATTGAGAATTTTTTTTTTTGTTTTTTACATCTAGACTCCTCTTTATTTTGCTGCAGTTATAATCTTAATAAATTAGGGTTCCCCCCACACATTATTCCTTCATTCAAAACAGGTCAGTGACACTTCCCACTTGCTGCCTCCTTAGTCTGGTCCTTTCCAAAGTACATATAATGGAATAGAAACTGCAGTCAAAGGGACTTCATATCCTCACTGAATCATGTTAATATTTGACAACTTTGATTTCTATGTTGATGACATGAAATTAGTATCTATGTGCATTGTGTTGCATTTGCAGTTTAGATAAGATCGTGATGGTTAAGTCTCTAGAATGTCATCTATTGCAAAGTAGATATTTAATAATGTGGAAAATAATTCCTTCTGCTTGAGTCAGTTAAGACTCAATGCTGGACATGAGATAAAAGAGAATTTATTGTCTTACATCTGCCTGCAATAGCTTCCTCTTATTGGCCCTTATCCCACTGCTGTCTTCTCCAGTCTTATTTTGAACAATGCTGGGGCTCTCAAACATCATGTACTGCTTTATCTGTATTTCTTTATTGTTACCATTATAGGTATTATCTACTTGACATAGAATAGAGCATTTCTCCCCAACCGTCTCCTCTATTTCCAGGAAATTTGGTCATCATTGAAGACAAGTCAAGACTCATGTTTCTTTTCAGTGGTAATGTCTTTATGACATCATAAGCTACCTAGTGTTTGCCAGGTGCTCAAGCATTTTTTGACGACATCTAACTCAACAGTGAAACCCATTTCCCTAATTCACAATATATTGACTGTCTTTACCACATTTGTGAAGTACTAGAGTGTAGAAAAAAGTGGTTATTAGAGTTTGAGTGAATGAATAAGTAAATGAGTGAATTAATAGAAAAACAGGGAAGACTAATGTATATTAGGGGAAACTGTTTCCTGAGATGGCAAGGACTTTAAGCTGAGAATTTTAATTTTAGAAAAAATGTTATATAAGCAGATGTGTCCAAACAAAGCCAAAAATATCTTGAAAATGAGAGTAGTCTGATGGAGCTTGAAGAAGTTCAGATAAATATAGATGGTCTGATAAGAAACATTAAAATTATAACAGGGGAGGATCTACATCAAGGAAAAGTCTACAAATGCACTAAGTATAGGTTTCAGTTGCTAAAGAAAACTAGCCTGAGAAACCTAGATAGAAAAGAAAGTCTAGATAGGAAAAGAATCAGTTTCTTTCAGATTTAATAGTAATGTTTTTGATTCCCTACTTCTCTCATCTTATGCTTAAATATAAGTATATTCACATAAATTGGCTCATTTAATCTTACTTTTAAAAATGCAAGAGGAAAGGGATTTTGTATTGTAAAATAATCCTATTTTGCAGAGGAAATAGCAGGAGTGTAGCCAGAATTGCCTAAGACCATAGATCTGGATATTTTGCATAAAAGTGTTATTCTGATTCTTTTAATGTACCATGAAAGGAAACTTGAGCTAGAGAGAGGGGATTTGATTATTTGGGGGAATACAATCACCTCATCTGCAAAGCTTGAAACTAGAGGAAAACTTGATATATTTAAACTAAGTACATTAAGATACTAGAAGAAACAAAATCATGCCAGACTAATTGAAGTTTGTGAGATTCTTCTACCTACAGTGTGGGTCCTACCCATTACTGTGGTTGGAAAATTACTATGAACACTAACGGTGAACCGATTGCATGGGTTGCATTTTTCTAGATAAAGGGGTAGAGAAATGTTAGGAAAGGAATTCAACAAGAGTGAAAGGAAAAATACTATAATCACCAAGGTCATGATCTTTGGAGACAGAAGTCCTTCTTTCTCTCTTGACCCCATTCTTACTCTGGATACATGGCTGATGAGAGAGAGGGTAGAAATTGGGGGAGTGACAGTGCCAAGTGATAGACCAGCTACTTAGACTTTGGTTCATGCCCAGGGAGAGGTGACCCAAAAACAGATAGCACTGGTTAAAGATGAAATCTGGAGTTAGGGGGCAGCTTTTGCATTTCACATTTTTTAAAAATGTGTTGAATTTGATAAAATAAAAAGCAAGATAAAAGTTTTATTATCTTGTCACTTTATATCTGAAAGGAATGAACTGCAAAATATGTCATATTTACAAAAGCAAGTTTGGTGTGTAATATATATTAGCTTTGTTCCATCAATATATCTTCAAAAGAATAAATTTATTATTTAGAGAAGAATAAGTTGAATGAAAATAGGGGTTTTTTGTACTTTTTGTTTGGTTTGTATTTCCTCTGCTTCTACTGAAGAAATGTCCTACACTGATTTTTCCGCAGTTCTTATCTATAACTCTCATGTTTAATGTCTTGTAAATTTCAGACTGTTTCAGGTTCCTACATTTACAAAAAGTATTTGTGACTTAATTATTGTTTCCTTTAGTCTCGCCACTATCTTTATTCGCCCACTTTTTTGTTTCAATTGTGGCAAGTTTCACAATAGGTCTTTTGGCCTGCTTCTGCGTAAATGCCAGCATTCACTTTCTGAACCACACATCCACTCATGCTAATAATTTCCCTAAACTTTTGAAACAATTCTTCACTCCTAGAACAAAGCTCTGCTTCTCTTATGAATTATTTTTCAGTCTTTCTGAATCATCACTCAACATGTGAGTCCCCTGATGCCTTCTGCACTCCCACTTTATTGTCTATGCAGTTGGAACTACTATAGTTGCCAAGCGTTTTCTCTTTTCCATCACCCCAAGCTCTTCTAAAAGCTGCTACTTCTGTCCCAGCCTTAGCATCTACTCTTCCATGGTGTCACTTCATCTAACACTTCAATTCTTGTGTATCACACTTCACAGCAAAATTCTAGTTATTTTTCCTCTGCTCACACCCTACCTAGCACGAATTAGGTGTTTTTCTCCTATATTCATCTACCAACCCGTTCGCATTTCTATCACATCAGCCATGCTTTATTTATGTTTGGCTAATTCTCAGTAAATGCTGTTGAATGAAAGAAAGGACCAATGAAGGATGCCAAAACTAGGGATTTTCTATAAAGAGAGTACTAAAGAAAACTGTATTTCCTCATAAAAATAATCAGTGGAACACTAGAAGAGTATCTGTAGATGACATCAAATATACTTTTCAAAGATTTACTGAAATTGTGCACTGATCAGGAAATAATTTGGGGTTTGAATCATTTAGAAATTGTCATTCCTCATAGAAAATGTGGGCTAGTGTGTCTCTTCTACTTTAGCTCAATCAAAAATTTGAAGACACAGTTTTGAGTGTGCTCTGTCATAAGATGTAGTTTGTATGTTGGTAATCTCACCCAAACCTTTGGTTTGGCTTCTTCGTTTATTTGCTGTTACTCCGCTGGGAGACAGCTGACGAGGTGCATTTGTATTTCTCAAAATGGTCACCATCTCATTGCAATGCAGTGCATCAGCAAATTGATAGAACCCGAGGAGTGGACGAAGCCTCCAAGCAATCACAGTGTTGTAGCAGTTTTCTTGTGGCTATCGTTCTAGTTAATATTCAGGCCTTGCTCCAAATCACCACTGGCTTGAATAAAACATGAGGAACGTTAGCATATGTGGTCGCTGTGTTTAATATGATAACTTCTGGACGCTCCTAGAGACTCATGGTTTTAAGTTTGGAGCAACATGGAAAGCCTTAATATTCATGTCTTTCTCTCATAAATTGGTAGCTGCTGCATTTGAGCAACTCAACAAGAGCGTGATGTGTAACAGGTGTTTGGCACCAAATGTTTCAACTATTGATGGGCATGCTAATTTTACACTTGCCTTTGGATTGAGAATGAGGGGAAAACACACTGTTTCCTGATTGTGAGACGCATGATAATATTTGGTGGCCTACCAATGACTTACGTGAAATTCTCAGAATCATCCCTTTATCTTCATTGTCATTTTAGAGGTCATAGGGTCATTTAATCTGCCTGTCTAATGTGTGGCTTCAGTGAGGTTTCACAGACACATGTTGCTGAACTTTTCCTTCTACATGGCATTTTCCTATTAAATATTTATAAGAACTTTGTGCACATTTTAATTTATCTATATTGTGGTTTGGATCTGGAATGCCACCCCCCGCCCCCCCCCAAAAAGTCTCATGGATGGCATGGATTATCTATGAAACTACGTGCTGTTAGGAGAATAGGGCCTGATCTGGAGGCATGGATTATGAGCATGTGGTACAAGACAGGTGTGCAGATTGGATTATAGGCTTGTGATGGGTGCTTAAGCCTAGTAGGGGCGGGACACTCAGGCTGGACCCAGAGGGGTGGATCACTGGGACAGGACCTTCAAGGATATATAGCTGCTTCTCTCCTTCCATTGGGGTACTTGCTTTGACTTAACTGGACTTGTCTTGAGTTGACTTCTGTTTGCAATGTTGTGAGGCGCTGCCTCCACCTCCGCTCTGCCATATGCTTCCACCATTGCTGGCCACCTGTGGGTGGATTGTAACGCTCTGAAACTGGGAGCTAGAGTGAAACTTTTTTCTCCCCTAATTCTTGTATGTCGAATATTTAGTCACAGCTATGAAAACTAACTAAGACACTAAGTAACTCTGTAACATAAAATGCATCCAAAGGGATGTGTGGATTCTGCACTATGCATTTTAGATCCAAATTTTAGAACGTTCTGCCTTTATAACATCAAATTTCCTTATATTTCACAAATTCATGGCCAAGACTCATTTGTTAGAACTGGAATGTCATGAGGTCTAGAATTCTTGAAGTTCAATAAAGTTCAGATTCAGTCGGTCTAGATATTCAAGTGAGTTGACCTATATCATAAAAATGTGAGTGGACGCGTCAGTCTAAAACTCTGATCCAATCCAAAATCTACATAGTGATTTTAATTTAGTCCTACCATCTCCATTTGATACACTCAAATTAATTTTTTGCCAATATTTGCTAGAAGTTGCAGAATATTTGAAGAAAGAAAGACAGAAACACAGACAGACAGAAAGAAAGAAGCTATGCATTTGGTTCAGAAAGAAAGAAGTCAAGCTATGCATTTAATTGTCCATGGGAGGACTTTCCCATGTGGAACATGTTCATTAATGTAATGTTACAGGGTAGGACGGAGGTCCTCAGCCTTTCTGACACCAGGGACTGGCTTAGTTGAAGACCTATCTCCCAAGGATGTGTGAGGTGGAGGAAGAAAGAAGAAAGGAAGGGAGAAGGGAGGGAGCACAGGAGGAGGACTTGATATGCAGTAGGTTGTTGGAAGATAACTTGGTAAGCAGCTCAGCATGGGTGAGAGGCGTGAAGCTTACCCTTTACCTCCTGCTTTCCGCTCATCTGTCCCTGAGGCTTGGTCCTTCCAAAGCCAAAAACCGGTACCCACCTGTACCTGATGGTTGGGGTCCTCTGGCATACAGCATATTCATGAATCAATTCTTAATAGAGTAAAGAATGACAAGTGTCAATGGGATGTAGCTTTTTGGGTAATATTCTAAACACTTACCATTTGTAGGCAGAGTTGAGAAAACCAAGAAGAAATGTGATCAAATGTGAAGGCAGAAAAGAATAAATTCTTCTGGAGACTAAACAAAAAGGCTACAGAGCCAGGCCTTGTGGCACAGGCCCATAGTCTCAGTCCTTTTGGAAGTGGAGGCTGGAGGACTGCGGGTTTGAGTCCAGCCTGAAACACAATAATGACCCTTTGAATGGAGGCAAAGAGCTTTGCAGTGAGAGTTAAAGTAAATTGAATTGAATTGAGTCAATTCTTTCACATTAAATATTCAAATATAGCCTCAACATTTCAAATGTATACGAGTTGAAAGAATGATACATCAAATACCCATTACTAGATTTTTATTATTGATACTTAGCCATATTGCTACAACATCTTGCATGTGTGTTTTGAAGATGCACTTAAAACTTACCTGCAGGCATCGTGACATGCTTTATTCCTAGGTGTTGAGTACTCCAAGGATTAGGACATTATTTTACATAGCCTTAATTCAGACAACAAAATTGATCAGTGATTTTCTAATATTGTCTAATATGCATTTCATTTTCTAGTATTGCCTTTAAATTATTTTATTATTTTCCTCTTTCACCAGAGTATACTTGAGACTCATGAATATTTTTCTATCGGTCTATTGTACACCAATCTCTCCTTTCTCCCATCAGTTTTACTTTTTGAAGTGAGCAGACCCATTATCTTATAAAATGTCACACAAGCAAGATTCGTTTAATTATCTTACTGCAATGGTGTTTACTTTTCATTACCTTTTTTCCTCTTAATAAGTAGAAAATATTTCTTCTAGCTCAAGTAAATGCTATTTAAATGTTTTTGGCAAGAATACATCCTAACTAATGCTTGGTGTGGCCTCACACCTGGAAGACAATCTGACTTTACAGAGGCTGTATTGAATTTTTTTTTTGGGGGGGGGTAAAGGTGATAAAAGTCAAACCTTTCCACCAGAAAGAAATTTTCTTCTCTCTATACTCATTAAATAAAAAGGGAGGTAATTTGTTGTGTGAAATATCCTGCTGCCCACACTGTCTCCATAAGCACCATAAAGAACTGTCTCGGTTACTTTTTCATTACTGTGACTTAATACCTAACACCCACAAATTTAGGGGAGGAAAGGTTTATTTTAGTTAACATTTTCAGAAGGTCACAATCCATTCAGGGGCAGCTGGGAGCAATGGAAGTACATGGCAGAGGCAGAGGTGGAGGCAGCTCCTCACGACATGACAAACAGGAAGCCAAGGCAAGGCGAGTCGAGACTAGTCCTCCAAGGAAGGCAGGAAGCAGCTTATATATCCTTGCAGGTCTCATCCCAGTGATCAGCCCCTCCTGCATCCAGGTGTGGAAGGTGTGGTAAGCCCCCACCACATGCCTATAACCCAACTTACATGCCTGTAATCCAATTTATATGCCAGTAATACACCCGTCCAGATTAGGCCCCAATCTCCCAACAGCACATGGTTCTATAGACAATCTATAACATTCAAATACATGAGTCTTTTGGGGGACATTCCAGATCCAAGCCACAATGAGAACTTTCCTGAGTAAATCCTTTACTGAATGTATTCAGGTGGTGATCTATGGAGCAAATATTTCTGTAGCAACATCCTAAATCCAATTTCATCCTATCAAGAGAAGCTTCAAAAGCCTACTAAAATTCTAGTTGGATTAAACTATCTGCATCACAGAAAATATAGGTAACATAAACATATTAACTTTGGAATTTCTTCTGCTTTGCTCTGCTTATTAAATATCCATTATCTCAATGCAAAACACCTTTGCTGTTTTATACTCCCAGAAACAATGTGAACAATTTGAAATGCTGTGACCCGTTTTCTTGGTATACAGACTGATACATTGTAAAGCAAGACAAACTGGAAGCCAAATTCTGTCTCTGCATCCAATTTATAAACTTCTTCGGGATAAGAATGATAATTCTGATGCCTTTATAATAAAAGTGGGGCAAATATGGAAATTGTTTTAAATGAGAAAATGAACACACATTGTCCTGAAGATTAGAACTTAAGAAAATACGAAACCCAGCGCTGTTATCACCTAACTGCAGGCACTATTAGACTTCAAGACAAGGAAAAGTGTTAGGCTAAATTAACTCTGGGGAACCTGCTGTTCCAGGTCCTTCTACAAATTCTCTTCTCTCACCAGTATTTCAGTATTGCATGAAAATTCAGAAAAGAAAGGAAGAAAATGGAATTGTATTATCTTTTTTAGTTTCTATCAGTCCTATTTTTCTTGTATGCAAAATAAACAACATGGAAATGATTATCCTTAAATCTGCCTCTGTCAGGAGAACTATGTGAATCTAGGCATTTCAAATGCATTCAGTAAGATTTGAGGTAAAGCTGGGACCGTGAATACAGTTGTCTAAGTATTGAAGAAAGGAGTAAGGAGGGTAAATCAATCTGGGAAAGGCTGTGGGAAAAATCAGAGAGAAGACAGATTGAAACTGGAATGACTCAAGGATGCAGAGGAAATAATTTACTGTAGAGAAGAGATCATTTGTTGAGAAGCTGCTTTGGCTGAGTAAAAACATGTGAAGTAATGCTGGAGAGGCCTGGAGAGCCCTTTACTCACTCAAGATTTTTGATTGCTCGTGTGTCTAGACAGAGAAGATCCAGGGATAAGACAGGCCAACAGGCACCTGTTCTTATGGTGATAATATGGTGCTAGAAGAAGACAGATAATAAATATATAGAACACAGTATAAAACCATGGCCCTATAATATAATGGTTAAAGGTATGTGCTTGGAAGCCAGGCAGTCTGGAATCAAATCTCGCTTTCTCAACTTGACCATGAGCAAGACATTTAACTTTTCCATGACTTAGTATTTTAGATAATAAATGAGCCTACTTCATATGGTTGACATGGGACCAATGGTGAGAAAAATAAATGTAAAAACTTTAAACACGTCTGACATTATGTGTCAGTTATTATGATTATTCTGGTAATTGATAGGATAATAGAGCATAGCAAGGGCATGGCTTTTCAACCTCAATTCTATTGAAGTAGTGTGGTCTGCCGACATTCTTTGCGCTGAGAGCTTTCCTGTGCCCTCTTGGACATTTAACTCAACCCTGGCCTCTGCTCACTGGATGTCAGGAACACTTAGGAGAGACAACCACAGATGTCTCTAGACAGTGCAAATTGTCCTCTGGGAAGCAGCCTCTCCTCTGGCTGAGAACCATGGCGTATGTTTCATGGGTTTCTGTAGACAACGTTGGAACTCTTGAGTCGGGAGCCTGTGGCAGAATGCAGCCAAAGATGTAGAGTTCTGCTAAATGCATCTCTTACCACCACCGTGGAGCACGAGGACAGACTAGAGGTTATCTTTAAATGAAGGGTTTAGTATGCTTGTTGTACTTATGAGGCATGGAATTTTCCACGTCTGAAGTTAATCGTTAAAGGTCCATCAGCCTTGAGATGTGAGTATTCTGGTGGTGATAAAAGGCAAAAGTGTTGAATTCAGGCATCTGGATGAATGGCCATTTTATTCAGTCGCATAAAATCTTTAAGAATTTGTTTGAATTCCACTGTGAAAAGGAGGAAATAGAAACCCTCAATGAGACCACAAGTGCAATGTGCAGCTTGGTATGATTTTTCAAAACAGCAATTAGGGTTGGGATGTATTTCAGGTTAAGGTCGATACTTAGCATGCGCAAGGCTAGCCACGCAATTCCTAGCACAGAAAAACATTTCTAACACTTTCAACAAATTCTCTTAAGGGACTCACTCTCATAACTGGTATTCAACTAGTAAATTTTTCCTAAAATTGGATTAAAGATCTAAATTGTCAGAGAAGGGTGTCATAATTAAAATCAATCAATGCCATGTAAGAATAGAATAACTCATCGTTTAAGAAGACAATTGTGAGTAGCATTTCAATTTAGCTTATAATTAAAAATGACACTTCTGTGAAATCTTTTAGAACATGGTATTTTTACTCTTTAAGTAGTTGAATTTAATTTTACTAACATTCTGCTTAGGCGGGGAGATCATTACCCAATGCCATGCTGTGCTATTAGCAATTAAGGCAAAGGACAGAGACAAAGGGAAAGGGAAGAAAGGCACTTGTACATTGTAGGACAGAGAGAGAGAGAGAGAGAGAGAGAGAGAGAGAGAGAGAGAGAGAGAGAGGGAGAGAGAGGGAGAGAGAGAATTTTGATATAAATTGTGCTTCCATTAACAAAGGTAATAACATTTTCTTGCCTCAAAACTGGGTCATGTAGTAAGTTAAAGAATCTTCAAAATTAGGACTGTCTGGAAAATTGGGATTTATGAGTATCATCTTATTATAAAGGGTAGAAGGAGTCTGCTTAGAGAAGGACTTAAAATTCTGATCAGTTTTTTATGTATTTTACTTAAAAATGAATTTCTGAATATGCCACATTCATAAATGCTTTTTTCTCTGTCTTACCATCTCCCGATCGCCCCTTTCCGATTTTCTTTTCTATTTTCCTATACATACCGCACAGCAATTGACCATATAACACTGTGCTATGTCTGTGGCTTGAACCGAACTACAGCAATTCTTTGGAATTTGGGTGCCTAGAAAAAGACTCAATCTCAGTTGCCCTCAATAACAGCTTGTTGAAGACATGAGAATGGGTAAACCCGGAGACAGACAAACCGGAATAAACTAGTGTTTTCCTTGTGAAAGTTTCCTTCTTATTTTTGCTGCATCTAAATATGAGATCAAGATTGAACAGAAGACATTTCTTCACTTAAAACTTAACTGTGTACTGCCTTTCCACTTAACTCATGTGTTGGCTTCCTGTCTCTACGATCAAATATCTCAGATAATTCAGCTTTCAAGGATGAAAGATTTGCTTTGTCTCATGGGTGAGAGGTTTCAGCCCATGGTGGATTAGCCCTTGTCTTAGCTACTTTTCCATTGTTGGATACAATACCCAGCACCCGCAATTTAAAGGAGGAAAGGTTTATTTTAGCTGAGAGTTTCAGGAGATCTCAGTCCCTTTGTGGGTAGCTGGCAGTGGTGGCAGGGCTTGGCAGAGGCCTCGCTGGAGAGAAGCTGTTCACAGCAGAGCAGGACAGGAAGCAGAGAGATGAATAGGAAAGGCAGAGCAGGAATTTCCCCTTCCAATCAGTTCTCATCTTTGAGAGCACATGAACTCAATGGCTTCCCCGTGGCTGAATTACTTTCCAAACACGAGGTTTCTGGGAGGCCTTTCCAGTTCTAAGCCATGAAAGCTCTGTTGCTTTGAGGCAGTGGCAGCACAGTACCCAGTGGTGGGAGCATGTGGCACAGATCTGATTACCTCATGGAAGCCAGGAAGGGAAAAACAAAAACAAACACACACACACACACACACACACACACACAAAACAAAACGAAGGAAGAGAAGATGGATCCCAATAAGCTCCTTTGTGATTGTGAAGCCATCCTGAATCTTGCTTCCATGTAGCCCATCTCCAGAAAATTCTACCACCTCCCAAGATCACCTAGGCTTTAACATATGAGGAAAAATTCCAAACCATATAAATTCATGTTTCCTTTTATGTTTGCTCATAATAGTTCACATTAATTACTGTTTTTCAATTTGATTGTTGATGTTATCATAGAGAGAAAAATGTGTTTTCTTCCTAACGTATCTTAAAAACAGACCACTTGGCTTGTTTTTAACTGGACTGTTTCAAATTGATGATAATTAACCCTATTAATAACTCAGGTGAAGTTAGTAAATCTAAGAAAACGGCTCTTGGGTACAGACAATGGCAACTCAGTGGTAAAGTGCTCTCCTGTTTGGGTGGAGATTGTTCTGACAATCTTCTATCTCAACATGGTTACACTGGAATGCCATCTCTTTACTCACTACTATTTTGCATGTGTTGGAATAAAGATTTCAATAAGCTTAGTAAGAGGTAGAAAAGTAGTATACATCTCAAGGAATCTCCTAAACCCATAATCTCCCATGTCATATATTTGAGTTTTCCATTACAGATAAAAGATACATAAGCAAAAATAATAAATAAAATGTTATATTGACAGCAAAAACTAGTCCTTCATAGTGGCATAGAGGCACAGGAATAGTAGATGCTGGGATTAAACCCTCTGGGCCTCTAAGACCAGAAAATCTTTTCAGTTAATCAGTTTGGCTTGGGTTTTAGTCCACCCTTACTGAGAAATTGATACATTGCCCACTGGTTTGTGGATATGAACTGTGTTTTTTTTTTCTCAAGAATATGAAAAACAGCAATATTAGTCTTGGTTTCTGGTTTAATTTGATATTTTTAGCTATTCAATTTAAGATAAAAAAAACAGATGGATTGGGTTTGATAGAGGGCACCACCAAAGACTCTTAAAATGCAAATAGTTCAAGAGCTGCTGCAGTCAAACTGCATGGAAAAGTCAGAATCAAGTCCTGTGTCCCTAGCAGAATCTAGGAATGCATGTAGAGAAACAAAAAGGGTGTGTTTGTTTGTTTGTTTGTTTGTTTCAGGAAAAGAAACATAGTTTTTACATATTCTGTCAGAGTTGAGTGCTCACAACTGCCTTGATTTCTCTTTCAAATATGGTTTTCTATGCAAAATATCACAGTGCTGTATGAAAGGGCAAAAGTTTTTCTAAATCACAATGAATTAGACACCATTTTTCTAAAATAGTTTTCTTGTTTGGCTATACCAGTAGAGCACAAATTCCCTGGGTAGCACGTACAGTGTTTTTTACATGTTTTTGTACTTTAGGTCTTATAAAGGTCATACAATGAGCAATAGTACTCAAAGCCATTTATGGGATAAATGGATGAAAACAGGAAAAATTTCTTATTGTGTAGATTATCATACAAACAATTTTGATATTATTTGAAAAGGTTATGAAGGAAAAGACACATTGTTAAAGGAAAAAATCAGCAAGCTAAAATGATAGCTGGAGAATGGTCTTAAATCAAACCTACTAGGAAAGTTTTGAGGATGTATCTTCCTTGAAGATTTTTTTGTCCTAGGCATAAAAATGCTTTGAAGGAAAGATTTTTTATTTAGAATGAAACTAGAATTTCTGGAGAGTATGTATCACAGCAGGCCAGATACATAGAAAGTTTAAAGTCACCTGGAGGCTCACTTATACACCCTACCTTCACAATTTTTTTAAGAAGTCTAATTTCAGTGGCCAACTTTAGCCATAATTTTGGTAAGATTGTGTCCTCTAATCCAAATCATAAAATTGGTAAAACTGTACCCTCTAATTCTAAATTCATAAGTTGAAATTGTAACCTCTAGTATCTCAGAATGTGACTTTTTAAAAAATTGGTCATTATCAAATTAACTAATTATTTAAGATGAGGTTATATTGGAGTAGGGTGAGCTCCTAATTCAGGATGACTGGTATCCTTTTAAAGAGGAAATCTGAACACAGACGCAAGCATGGGGGACCATGAAGATAAAGTCAGAATTGATGGATCTACACACCAAAGAATACCAGCAAACCACTAGAAGCCAGAGCAGAGGCCCTGAACAGATTGTTTCTCGGAATGAATCAGCCACATCCTAACCTTGATCTTGGACTTCTAGCCTTCGGAATTATAATAGAAAAATTTCCACTGTTGAAGTCATCCAGTTTGTGGTTACTATATTATATGGCAACCCAAACAAACCAATAGACCCACAATGAAGGTTCAAAGACAGCCCTACCTCAACCACTGTTGCTAAACCCCACAGTTTTCTATAATTCCACAATAATACTGTCAAAGTGCTATGAAGCCCAAGTAGACACAGGATCAGCAAGTGGGTGGTGTTCTTATCAACACACGAAAATATAATTATCCACAAGCCTTGCGCTGCCTTTGAAGACTCTGCTGGTAAGAGTGATTCAGATCTCCTTCGGAGAGACTGGTTATTAGTATTCATAGTGATGTTGGATCAACTTAGTCTTTCTGGAAGGCTGAAATGGCTCCTCATAGCTCAGCTGCCTGAGACCTAAGTGTTTTCACCTTGTTGTAATGAAACAAAACACTTGATTAGGAAAGGAAAAGATTTCTGGGAAAGGAAGTTCGAACCAGGAGGCATGAGAATTCTGCTTTTTCCCATGAGCATTTAATGTTGTTATTATTTTATCCAAATTTGAATCAACATAGTAGATTCTTAAATATTGATATTGATGATGGCTGGAAAAATTGAGACTACCCTTTTATTACCTGTTAGAATTGTGTACCCTTCAGAGATTAAATCATAGGAACATATCACAGCTAGGACCGAGGAGCAGCTGTCAATGTGATCCCACTTGCTTTAGGCCGTGCCTTGACCACAGCAGTTGCCAGAGGCTGGTCCCAGGTACTTGCCAGGGAATGCAGAGCTGCAATACAGTGATGTTTTATATTCAGGTAACAGTTTTTCCCTCTTCCAATTTTTTAATAAAAACATGGCCCTGACTGAAAAAATAGGCCATGTAGCTGGGCTTAGGTCCTTAATAGGTAGGTGTTCAGTTGTTGTAGATCTATTTTTAGCCAACCTAGTGTTTTAATGTGTGTGTGTGTGTGTGTGTGTGTGTGTGTGTGTGTGTGTGTGTGTATTGATAGCAACAATAGTCTCTGGTCAAAATATACATCCCTATCCTTGCCATCAGAGTCACAGCCATTTCCATGCGCTGACTGGCAGAGGCTGCCAGGGTACAAACCACGTGTGGGTTACTAAAGACAAGCCCGGTCTGCATTTTCCAACGTGGTCTGGGAGTTTCCCAGAATGTCAATCCTCTTTTTCCTCTTTTTCTCTTCTCTGCTGTCCCTCAGACAAATTTCTTTATCCTTTAAGTGTAGTGTTGACCTACTTTTAAGTAATATCTTTTCTTCATAAACTTGGGACCCCACCCTCCAATTGACTTACTAAGGTATCTGTTTGTTTGTTAACATATAAAGGACATTTCTTTCCTAGAAACAGCTCCCAGAAGGTTTATATAAAAATGTTTTCACCCACTTTACTCATTTCGTCTTTATTCCTTTCAATTCAAACACTAGACCATTCACTTACATGTCCTTATTTTATTTTTTCTTCGCATTTTCCTTCCCTCCTTCTTTTTCTTTTTTGCTTTTCCTTTCTTTTTTTCTTTAAATGTTGACAAAGACTTTCTCCTTAACTGACTTTAATCAAGCTTCTGTGAACCCTCAAGGTCCCAACCTTGGGCTCACTCCTGGCCCATAAATTCACTTTTACAGAAAAATCCTGCTGAGTCAATTTAGTGAAAATCTCCCACTTCTGGTATCTGATCCCCCTTGATATCTGACCAACCTCCTCAGTCCCCACCCTAGCTATCTTATCACCCTGGCCTGCCTTCAGCAAGAATTTTGAGTCAATCTAACAAGAGCCTCTTTAACCTCGATGTTTCCTCTTTAACTTTTTTTTTTTTATCTACAAACCCCACCTGTTCCTGGGCTATAAATTTCTACTTGTCTTTCTACTTGGAAGTGAGCCCAGTCTTTCTTTCCTATTAAAAAGGCACATTTTAATAATCTACCTAAGTAAAGTATGTGCAATCATCTTTGACAAAACTCATGATTATTTTTTCATTAATAGTGAAAGTAATTGTATCCTAATTAGACTACAAGGTATTCCAAAGTAAACTATGTCCCCCTCTACCCTCTCAACCTGTGTAACAATGTTGTGTGCATCACAGCTGGTCAACATTTGTTTCTCTCTTTTTCTATTTCTCTCTTTCCTCTTTTTTCCTCCTCTATTATTTTTTATTTACTTATTTATTTATTTTTTGAGACAAAGTATCACTACAGTCTAGGCTGGTCCTGAACTCATGGTAATCCTCCTGCCTCAGCCACTCTACCCTTTGCTCCTCTATTTTGAATAAAAAGGAAAATCACAATTATGTATTATTTAGTGTTTTCAAAAAGTATGTAATACCACATATAATTGTTTATGTAATTATGTCATTAAAAATGAAGGCATTTTTATCACTTTAAATGCATGTATGTGTTGTTCTTCATTTACTCTGTGTGCATCTGACTTTGCTATTAATGAAATTATCTGTTTTGGTGGGGTAGATATATTATTGCATGAAGTATGATCTTAAAAAGTGAAGTTTAAATTAAAATTATTACACTAAGAGGCATGTTTCCATTATTCCCCTTTAAAATGCTCCTCTTGACTTTGAAGACTCTTATCCTATCGTTCTGGTCACTCACTGCAGCCATTCTAGAAGTCTTCTTTCATGTGTTAGGTTGAGCAGCTGTGGCTGCCTCAATGTGCGGAATGGGTTGGAAATGTTTCCTTCCATGGTTTTGTAAGGGAAAAGCATGATACTGAACCTGGTATATCGGGTGCTAGTTTGCCTCTCGATTATGTGGCACTCAGCCACCACATTCACTGTGTTTTTGATCACATCTCACAAGGAGGCTAAAAAAAGACTTTCAGACCTGCTTCAGAAAGTATCAAAAACATGGGGATAGTAGGTTTGAGGGAATATTATGAAGAGTGAAAATAGCAATGTCTCTTTTACTTAATAATTCTTAAATTTAAACTCACAATAATGTTTTTATTATTGCTTATTGCACACACTAACTAATAAAGAGAAGTAGAAATTCACAGACGGTCCTACATAGTCATTGCTACCGAGTCATCCAAAGTTCTGGCTGGTTTGAGGGAGAATTTAGAAGCTATGTTTCATTACCATTATTATTTGAAATCAGATGGGTAGCCATTCAGGCAACAGGCCGTAGTCCATGAGTTGTTACCCTCAGGGGAATTTAAGATGGTGATAAGGAGGACAGTTTTGGCAGAGAGAGCTTAAGGAATTTGGAATCCACCAATTTAAAGGAATATCCTAATTTTAGAATAGAAGCACAATTTTTATCACCAACATGAAATAATATAACCTACAACTGTGTGATTTTTGCTACATTTGAGGGTAGGGTGGTAGATATTTAAAATACTCTAGAAAACAACTACAGAGTTATTTTTCATATGTATTAGTACTGTGCACTGATTCTTATAGAAAAATATCGATATTTACAAGCATTTATTCTGCACTCGGGTGGTTTGCATCAGGAGCAGCTGCAGGAGTTTTACATACATGGTCCCATTTACTTCCCACAGTCCCACCTTCTTACCCTTGACCTGTGACCTTAAGCAAATCTTGTTTTGTGAAAGGAGACTTCACAAACACGAACTCCTTCTGTGAGTTACGCCCGCTAATTAGATCTTTATCATAGTTGCCTATAACCCTTCTCTAAGAATAATTATGGTATTTTTAAATCCTAAATAAAACGTCGCTTGAGTTTACCGTCTACTTCACCCTTTGAATTGTAACTCTGGGAGGCTGACATCACTTCACTGTTCCTTCCCTGACTTTTCATCCCATTCCTACCTGTACAGTACAGACACGGACATATCATAACTCAGTAAAATGTAGATGGTACGTAAACAGTGCTTGATATTTAATAATTATGACATAGCCAGATGTATTTTTGCAGTAAGCATTATTAAATATATATGTTAATACATATCTCAACTATGTGATTGCGACTTGAAGAACGCAAGTAAAACTTACAGTAATTATTTCTGGGGGACATTGTGCAGTAAGATATATTTCAGTACTTTTTTTAGTAAGCTTTGATTGAGTTTATCCTTAAAATTAGGAAGAAAGGTATCATTTTGTAAAAGTATACCCCATTTTTACACTAAACTCAGTTCTGACCAACTGCCCAGCCTGTGCTGTGTCCAGGGCTAGGAAGTCAGAGGGGCAGGTTTACCAGCGTCAGATCCAGCCAAGCAGCTGCGGATTGAAAGAACAGCAGCTTACAGGAAGTGTTTATTCTCAGGGAGGAAAAAAAAAGAAGAAAACCAGCATGACTATTTTTTGGAGAAAAGTAAGTCCAAGCAAATTCCACAGTGAACTGGAATTAAACAATAGAATAGCAATTAGAAATCAACAGGTGCAAACAAAACGTGTTCCTGTATCATGGCAAGTTGTTTTTGTTTTGTTCGTTTTTTGTTTTAGGGTTTGGTTTTTGGTTTCAGCTCTAGTGAAAACTTCAGTGGTGCCTTTTTCCCCCAGAATAATCACAGCCAACCCCTTGTACATTCATTTAAAGGCATTGTCGGAATGACTGAGACAGGGACAAGCGACATTTCTGCCCCGAGTGAACCTTTGCTCGGGTGATCCCCTGAGGCCCGCACCTTTCCTCTCCACTCTAGGCTGAGGCCAGGTTCAGTGCTCACTGGTAGCTCAGGTTGTATCTCCTGACGCAGACTCGCAAGCTCCCTGAGGGCAGGAGGGCGTCTTCTGCACCTCTGCATAGCTGTCCTTACCAATACAGCACGCTCAACCCAGCCACGCGTTTACTTCATTCCTTTGTGTTGCGGACATTTACTGAAGCCTCCTAGATTCAAGACTCTATTCCTAGCTCTGCAGACAGAGCAAGAACAAAATTCACTCAGTGCTGTGCTCGCATTCTAGTGGGCTAACACGTCCCAGAGGAATGGAGGATTTATGGTGATTTGTTGGTTGAGCTCTAAAAAATTCTTAGAATCAATTGCTTTTAGAATCTTAGGAAAGTATCTGACTTATTTTTCTTTTTTAGTTCTAGTAAGTAAATTTAACTTATTCTTTTAATTTTTAAGTTGACTTTAGAAACTTAATGCCATTTATAGGAAGAAAGAGCAGGGAGGTGTTTCTTTCCTTTTGTGCTTTTTGATTCACAAATATGGTTTGCTGCTGAGCTTATATTCCTGACAGTCATCACCATGGAAACAAGTATTTGTTGCCAATCAGATCTCAATTGAGTTAAATGTGTTATAAAAGGCTTATAGAAAGAAGTATTATAATGGATTCAAGAAAACAAGCTTCTCAGAAAGAGATGCAAGACACATTGTTCAACAAATAACATAGATCCAATGTTGACCAAAATTGAGATAAGAAAGAATATGGAAGACCAGAGGAAAGAACACACAATTTTAGTAACTTCTCATCATCTACTGGACTTGTATGTATCCCACTAAACCTAAAGACAGTTACCTTTAATCTTCACCGGTGCTTAATGGTCCCCATTGAGATTGCCATGTTGCTGGGAAGAGACACTGAAGCTGAGAAGTGAACTAGTGTTCGTAAAGGTTCCTTAAAAGCTTCCGTTCAATTCTATGTCTAACTTCTAAATCCTAAGTCTGTGAGTGAAGTAAGTCAAGTGCTCTAAATTTTAAGTTTTAATCTCTTCAATTTGTCAGCATGAAGCTTTACATAGGTTACTAGGCTTCCTCACCTGTAATTAGGACTAAAACTACCTATATTACACAAAGGTGTTCATTTTTAAAAGAAAATCTCTGTTAAGTTATTTTGTAATCTATAAAGTACTCTGGGACTAGAACCATTTTTGAATGTCAAGAAATATGAAAAGTCTATGAAGTATTTTCTAACTAAGAACATGGGAAGAATTGATGATAAGCTATCTCCTATAGAAGGAATATTGATAACTGTTATTAATTACAAATGACAAAATGAGAAAGAAAACAGCAGACTGTCACATTACTTGCAATAAGAAGCATAGGTTATGCATACCTGACAAATGACTCTCTCTCTCTCATTTTTTTTGACTCAATTCCATGATTCAGTACTAGAACTTGAGAAGTAAGAGCTAGAAGGAACCTCAATGAAAGCAATGAGACTTGGAGAATCCAGCAATTCAGTCAGTACCAGGGACAGAAATGAGACTCCTGGCAGCTGGACCCACGTGTGGTGCCTGAGCTCTCACTGCCATTACACCAGAAGTCACTAAAATACTTTATGACAGGGCTACAGCAGACAGAGGGCTTGGCAACATTCACCATTATCAATAATCTGTTAACAAAGAGGTAAATTACTGTCCGAGATACTTTTTTTGACAGCGAGTTATAACTAAACAGTACTGTTAATCGTGACCTTCAAGGCTTGAGTAAATGCATTACCCTCCACAAAGCCAATACAATGCATAAACTTACTAGGTTAAATCCATCATGTGCTTGATGAGGGCTGTGACAATTGGTAACTAAGTCAAAAGCTCACTAACGGAATTTTTTATGAAACAACTATTTTCCTAATGTTTTGGACAATTGTATGTCTCAATACATATATGGTACTCTTATAACAAGTAGATTTAATCATAGAGCTGCAGAGCAACCTGGGAGCAAAAGTTCTGAAGACTTTGTGTTGATACTTGAAGTGTTGTGAGACACTACTTCTTTTTTAAGACTAAAAGTATTCTTTTGAAATATTGGAAAGTTTGGCTAAAAAGGCAACCAGCTTGTTGAAGGCTGAGACAACTGGAAAGGGGTATGTGTACCACATGAGCCCAGGATTTCTATCAGCGGGTCTTCCCAAGGGTTACTCTCTATTTCTTACTATATTAAAGTATTTACCATTCTTTTATTTCCCCCCACTTCTAACTTTATTGTGTATTCCATGTAATAGCAACCAACATCTTTCTAAGGCCATCATTACAATGCATACAAGTTGTTCTTTTCCACTTGTATAACTAACTCCCTATCGGGAGAAGTTGATTTGAGCTGCTCTATAATGGATTAGGTTTCGAAGTGACATTATTTTTTAAAAAGTCTTACAATGATTGTTAAGGGTTTACAAATATGTGTAGTTAATCTTCTTGATATTGATGCTATCCTTAATTTAAAAATGGCTAAGTACCGTGAGATTAAAGCTGCCAAGAAAAAGATAAAAGGTTACTGGATAATGTCTATGAGATTGAGAACCGTGGAAAATTGAAGCCATACATACTACAGAAATTTGACTTGAACCAAAAGATATCTATCTGCTTTGCCTTCTTTCCCCTCCTTCATCTTCTAAACCCTTGGTGAGGGAAAAGTCTGAATGTTACCAGAGAAGGAGGGGTTCCGCCTTCTCCACCAAGCCCTCAGCTTCACACTAAAGGGTTTCCATCAGAGGTAGAAGGGCCTCAACTTTCTTTTGCATTTAGTATTCACACCCTCGTGACACGAAGTCTTTCTCATTCAATGGATCACTGGAAAACATTTGACAACCCATCTTTATGACTGTCATGCTCTGTAAACTCATGCGAAGGACTTCTGTTATTGCTTTCTCAGTAAATGAACACTAATACCCATCACTGTTCTCTCACTTTTCCTTTGTATCAGCATGATGAATTTTATTAAATTTCAAGAGTTAGTGTGTTGAGTCTATGAATTATCTCCACTTCTTAAGGGAAGCTCCTGACAACTCAATGTGTTATCAACTGCTTTTAAGTCGCCTATTTAAAAAAAAAGAAAAAAAAAACATTCAAGATTTAAGTTACATCGCACTTGGAATGTGGAGTGACCAGACCCTCTCTCGGACATGTACACTCTATTTTTTTCCCACTCTCCCTTGTTTAAGCACTTTTAGGAAGGACCAAATGGAATTGCTTTGTGTGGCAATTCTAGATGAAGTCGGATCTGTTACAAGTTCCCTGGCTGAAAACGTCCACTTCTTTCAGCACCATTGTACATCAGCTGTCTCTAGTTACAGTCAAAGTAGGTGTGTAATATATGACTAGACTTGCTACAAACGCTAGTACACAAATCCCGGACAGAGACACCTTGTGCTACAGTAAGCTGATCTGTCCCCGGCTTCCATTAAGTCATGGGCACACAGAATTGGAGCCCACATCAGAGATGGTGGGAATTGGTCAGACTTCTGATTTTTATCTGACCATTCGAGATCTGTAAAAAGAGTGAATTTAAATTCTCCTTTTGTAGAAACTATTAAGACTGTTTACAAACCCTGAATATTCTGAACTTAGAATTATGACCTTGAAACTATGCTACTTAACATTTTGAACAAGTTCACATAATAATCTAGTTTGCTACAACTTTAAAAACTATTTTGTATGCCTTTCCTTAGAATCACTTCATATATGATGTAAATGACATGCAATTTACATGTATGTTAAATGGAAATCTTGTTAGTATTACTGAGGAAGATTAATGAGAAAGATGGTATACTGGCATTAATTCATTTCCTGATTGAAAACTCCTAGTAACATTTTTGCATTGTAACATAATCTGAATCATTCTATTTTTAAGTCAATATGAAACTGATTGAAGAACTACAGTATATATATATATAGTATTGACATATTTTAATGTTCCCTAAAAGCATTGTGATATAAGTAGATGTCATTGTGATCATAGGAGAAAACAAAAATATGGGGAAAGCAAACCCAATACTTTCTTTGTGACATCTACCAGATTTGATTGATATATACCGAATATATGTCATCGTGGGTGGGTTTTCCAGAGCTACCTAACACGTAAAGATTAAAGAAAGGAAATAAGATACCTTGAAACATAAAAATGAAGAAAAGAGGATTAATAAACAGGGGAGCAAACGCACTTTGTCAGCTAGTTCTAGTTATGTTGGTCTAATGGCGTGTCTTGGTGAAGTGGTATATAGGATGTATGTGCTAAATCCCATCTTTTATGATGTGTTTTCCTTTCCTCATTTTGACTGCTCTACCCTAGCAGAAATTAAGATAGGGGAAAAAGGAGGAAGGAGGAAGGAAAGAAAGAAGGAAGAAAGAAGAAAGAAAGGAAGAAAGAAAGGAAGGAAGGAAGGAAGGAAGGAAAGGCAAGCAGGCAGGCAGTGTACCATTACATACAAGCAGTGGTCTATGCATTTTATCTTGTGCCATTGGATCATGACTAAGTACTACTTGGGAACAGATCATATCAGCCTCACCGCGCAGATCATGACATAAAGCTTAGCAAAAGTGAAGAGTTTATTATTCGTAATTACTGGTGTAGTGAGCGGCTAAGGTGAGATCCGAGCCTGTCTTGAAGAGCCTGTGTTCACCTGGTGGCACAGAGCTATCTAAACATAAATTTTGTGTTACAGTCACCCTCCCATAGCTGTGGGTCCTGTATCTGAGAATTTAACCAACAGAGGATTGAAAATATTTGGAGGAAAATTGCATCTGCACTAAATACTTAAGGAATTTTTCTTATCATTATTCCCCAAATAATATAATGAGTATTTATAAGCATTTACACTTTAGTAGATATTATAAATAACCTGGAAATGATTTAAAGTATACAAGAACATATGTGTAAGTTATGTGAAAATGCTAGGCCCTTTTACATGAAGGACTTGAAACCAGTCTTCCAGAAATGCTGAAACACAGCTGTAGTTTTGCATTGCATCCTGTGATCATAGATAAAGGAAAGCTTGAGACATATTTCTACACAACTGTCCTCATAATAAAATATCTGATAGATGTTTTTCAGTCTCCAAGTGAGCTGGGAATTGAACTTAATGATACTAAATTGATAATTTAGGTTATGTATCAATTACGCTGGCTTATTTAGAATCTTGATTGCAGTAAAGAAATCCATGAGACTTCCAGCTTTTCATAAATTTCCCAATTTCTTTTTTTGTTTTAAGAGAGCTGTATAACTATTATACTGAAATTGAAACTCACCTATTATCTAGGGAGTTACAAAAACTTTCTTCTGGTCTATGCTTCAATTTATGAAGACTCAAGGATCAGAAGTGCACCTGTAGGTTTACTCTAACTTACTATACACATCATGTGTGTATTGCGTCGGTCATCTTCCTGTTGCTGTGACCAAACACCTGTCATAAATAAAGAAGAAAAGATGTGTTTTGTCTTATAGTTTCAGAAGTTTCAGACCATTGTGAGCTGGCTCCACGGCAAGGCAGGAAACCCAGAGCAGAGGAAATAGCAGAGGAGAGCTGCTGTCCTCAAGACAGCTAAGAAGTAGGGAGAGAGTAAGAACCAGAGAGGAAGGGGCAGGGACCACACACGGCGCCCAAGTTCACACCCCCATGACCCACTGCTTCTAACCAGGCCCACTTCCTAGATTTCCTTTATCTCCCAGTAATGTTATCAAATCAATTAATCGTCTGACAGACTTTGTGCCTTCATAATCCAATCACCTTCAGAAAGCTTCATCTCTGAACATGTACAACTCTGGGGGACATATAAACTATAACATATAGCAACTGCAAAATGCTTTGCAACTATATGGAGTATTTGTCAATCCTGATGAACACATAATAAATCATAATATTATAACTTACATTCATCAGGTTGTCGGCACAAAACATTATAGTGTTACAATTATTTATTTAGAATGCTTTAATGAAAGTCTAATAATAACCTCATTTTTGTATTCAATGTGAGTTTGCTAATGAGATTATTTGTAATGGTGTGATAGTGGTATAAGGAAAATGCAAAAGATATGGTAATATTCAGGTCTTTGTCTGCAACCCAAGGCTGGAGGAGGTGAGTGGAGCCAGGAAGATCTGTGCAAAGGCCCGAGAGGAGCTGGGGAGAGTCCAGCAGGCTGTGGTGACTTTCCAGCGAACAGCTGGGGAAAAAAGACCTTCTCACCTTACTGCCCCTCTCACTCCTCATTGGCCAACCAGACTTGAAACCAGAAAATCGATGCCTCTCTTAACACATACTATAAGGGTCAGCCAGCTGAGCACAAGTGGAGAAGGCGAAAATTTTATCCATAGGGACTATGATGCAAAACATAAATATTTTTAAAATTACTTAAAATAGAATTGGAACCAAAATTATTAAGTGTTAACACCATAAACTCACTTTACCACTCATAATAGTTTTTTCTCCAGCTCTGTAACCGTAAGAATATAAAAATAAGGAAATTAATTATATCATCCATTAACAGAATCAAATAGCAGGCCATGATTGAGAAGTGACAGACCTAATTCTTACCAAAAAGCCTTACAAAGTATTTGCATTCAAAAACGCTAGAAATTAGAAAAATCTATAAAAATATGGTAAGTATTGTCTTCTTTTCTAATAAGTATTTTGAGTTCATTTTATGTTCAGTAAATATGGGTTATATAAACGCCAAGATATTGCAAACAAATCATACTGTTAGAATGTGTTTCCCGTCCTTTCTTATGTGGTTTCTGTTACTGTTAGGAATTCATTGGTCTGCCGTGTTTGTGATATTCTGAAGTTTTGATCGGTTCCATTTCCAAGGTGAGAGTGCCTCAGTCTTGGCACCGGTAATCGTGGCGCGTAGATAGTGCTTGGTGGGGGTGGGAAGCTGACCTGTGCTCTGTTGGGTATTTAGTAGCATTCCTGTCCTCCAGCTAGGTACCAACATTTGCCTCCTAAGTTGTCAGAGTCCTAAATGTCTGCAGGTGCTGAAAGCCTCCCCTGGGATGTGAAGTTACCACCATTGGAAACCACTACTGGAAATGAAATATACCTCTCACTTGTTGAGCACCAAGTTCTGCATTTCCAGAAGAAGCTTCTGTCCATACCGAGCCACTTCAAGGTCAGCCTGCAAAAAGAGCTATTGAGTCAGATGGCTACACTTAGGAATTCTATGATAACCAGTGATTTGCCTTACTGTGCTTCCCCAAGTGACGGTCTCGTTGGCTTTAAGTCAAAAGCACCCTTTGGAATGACGGGCATTGAAACTGATGTGATCAGAGTAGCTCCAGAAGCCATCCTTCTGGCCGTCATGCCTGATAGTTGCCTCAATACAAAAGTTTCAGGATGAAAATAGGCCAAAAAACCAAAACTTTGATGCCCTTGTTTTTCTAATTTAGTTGTAATGATTTTAGATAAGCGTCCATCATCTTGCCCTCTAAAATTTGCCGTCTAAAATTTTCTTCTAATTTGGTCTTCCTGCATCTGTTTTTGTTTCCTCCTGGTTCATTATTTATTCTACAGCTCCTTAAAAATTAAAATAAGGTCTTAGCACTCCCTAGTTTGAAACTCCTCCATAGCATCATGGCACACCTCGACCCTACGTGACCTGGTCTCTCCCTACTTATCCACCCTCCTTTAAACTGCCTGTCATTTCACTCTGCTTTCTTGCCACAGGCGTTAATATAAACCCTGGACCACAGGGCTTTGCATATGTACTCCTCCTTCCAAATTCCTTTGATCTGGTTAAGTGTATGTTCTCCAGATTTCTGCTCAAATGCCCTACCCCAAACAAGCCTTCCTGATTACAAGATGTCAACCCCTCGAAATTATCAAGGTTGAGCATTTTTGTTTGTTTCTTAAAGTGCCATTTTCCTTCCATTGAAAACATTTATCTTACTTTATAAGCACGCATTCAATAGAGTGACTATTTGATTAATGTCTTTTGTTCCCTTAATCTAATGCTCTAATGCTCCATGAGAGTGTGACATACGAATTTCTTTTATGAGCATATAGGAAATTCTCAGTAACTATTTCTAGGATGAAGGCAAACGAAACAAAAGTGAGAGAGGAAGGATGAAAAATGGGAGAAATAAAGGAAGGAAAGCAGAAAAATAGATATCAAATGCCAGTAGGTGACTGCAGTCAAGTTCGTCGATCTCGTCATTTCAAGCAGTCTGACTTCGTAGTTGACGGTGCTTCTCCCAGGACACAGTGACTTTTCCATGCCATTATGTGATCTTTTGAGCTGATCATCATTTAGGCTTCATGCCAACATACAAAATGTTTCCAAGCCTTATGTTGTGAGAAAATGCTTTCTAGGGTGTTAAACCACACATGAAGCTGTGGTAATGCCCTTGGAGGAAGACTCCTGTGAGCTCCTGTGAGGTCGAACTGAGCACAGCACAAGTTGCTTCAAAATCAACTGCTCCACTGAGATCCATTCAAATCTCTTGATTAAAGTCACCATTTCCTTGATCACATAAAATGTTAATAGAAAGGCCCCTCAACATAATGAGAAAATGAAAAGTGGTATCTGTGACCTCGATCTTTAGGACTCTTCGTCAGATAAAAGCGTTTTGTCTCCCCTAACTGTTCTCCCATCAGTCTTTAATGCCATAATTCATTACACAGCCTATCTTCATTTACAATCCATTTGCCACACATCATCACGGAAGGAGATGGAAAAAAAATCCATTAGACATAACCCAGGCTTTCTCCCACCAGCAGGGATCCATCAGGCAGCCCCATAAACTCATTTCCTATTAATTACAAAGTGATTGTGCATAAACATTCCAACCCTATTTTTCAAATGATAATAAACAAGTCATGATTGATTGCTGAGGTTAGATAAAGATAGTGGCACAGAAAGAGGGCAAGGGTCGGGCACGAAAATAAAGCAGAACTGCCTGGTAGTCAAGCTTAAGGGTATTTGTAGAGCCCCATTGGTACTGAATAAGGGATAAGTTTCAGAAACCTCCAAACCCCAAAAATGCATAATGTTAACTTAATGCATTCTTTCAGGCCTGACTTACCGCAGTATGCACAGCAGTCATGCATTCATGGTATTAACATAATGCTACCTTTCATCCCCAAATCTCAGATACTTGCACACTTACAAACCATGGCTTTCCAAACCAGCCAGTGAATAGCATTCCGGTTCTTGCCTCTGTAACTTATTATAAAAGAAGAAACATGAGTGACTTCTCTAGGCTAAAGTAGCACAGTAGGCTGGCAACTCCACAGACTAGTGGATATCAGTACCACATGTGGAGATATATACCTTAGGCTGGTTCAGAACTCACAGTGCAACCCAGGCTGGCCTCCAGTACTGTGCAATTCTCTGGATTCAGCCTTCCGAGTACTGGGATTACGGGTTTGCACCACCAAGCCCAATTTATGTGGGGCTGGGGAATTGAACTCAAGCAGGGCCTGGTGCTTGCTAGGTGAGCACTCTAACCACTGAGGTATGTCCACAGTCCGGTGAAGGTATGATTTTAAGAGAGGGTGAAATAAAAAAAGAATTTGTGTACAAATTACACCGGAATAGGAAAATAATACTGTGACAAAATTTTTGACTGAGGGAGATGGAAGTGATAATGAGGGCAGTTATACAAAATTAATTTCTTTTTCAGAAATTAAAAGGAGAAATTATATTTGTTTCCAGTTTGCCAAACGAAAAGTAGATATTTTAGTGTTACTATATCTTTTTGATTTTTCTGTTTACTTGTTTATAGTTGACTGTTGCAACTTTGGCAAATTGAGATCAAGTATTTTCTCTTTCAGTAAAGGAGAGGGAGAGAGAGCGCGCATTTTAAAACTACATATTTTAAAATTGCAAAATTTCTTATTTCTAATCTTAGCATGTCAACAGTTGTATATATTTGAAGGGATTTCATATATGCTGAAAATCCTAAGAATTTTTATGATTTTAAAAAGGAGTTGTTGCAATTATCTCTCACATGTAGGTTATAAAGATTAAACTATATTTTCTGTATGAACATTTGTTTTAAATTTGACCTTCAAAGGTAAACATTTCTGTTTTACTGAGAAAACATTCAAAATAAACCATTGCAATGAGAAAGTCTTTGAAAAGATATTTGTACATCCAAAAATCCTGAATGATATAAATCTATCCTAGTTTTGTTACGAGCAAACAATTTCTTCTAACTGCTGCCTTGCTAAAAATTACCACAAAGCCACTGTCTTCCTCAGAATCTGATCTAATCAACTCCTCTCAAAGAAGCAAAATGAGAAAAATTCCAGCGGTAGGTGCATTCTTAATGCTTAGTTTTTAATGTAATAACTGAGATCAGAGAATGACAAATCACTAACTACTAGCTTAATATTGATTCTAATTTGTTTTAAGAGATCTGTATGAATCCTTCTATAAAGTACTATAGTATCCTTTTTTAAAAGTCAAATGTTAGTCTACTAGATTGACCTACATTAATGTACACAAACATTTTAAAATTTGAGATCAATGAACCTCAAATGTAATACTTTTTTGACTACCATGTAATGTCTTGAGAACATTAGCTTTATTTGGTCTGTGTTTATTTGTTCCATTAAAAGATGTGGCAATCAGGACTGTTTTATATAATGCTTGCTTGTGTAATAGGATATGACTGTGCAATGGGTCCCAGGAACATAATTTTATTTGTTTGCTTCTGTTTTACCAAATAGAAAAGAAAAAAAAATCCTCGTACATTTTTAAAGTTTACGGCAGCTTTTGGATTACCATTCAAATTGAATCCATTTCAACACAGCAAGATGCATCTAAATCCAACCCTACAGCACTTTAGCAAATGAAAACTGTATTTTCCATGAGTCACTCTTTGAACTACAAAATTTTCATCATCCAGAAGGACTTATTGTGTCTATAAAACTAATGCAGTACAACCACAGGTGTTAATGTCAGTTGCATCCGGTTGCTTATTAGATAACATTCAATACAGAAAGCTTGGTGTCTGAGGCTTTTATTTGTTGTCTAACATTTTAAATGGCTCATACTATTAAGTGCTTAGACAGGGAAACAATTTTTTTGATATTCCTTTGAGCAAAAAAAGGGGGGAGGGTTGTTTATTTTTATAATCAGCAAAGTAAAATGGAGAATCTGCTTTTAAATGAAAGTGGCAGCATCTCAAATGCAATGATGCCTTTTGTCTCTATCTAGAGACAATTTCTAGCTTTGAATATCTTTCTCTTTTTCTCCTGCAATGACCTAATAGAAACGTTTTAAAAAGGAAAGTGGCCATATCTAAGTACCCATAGGAATCCAGCAACAAAACTGCATTGTGCAACAATCACATTTTATCACTATGTATGTTTTCCTTCCTCACTGTTGATGTGGGAATTATATCTCAATATTTTACTCCACATAATCTGGAGGTTTGTCCTCATCAATTTCTTTCTTACTTCCAATGGAGAAAAGAAAAATTATGTAATGTGTTTTCATATTTGTGTTGCTCATCACAGTTTTTCTAAATTGATATCCTTAAGTTCCATGTACATCATTTTTCTTCATAAAAGCAACACTTTTTTTCAAGAATCATCCATGTCAAATTTTATTTTCTTACTAATTATTCTGTTTTACAAGGAAATTAAATAGGAGTCAAGACAAAACTTTCTTGATTATAGTTTTCTTGCTTGATCAAAATCATTCTCTTCATTTTCTTATTTGTCTATTCCAGATAAAGTACCTGCCCTGTCTGTCTGCTGTGCTAATTTAAATCTGATTCGGGAAGAAGGCTTTTAAGAATGAAAGTATAAGTCTCATCAATATTACCACAAAATATAGAAGAGGCATGCCAACTATCTGCACAGAGAGTAACCCTTTGATCTAGGAGCAAAGGTTATAAATCCAGCCTCTTTCATTTTAAAGTATCCTTACAATATGGCTCACAAAATTACGTAGCTGACGACAGACTTAATATTGTGCTGACATCTGAAGTCTGGATAAAATTTCATATGTGAAGTTTTAAAAATTAAGAGTGACTAAATGATCAGAATCAACATATCAAGTGTACTAATATTATCCAGATTCATTAACCAAAATCTCAACAGTTATTTTTCAAGGTTGAAAATAGTCTCAGGCTTTTGGAAAAATACATGACAATTTATTAATTTTTAAAATATTTAAAGCAGGGGATAACATCCACTTTGCTGTCTGCTGGAGACTGGTTGGCACTAAGCAAGGCCGGGGGCACGAAGGGCATGAAATGTGAGGTAGGACCTGCAGGGGGGGAGGGCAGTAACTTCGGGCTGTGGCTCTGGTCACAGGTCTGAATGAAATGGGCTGAATATGTAAGATGACCATGTAATGTGCCATTCCAATCTGGACACTTGGAGGAGTGACACAGTGTCCTGAGACAGTGGACACGAACTAGATTGCCCCGGGTAAAGCAGAATTTAAGGGCACCCTATGCAGAGGTAACAGAATAGGCCATGTTAGTGATCAGTTGAGCCTAAAAAGATAATAGAAGGAATAAATATTTTCAGGCAAGAATAAGAAAAATTGGATGGATTTGTGGAAAGGGGGAAGGGGACAAGGGAGTAAATGGGAGGCGAAGAAACCAGGGGAGTGAATGTGAAGTGGATGCAATAAGTATGTGTATACAAGTCTCAATTTGACTATAAGTGTTCGGTATTATAAATACATATTAATAAAAATAACTCTTGAGGGAAAACCAGATTAAAAATTCATGCGTTGTAGAGCAGCAATACGTTAAGCAGTATGACATTAGGGCATGTTAGTCATCCTAACTTCCACTAAGGGTGTGAAGCCTGTTCCCAGATCAACTGAATACTGAGATGTAGGGGGTTGGACTGAACCAGCGGTGCCTTTCGGCCACACTATCAGCATTTTGTAGGAAGCAAATACTCGTGGGTGGTGCCGCTTGGCGTCTTATGGCTTCATTTGTTTGGTAAATGTTTATTAAGCCTCTCCTCCATGCGAAGGCTGTGCCAGGCAGTGACTATGCAGCGATGTGTAAGACAAATCGGACTTCCAGAAAGCATCACCCTCGGGTCACTATCTTATTGGGGAGCAACTAACTTATTAAACCTCACGCAATGACTACGTCACTTGCAGGGTTATTGTTCAGGCACTGTATCTATTAGATCCTAGAATGGATCTGGTATAGCTAGCCCACTGAGAACTATTTCCTGGACACAGTGTGTGCCTAGACTATCTGCTCTCTGAACAGTTGTACTATGTCCATTTCAAGGGAACCAGGAATTCTGTAAGATCCTGTTTTTCTTTTGCTCTGGCTATTAGAAAAGCTGAGGTTATAACCTATCCCCGGTACCTGTGAGGACATTAGTAATTTTTCCTTTACGATGCCAGATTGCCTGGGATAGCTGGCTATATCTTTATATATACATGTACACTCTACATTTAAGTTGCAAAATGAAGGCAGATTTAGTTTTTTTAGTTCTATCCAGTTCTAGGCTATAAAAGGCAAGAGAAAAATCATCACAAGGAAGGAACTAGAGACCTTGTGATGTGAAAAAGCCTCCAAAGTTTGGAGGAACAATGGGACTAGAAAATGGCACAAAAAAAATCTTTATGAACGAGTTTTTAAAGGATTGACTAGATTTTGTTTGTACATAGATAGCATTTCTTTTTAATAAAAGCTTTTAAAAAATCCAGGAAAGCCATTGGAAATGGAAATGGGTGTGACCAGTCCTTACATCAATTTCATAAACCCATTATTCAGGCATCAGTCACCTTCCACTGCTGTTGCTGGTAGTTTCATCCACACTGGAGGCAACAGGACGGAGAGCGCTGAAGAGCATCTTTGTGGGTTCAGATTGATCTGCCTCATGTGAGAGGTGCGACTTACAAGTTCCTGTCATTTTACCTTGAACTTTGTTAGACACACAGCGAGGCATGACAAGGAAGCAGCAAATGTTGCCTAGAAGAAACAGAAACACAGCAGAAAACCAACTAGGCAAAATGCTGTTGAGCATTAACTTTTCTTTGCATATTACTGTAGTTTAAAGTCCTCAATTCAAATTTTCACAAGTTCTGTGGAACTCAGTGGAGGCGGAAGTTGAAGCAGCATGCCAACATAATCTTACTGGTATGGCTATACTCATGTGATAACAAAGCATTGCTTAAAATTTTTAAATCTGTCAACTTAAATCTACTTGGATATATGAATATCTGCATACACACATACGTACATGTGTACATGTGTAGTTACTTGGCAGCAGAGTCTTATGCCTCAGTATTTTGTTCCTTACCATGTCTATTTTATATCTTAATAGGACAGCAACTCTTATCATTGATGTAGTCATGAAATTGAAACTAGATCATTGTACCCAAAGAAGCTCCTTGTATCCCATTCTCCAACGTTTAATTTAATTTCTAAAAGGGTTTACCAGTTTAGAAATACTTACCAAAACTCATTTGGTCAAAGATTCATTGCCCTTCCAAAGTCTGAAAACTTTTCTCCTGAGAGAAACTCAGCACAGTTTAAGAATTAATACAACATCTCTTTGAAGACTTTTCTGGGTTTAGCTTAGCAAACTGACTCAGTTTTCAATCAATTTCTTCCCACATTTAGAGTTTAGAAAGTTTTAGCTGCTACTCAGAAGGAACAGATGTTTTCATTGGGACTATGTCTGTTTCAAATATATTTCAAATATTGAAATAGTTCTGTATGCCTTTGGGTGATTATCAGCACCTCTGGAGGCAACTTACAAGCATGATTTCCTCCATATCCAGCACAGATTCACTTCTAGTTCATTTAGAATTTTAATGTATCCGTAGAAAAAATAAAAACATGGATATCTTTTTATGAAATTAGATGGGAGCCACGTTACTCAGAAACTTGTCTTGAGAATGCATCAGGCGGTCTCTTGTGCAGAAAAAAAGGTAAAAACAAGATGCTTACAACCGATGTTTCAGGAGAATGTGTGTGAAAATATGCAAACTTTTCTCCGCTTAAAGATCTTTTGAGGCAGAGTTTCCAATGTTACCTCTGAAATTTTCTTAAATGTTTCATTATACCCTCTAGTGAGGCTTGAGAGCACAGTTTTAAGATTATTTCAGTCGCCTTGGAAGTATACAGTTGTGTACATGGTGTTGTTAACCAAGTCTAATAAATCCTCAGAAACGCGAGGTGCTCTTATACAAGGAGATGATTTTAAATGAGTGAATTTGAATTATGCACCTTGAATAGGCACACACCGGTCAAGAGAGAGAGCGCTTAGCTCTCTCTGTAACTGCAGCCCATTATTTCTGACTTTCTCCACTAAAGAACTGAAGTAGTTCACCAAACCAACAAAACCTCAGAAACTAAAAATCATATACTGTGAAAGAACAACACAAATAAAAGTCTACCATGAAAAAGCAAAATAAGACTAGGCAAAACCCATAATTTTCAAAAAAAAAAAAGAACCAAGCATAAATATGTAGGCCATGACGTTTTTCTCTTAATAACCAAAGCTAAAATGACAGCAAGACAATTATATTAGACAGGATATAAATAATGACCGTTACAGGGACTAAAACTTCTTCTACCTTGTAGCTGTAAAGTAAGTTTGTTATATGGAATTGTATATTAATATGCCTTAAATAAGTTGGTGGGATGTATTGGCACTTCCAGGCAGATGCTTACAGAGATATGTGATCCCATGTATGTACATATGTATATATGTGTGACTTTAGGCCATAAATGTGTGTGTGTGTGTGTGTGTGTGTGTATCAGAATCATGGAGAAAGAGAGAGAAGTTACAAAAGGTATATGTTTATTTACTTGTTTATTTCTTTATAGAATCATTTTAAATGACTTAATATTTTATTTTGGTTTGAACGTAAATATTTTAACACAAATATCTGTAATTAATTTCCTTATGTCTGTAAAAGGTTTTTGCAAATGATTTTTGACAAATAAATAATACAGTTATCCCATTTTAAAATATTGTGGCACATTAAATGTAGGGATGTATGAACCATGTCATTCTGTAAAAATTACACAGCAATGATTTCTAAAACCTGCGTAGCTGGTAAAAATTGTACCTACTGCATGTGAACATGTCCCACTGACCAAGGAGCACTTTTATAACTCCCTGTAGTGCCCGCTGACTCCACTACACTATCGTGAAGGTGACATTTATAGTCCATGACGCAGCTGTCAGCAGGACAGAGAATAGAGCTTCACTCCTCTTCCCATACACTTCACTGGCCCAGAGGTATTTGATCATTTTTGACCATTTCTCTCAGTTTTCCTCCAGAATGACACTGATATTTACTTTGTTGTGCTTTTATTTGAGTTACGGGGGGAGTGGAGAAAGCACACAATGTGATTTGCCCCCACTCACAACTGTCTTTCAATCCTTTGGACTGTCACAGGGACTCAAACAGAATACAGAAAAGAAGCAGAGAATCCACCCCCTCTGCTGGGTCCTGAAGAAATTGTGTGGATTCTTAGAACACCAGAGAACCCTCGCGTGTGTTTGAAGGGTCCTGACTATCCTCTCTGTCCTGTTGTTCTTGTTTCTCCGACTTGGAAATTTTTGTGGGTCATCTGTAGTGTACACACAGAAAGACAGAAAAAAAAGACCTAAGCCCAATTCAGATATTAACACTCTTCACAGGCAGCTATGTTGCCATGCCTCAAAAATAGAATATTCTAAGGTTTTATGAATAGAATAATATTTTGCTGTGGGTTCCTGCATTTTTACGTGAAAACCATTTAGAGCCAAAACATTTAACAGATATCTGTACAAATATAAGTCAATCTTTAGCATCTCTTCAATAAGAAAATAGTACTGTAAACACTGTATTTATGGAGTTTCTACACACATTTGAAATAAAGATATCTACATACATATACATACAGCTAAATGCACATATATATGCTTATAGATGACATGAGTAGATATGGAAATGGACGGATGGATAGATATAGATAGATAGATAGATAGATAGATAGATAGATAGATAGATAGATATAGGTACTGTGTAATCATCTAAAACAAAGTGCAGTTTCCCCAGGGGCCTGAAGCCCATCGGTAAGGACAGCTGATTCGCTGAGGTAGACAGCTCCTTTAAGCTGTCTAGCCATTCTTTGTCCTTAGGAGGTGACTGCGCCTTTCCTTTGGTTGGGCCTCTGACGTTTTGGACTTTGCCTTAACTCCTTGTGAAACTGCCTATTTTTGTACTCTCGCTGCATCTTGGTCACATGAAATATCAAGTCCATTTTACAGTTCCAAAATCAGACTTCAAGTTGCCCCAAACAAAAGTTGGTGTTTGCAAATGACTTCTGAATTTGTGTTGCACGTGCTGGTGTTTAGTTGGTAGTTTCAGAGAAAGAATAAGTCTGAAGAATATTCTTCTTTATCTCTGCCTGCCTCTGTAGTGGGTAGAGCATCATCACTGGAGGCCTCTTACTGCTGTCACAGAGACAGGTGTGTCTCCCTCGTCCTGAGTCTGCAGAGGCCTCTGTCACCAAAGCAGTATCGTCCTTGGACCAACACTTGGGTCCATGGAGTGAGACGGGACACGCTTATTTCAGTAAATTTAGATGTTACTCACAACCTTTCCCCTATTCCTGAAGTAAAAAAATATGATGTCTAACTCAGTATTATCTCTTTCTTCATACAAACAGGCGTTGTTGCCCTCCTATTGGAAGGGCAGCGGGTACAGAGGTAGGTCTTTTGCCCTCAGAAATCATGCTCATAGTTAATAAAGCCATATGCTCAAAATGAGAAAACTGAGGTTGAGAAAATTGAGAAAATTGAGGTCCCAATAGGAATCCATAGTTTTCTACTAAATAAGGTTTCCATCTTACAATAATTTTAAATGAATGTATGGTGACTTCTAGATTTTTGAAAGCTGCATTGTGCTCTTTCCAGGGGAGTAAATTTCCAGAAAGGCTGTTACTGCTCTAGAAGTATTCTTGGGTGGCAAATAAGACAAAATCATATGGACCAGTAGTTTTCTAAATCAAATACAATCTTGACAGTGCGGCATTGTAATTATCTGGTAGTTCTCTGCATGCCCAATTGGTTTTAGTACCTTTGGACTTTCCACAGAGCAACTTCTTTGGACCCAAGCCCTTTATAACGAGAACCAGCTTTGTAAGTTTCAAGGTCACAGTATGATTTGAGAAGCTTTGAGAAAAAATTTACAAGGTACTTACCACTACCTTACTCACTATCCAGGATATCTGATTTTTATCTTGGTATAATAAATTATCAGCCAAAATGTAAAAATTTAGCCTGAAAATAATACATATCACATAATTATTTATTATTTTTAAAACAATCTGAGAGGAGGAGAGAAGACCAAAAGACATCTAAGAAGTAGGTCCTCTTGAAGAAAAAATAAATAATTTTGAAATGTATGTACTGATTGCATATTTGGTTTTCTCCACTGTATTGTCCAACGTAGTCATGACTGACTACTGGTCCTTATCATCCAGCATTTAGATATCAAACAAAAGTGAACAGGAAATAGATTAGGAAGCCACCATGCTGATAGTAATAATTGTGCTTCTTACACTCACTGAATTAATAATAGTTTTGCAAAATATTATACAATTTATATTCATCAACCCTAAACTTTATGGCAACCTTAAAGAATCCATGCTTTTTTTTCTCTAAAAACTAATGGTTTTGAATTCAAGGTCCAGAGATGCAAAACCATGCCTTATGATATCCTTTCGAAAATAGTCACTATAAAAATTAAAGCTGTAGAACATTCTTTTTAGCTCCTTTTGTTACATTTTTAGTAGCAATATTAGGACTGATATTTGGTGCATGCATATTATGCCACATAGAACAAATGCCAGGCGGGCATTTGCCAGGCAGGCATCCCACTGAGAATCTTCTGTGAGTTTAATTTCACCACACCTGTTGGAATCAATGCTCTTGTTTTACTCCCTACTAATGAGAGACCAGAGACTTGGAGAAGTTCTGTAAGCTCTGTAAAGGCACACTATGCTACTTTCAAATGGCAAAAACAGGTTTCAACTCAGCAATTAGGACTTCAGAGCAGGAATGTTTCATTACTTTTTAATCGAATGAACGTCACACTTAGGAATATTGCATAACACCTACAACAGCTAACCAGAGATCTCAAAAAAAGTGAATAGTGGTATGTACCATATCAATACACTAAACAAGATCCAGCAGCCTTAGCAAAATGCAGGACGTAACTGAGATTGATTATAGGTAAGTGTCATTCTTGTCTCTAACTCTTTTCTCACATACCGAGGACTTGAGTTCCCCACATAAACACTGTGTTCTCGTAAGACTAACCATTGAAGTTAGTCATATCAAGAAGATAACCAGTCAAAATATGCATCTGATAAATCTATCTTATTTCATTCTATAGATCTTTTAAGAATTGAAAATGCCATATTGTGAAAATGAGAACAAATAGGTTTAATTTTTGGAACTGTAGAGTTGGAACCTTTTTCTTTTTGTTTCAAATTTCTATGTTACCTTTAACAACTATTCTAAACTCTATACAATCTCTAATATAATAGTATAATTCACACTTATTCATCCTAGTATACTAGAAAACATGTACATAAAGACTATTTTTTTACCTTCAGATATTCAAAGACTCAAAAATTGAACCTTGAAAAGTAATGATGTTATTTTTATGGTATCTCCACAAAATCTTTAACCTAGATTTGGAAGGATGGATAGAAATTTGCTCATACGTCTTTAGGTGCTATTTTTAAATATAATTTATAGAGAAAGATGAACCACTCATATAATACTGAATTATAAGTAATCTACATATTAGTTCTTTATTTTTTGAAACAGATCTTTCGCATATGTATTTTTTATAAGTGGCTGCTCTTTTACTTTTGTAAAATTGAGAATTTAAAAGTTAAAAGAAAAGCTAGAGTAGACACATCTTGGTAGAGTATTTGCCCAGCAGGAATGAGACACTAGATTCAATCCCCCTCAAAGAAAAATTAAAAAGTAAAAATGAGCAGAAAACATAATAAAATTGTTTTAACCACAAAACACAAGATTTCAAGTGATTTGATTGTGTAACTTTTCTAACCAACTAAACTCTAACCCTAATGCCTTGTTTGCTCGATGTTTACCTTCATAAGGACTGTCAGTGAATACATCTGTGTCTCTTCATGTTAAGAATCCTATAACTCTTGTAATTCATTGTTTAAAGCCTTCATGATTATTTCACCATTTAACTTCATAACAATAACTTAGTAAACATGAACCTATCTCTTTATATTATCAAAGGTATCATAAAAGGCTCTATAGATATGAGTATTTGAGTGATTAATATGAACATGTAATAATCTCCAAACAGCCTCTTAACAGTTTTACATGTCTACCATGAGTTTATTTTATTGTGAATTTTTCTCTTCAACATTTTTGGATTGGATGAGGGGAGAATCTTATTGGAAACATAGTTTACATAGAATATATAATAATATGTATGAATTAAATGCTATGAATAAAATTATAATTTGGACTAGGAAAATTTTATGGACAATTCTTTAGGAAAATAAATAAACGCAACCTACTTTATCTATCTTGTTTCATACAACTGAGGTTATAAAGTCCACAAAAATTGAGCTCAGACTTTACCCAGAAAAAGATATGTGTTAATAAAAGCTGTACTTGACAACTTGGTAATTGCATGATTTTGTGTCCTTGAACTCCAGATCAAAATTAGTTCTTGTTTGAAGTTTAGAGTAATGACACCCAATTAGTAGTGCTACTTCTTGTCCCTTTTTTTTTCTTTCTTTTCTTCTTTTTGTAATTGGGGACCAATCCCTGGGCGTGCGATTTGACCTAAATATCTACCCCATTTTTATTTTTGATTTTGAGACAGGGTCTCATAAATTGCTAAGTTCCCAGGCTAGGATGATACTTATGACCTTCCTGCCTCAGCTTTCAAAAGTGCGGAGACAATAGGCCTCTACCACCAGGCCCAACTAATAATGTTGTTTCTTTCAGAATAAAGTCTATGAAAATGTTTAAATATAATATTAAAAGAAAAACAAAATCAGACTGAATTTACAGTTTTATTGCAGCTTTGAGATTTAAGATTTTCAGGATGAGAATTCTGTGAGAAAAACAGGCCTAGGGATTTAAAAAAAAAAAAAAAGGAAACTTCGGTAGCTGATTGTCTTCTGAAACTGTTTCCTTAAAAGTACAATTTTAAAGTTATCACTTTCATGTCTCCTTTCTATTGGTCTTTATATCTCCTGTCTTGCCTCAATGCACCTACACAGAGTATTGCAGCAATTTTTTTAGGCATTTTCTGTCTTCCAACTCACCTGTCAAACATTTTGCTGCAAATAGAAAATTATGGACTACGTAGTTCCCATTTGTGCTAGCGTCACTGCTTCACAGTGTTTTAGGATTGGTCTTCTACTGGCATCTCTACATGACACCCACCTTCATCTGCTCCTTGTTTTGTTCTAAATCACTTACCTCAACTACTAAGAAATGAGGCTCCTCTCGCTTTGCAGGTAATTATCCCTATGGCCTAACACCCTTATCATTTTATATCTGAAATGATTTTCAGGTGATACTTACAGAAATGGCTCCGTTGGCTGCCATGTAAAACCAGTTTGGTAGGTACGCATCTATCTTGACACCTACATCACGTTCCTGGCTACAGAAATTGCGATACGAGAAGCGGTGTGTTTATCTGCTAGGGTCTCAGTACACAATGGGTAGGTTATTTCTCAGAAGTTAAAAATCTATCCACCTTAATCTTTGCAATCATATAAAGTCATTTATTTGTCCTTGTTTTATATTGTTTTTGCATTTTTTGTTTTTTGCTATGAGCCACCGGCTACTTTTACATTTCTCTTGTTTCTGTCTTCTCCATCATAAAACCATTGTCTTTATTAGCTCTAATCTGTTTTCCTCTAAATCACATCAACAGCTTAACTAATTTTGGTATTTCCAACTTCACTTTTTTCTAACAAGTCTTCATAGTGTGTCGCCTAGTAAGCATTTAGAATGTTTATCGGACAAATGAGTGAACTTGTGAGGTTATAAAAACTGGGTTAAGCTTTCAAGATACAACACATAACACTTAATGCACAGGCACAGATCAACTTAGGGAGACAGAAATTGTTAAGGAAGGATTTATGAGTCATTTTTCCAACTCTAAGTATCAAATCTCTGACTCAAGTAGACCATCCTGACTCTGGGAATTCCCGAGGATGTAATTTGGTTGGGTGCCAAGTGCATTTACAGAATTAAAAAGGGACATCACAAATGACTGAATCTCTGCTCTGAAATGAAAAACATGCCCAGGTAACTGACACACAAATACAGTGAATGATTAAAAATAATGACAGAACAGGCCCAAAAACAACAGCCAAGTCTTGCTCACCAGGGTGTCCTTGACAGCCCTTTGCCAACTGACTGAGGAATAGTTTCTGCCTGGTCAATCCTAGATCATCTGTGGAGTGTCCCGTGTGATTTTTATCCAGCCTGGTTGGGTTGCTTCTTACTCCCGGCCATTGCTGTGTGTCCCGGGATCTTTTGTGCGATGCCGTACCATCTCTTTCTAACTGAGCACTCTGTGTCAAAACCTGCTGTGCGTCGCGTCCTGCCTCCTTTGTTCCTAAGTAGGCTGCCACAGACCCTGGCATCATTTCTGTGCGCTGTGACGATGGCAGGGATTAAAAGCTCCTTTTAGCCGATAAAACATCATCCTGCTTGAACTGCAAGCTAAAAACAATTCCACTTTGAGCCAAAGCATGGTATTTTTGTGTAGCTCCCTTAGACATCCAAGCAACCAGGGATCCGGATATTACCATCAAATATATTATGCATAACACTGTGCGATTATACTACAATAATAAATTTTAGATTTATGCTCAAAGCATCCTGATTAGATCTTATAAATCGCGGCCAAAATAGAGAAGCTAAGAGAATCCAAATAAATTTTCATTCTTGGGTATGATCTTCTCCCATTTTATGCCTACTGGATCCTGAATCTTTATTTCAGAGGTAAGGACAAAGCAATTAAGAATAGCCTATAGATAAGGCAATCACCAGTTGGCTTTTCACTTTTACAGTCATTGTTATGATTTTATTTTGCTGCTTATTTGCTGAATAACCTTAAACAACAGTGTCTCTGAAATGCACAGGTGATTATTATTATTATTATTATTATTATTATTATTATTATATTTTTCATATATAGTCTCCCTCTGTAGGCCAGGCGGGTCCTGAACTCACTAAGTAGCCCTGCCTGGCCTTGAACTCATGCTCCACCACATTCAGCTCCAGGTATTTTTTCTTAATATTTTCATTTTTATCTTACCAGCCCCCGTCACCCAAAGAATCATTGTGTAAAGTAAACTGAACTTGAAGTTTTGCAAACTCTCTCTTTACTTCCTTCCGTTGAAACATTCTACTAATTCATACCTTATTTATATTTGACGTAGACTGTTGAAATATTTGCCTTCTTAAATTCTACTCTTTGTTTCGCCCTTTGCTTAATTGCTGGAATTATGAACTTAGGATACAAATCTTTAAACTTCAATGGCGTACGACCTAAAGGAATTTCTTTGCATAGCATACAAATATGAAGTATTACTAGAATCTTGACCCATCAGCTTTGTTCTATTTTTAGTCAGGAATGGAATGTTAATAAGAAAATACCCAGTAAAGACACAAAGTGTGTTTATACACCCAGAAATTACAGCGTTATTGTTATCTTGTTTAGACAAAATATTAACTTTGTTGTAGAATTTATGAAATTTTCGTATTCTAGCATTGTGAAGTCTCTTGGCTTAAAGCACAGCCATCTCCTCTGTTGTTATATTTATTAATGACTGCATGTAGCAATGGAGCCTATTTTTTTTCAACTTTCCATATTTATGATAGCTAAGAATGAGTACACCTTTTCCAGTGATTGAATAATACCTACTCATCACAGATGTGGTCAATTTTTCCTTTATGGGTGAGGAGTATTTGTAATGGAGGACAAGTTTCATTGTGGTATTAAGAAGTGTTGATTGTAACCATCAACGTGGTGATGTTATTTCCCAGAGCAGCTTTCCTTCAAGTAAGAACCTGCTCACTGCAGCATTCTGGGTAGTACCTATGGCTATTTCGTAATTGGTCCATACAGCAGATACACACACCCAAGACAGGAGTCAAAAGACCACCCAGGGGGAGTCACAAGACCATCCAGATAATTTTTGTGTGATATCACACAGAAACGGGCAAGAAATTGAGGCAAAACTAAGGAATTTCCATGTCGAAAAACTCAATTAAAAATTATTGTATATGGAGGTAGCCTGGGCATATCTGGCACAAAATATCGTTCTGCAAGCTGAATTGACCTTCTATTTCAAACAGAAATGAGCTCAGGAAAATTCCGTTGTTTGAAATTTGAGCTGAGCAGCATATTAAGGTTCTGACAAACATAGTATAAATAATAATGTTTCACATATTTCTAGTTTTCTGGCATTCTTCCTTTTTCTCCCTTCTCCTTTTCTTCCTTCTTGTAATTGTTTTAGAAGACGTAAAAGTCTGCTTTTCCATCAGTGCCAGAACTTTCCCTTCACATTCAAAATTAGCTTTTGAAGTTAGTGTCCATGATTCAAAGAAAGATAACTCCACTGGCATTTCCTTTTCTCTGATGTGTGTTTCCAACCCCCTGAGGTCAATACCCATGACAGCACGCTGTCGCTGTGAAAATTACTTCAAGATAAAACGTTTGCATTGTGGTAAGATTTTAACATGGTCATCATCTCTTACTACTATACTAACTGTTCTTTGAATACAACAACCTGTGTGTTCTAACACCCACTGAATACATAATGACAGACACGCATCTAGGTTTGTTTCCCTGACAGATTTTTCTTCCTAATGAAGAACTCATCAGAACATAAAATTACCCATTTTCTACTCTTGTGCACAAACTCAGTGGAGCTTGTGTTTTCTCCCTATTTCTTTTAGCAAATTCTATAACAAAATCACTGTGGAACCCATGGGAGTATTTAGTTTATATATCTTTACTAGAGGAGATCTTTTTACCTAAACTAGAATTTTTTTGTCTACTAATCTCTCTTCAGGTGAATAACTCTAGTCACACCTATTCATTAGGATTTCAAACTCTATCATTGTAATATCATTTCCTTTAATTTGTCCTTTCTGACTATTTCCTCCAGCTCACTTTAATCTAATGAAGTTTTATACTGTAAATTTGTGGTCAACTTTTTCAATCATTAATTGAAAATTAATTCAGAATTAATTGAAAGTTAATTTTTAGAAAAAGCTATGTTTTGTCTACATTTTACTGCTCTGATGTTACAGTGTGTTGACATTACTAATGTTCAAATCTTGTATTATCAAGGCCGAGTCACAGAGAAGAAACTTAGCTTTTATTCTAAATTGCCTTGTCTGGGCCTATCACACTCTGGGTACTGTCTGTGCCATGAGTACTGAGCTCTGATGACTGAGCAGGAAAATAGCCAGGCGCTGGGACCAGATCACCATAGTTTCAAGTTGAAGTAATGCTGCTGTCACGATCACCAGATGCCGCCCTGGTACCCCTGGCCACAGCAGCCTAGAGAACAGATACTCATGCACAGCAACTACCTTGGGTTATTTTTTTTTCCCACTCCCCTACCTTGGTTTATTTATACTGAAAATCTTAGACAGAGCCTAAGCTGAACCTAGATTTGGGAGGCAGAGTTGCCATTTTGGGTTCTTTGTTGGGCTAGCTCAGTGGAGAACAAAGGTTCAATAATAGGGAACTGCTCAGACACAAGCATAGAGTTCAGAAGATGCTGTGCTACCATGAGAATACCCATTCTCTTTAACTTTGAAATATAGTTAGTTGATAACCTGTGTTTAGTGACATGATTTGCCCTGTTACTAACAAGAATTTGGTTTAGGATATTAGAATTACAGTCCTGAGAGAGTCTGTTACCCTAGTACATTCTTTTTCTTTATCCTGGATTCTTTGAAGTCATTTAATTAAATAAAGTACATTTTATCAAGTTCAAAATTAAGATTACTATACAAAACAGTGTGATCAGATGAAGATTACATGACAGAGACCCAGGCAGTGCGTGGAAGCATAGAAATTGAGTCAGTGTGGAGCTCTGAAGACGTCCGATTGCCACTAGTTCACCCTGTGATCATTCAGCTTCTACCTTGTCTTTAGGCAAATTCTGGGCTGGGGTGAGATGGTCTCCAAGCCCTTGTCTCCCCTTTGACAGTCTGTGATTTTCAAGTCCCTGTGATGTTTGTTCTAACAATGGGGGGCCATGTCTGTGTTTTGTCCTCTTAATGCGGACTGAGGCAGCAGCTCTCTTTGGCATCAGCTGAGCCGCATCAGCAGAAGTGCCTGATTGGCTGGGCCTCAAAAGCAGTCCCCAGAGAGAGATTGATTCAGACAGAGAAACAATTAAAAGGGGAAATTGGTGCCTTGTGAGGTGAGACATCTGTGCACTTGTGATATCCTCCATCAAGTCTTCAATGTAACCTGTGGTTTAATTAGTATGGACAGAAATACACTAGGTTAAGACCATTAAAAAAATCAGGGCCTATATCTGAGAGTATACACACAATTTCCATATCTATTTTTTTTTATTTTTGAAGACTTCCAATAGCAAAAATGACTGCCCCTTTATGTTCTTATTTCTTAAGCCAAGTAATTTGTTGGAAAATTAGTCAAAATCTAATTTTAATGTTATGCAAATATTCTGGGGGGCCTTGAAGCAGTTGGCAAGTTATACTCCCACTTTTCTCCAACACCTCCTGCCAACATTTTCTCTGCATTTGATCCTCTTGCTCTGTTCTTTTTTATATTTTCTCCTTTAATGTGTCCCCAAGCTACTTTTGCTCTTTTAAAATATATGCGTTTTTGAGTGTCTACCCATCACAGACTTTGGCTATATGCATGCATGTGGTGTTAAAGGGCTCAAGTCCCTCAGCATTATAGAGAATGACGATGTTTTATTCACATATGTTCTTTCAGTGAATGTGTTCCAACTCCAAAGTCAGTCCCTGGGCGTCCCCCTCAGGGAGGCTGTGGGGGTGCTTTCTGGTGTTTCAGCCAGCCCAGCCTGCTCAGCCAGGCTCCAGCTTGCCTAGGCCAGGGCTTTGTAGGAAGCCTTCCTACCACACTCATGCGGGTGCGGGGCAGCAAAATGCAAACACAAGGCTGCTCACCTCTTTCTCTTTCCCCATGGCACAGCATGGAAATCATAGTACCTTCCCCAGCCCCATGCATGATCGCCTCTAATTCCTGCTCTTCCCCGTCTAGCATCCTTAGCAAATTCAACTTGCGTCATTTCACTAGCTCTAAAGAGCAATTAGAGTATTTGAGCAGGAGAAGAACGCAATGTACATTTCTTTCTTTCTTGTTTTTTGAATACTGTAGCTGTCCTTTGACTTGTGCAAAGTCCTATTTTTTTCTTAAATTGTAGTCAACTAAAAATGACAAAATTTGTCACTATATTACTTTTAAGTGTCTGTTTCCATAATATTAGAAACATTGATCTTGTACTTAAGTACTATCATCCATCTCCAGAACTTTTCATTTCCTTGAACGAAAACTCTTAGCTCATTCACACCAGCGCTTATGACTTCTTTCTCTCACTTTGCTTTGTCTCTGTGAATTTGACAACTCTAGGCAACTCATATAATTAGAACCATACAATATGTGCCCTTTGGTGACTGCCTTCTTCTTGGCATAATTCTCTCCAAGTTTTCTACATTGTGCCATATGTCAGGATTCATTCCATTTTTAGGACAACATAATATGCTACATAATCAGAGCACTTCTTAATTAAAAAAAAAAGATATTTTGGAGTGCTAACTATTCCCAAAGGAATAACTAACATTGATTGTATTTCAAATTCTGTCTAAGCTTGGTCCCTAAAGGGTAACGGGATACTTGTTTAAAACATTAATAACTTCAAAACTCATTTACACTTTTATATTTTATATTAGTTTCTGTAACTCTGTAGCTCTGATAACTCAGGTTAGATTTGTTTTGTTATGAAATAGTTTATTTTCCCTGTTATTGTTATTAGTATATAGATGCGATCTTAAAGCGACTGAAATGTTCTAGTTTATGTTACTGCTTTAGGCTTTTCAGAATAAAAACAAGAATAAAGAAATCAACTTGTTATTTTATCTACATAAAACGAGATATAAAAATAATTATCATCATTTCCCAGATTTCATCCTGGCAAATACAGAAATTCGCTTTTTTGTTTAAAAGAGAAAAATACCAGAGTATATGAGATCATGAACTTAAAACGTCTTCGAAGGAATCTTAGAGTTAGTCTATCTCGGTTTCTTTATTTTACAAGTGAAGAAACCAGAAACTCAAACGGCTTATTTATTTCATTATATTCATTCAATCAATATATACTGACTGTTGCCTATGTATAATTCTCTGCATCAAACACTGACATACAAAAATTGTTTTTGTTTAGTTTTGTTTCTACCCTTCTAAATCCACTTGATAGCAAAGCGGGAAAAATAGACCCTGAGATTCAATAGGCCCGTTGAAGAAGATACAGGGGTGAGAAGGGAAATGTGCCTGGGGTCAGTGGGCGTACAAACCCATAACGGGCATCACATGAGGCCTAAGAGAAGACTGGAATGTAGAGGGGACTTGGGGTACAGTGGGGAATTGAAGGAATTGAGGTTCGCTTTCACCTGGAGTGGGGAGAGGGAGAGCGCGCAGTGGTACTTGTGGCGGGCCTCAGTGGTTGTGTGCTCATCACATTTAGTGATGGAGTGGCAGCAATAATCAATAAATAATGTAGGTGGTCAGGAAATAAAAGTGAGCAGGGAAGGAGGAGAGAAGAGCAACAGATTGGATATGGTAAGAATAAAGGGGGAAAAAAACAAAGGTAAACATTTAGTACATTGGTTAGAGACTGAGGGACACTGCCAGTTACACTGGGGGTGGAGACAAAACTGGCTTCAATCACTTTGAACCTGGTAGTAAAGGAGGCACCCAACAGACAGCCACAGTTAAATGCCACAGGCGGATGGTCACAACTGTCCAGGAAGTAGTAACTGGGCTTTATGCAATCAGTAAAGAATTCGAAAGAATAACAGATGGTAAGCGTGGATACCAGGTTTAAAGTTATTTAAGATATTTATGGTGCATAAATGGGAGGCACTGAAAGAAATCTGTTGAAAAAAATTACAGTGGAAGATCATTGAGTAGAGGAGCACATAACAAGCATTTTCTTTTCTTTTAACATCAGGAACCTCTTTATGTTCTTCAGTGTAGAGGAAGGTGCAGGCAGAGAGGTGCAGTTTGCAAGTGTTTTCCAGAAGGAGAAAATGTTTAAGGACAGTTCTCTGGGGGAGACTAAAATTAAAAGCTTCATTGGAGAGTTTAACCTTGAAAGAAATGGAAACGTTATTTCCTCTAAAATGCAACTGAAACAGCAGCAGAAGAAAGAAAGCAAAGGTGTTAGAGGAAGAAGAAGAAAGTCAATGACTTCATTCAGCCTCAGCCCCTCATAAGGCACCATGACAGTGGGTGGCATATGGGATAGGAGCCAAACCAGACATACGGGCCATGCTGTGGCAATACAAAAAGAGACAGTCAGTTGGCACCTACTCTGCCAGGGGATCATGCTCACTGTTGTAAATTTATCACATGCAAACTATAATCATGAGATTTCATATAAGGCAACGAAGGCTCATACGTGACAGTAGAGGGTAGAGACTTTTTCTGTAAGAGTAATCTGCAGGGGAGCTGAGTGACTTCCATTATGTTGGCTGAGGTTGACACAAGAGAATGCCCAGTCCAGACTGTGTGAAACTAAGCCTGAAAGCACTGGCAGAATGTTAGTACAAAAAGTACAAAGAGATGGCGAATTCCAGAAGTTTCTGTGATCCATTTTTAAGTGACGAAAAGACAACAAAGCATACTTCAGAACAAAAGAATACTGTACTCTTTTCATAAGGATGCTGTACAAAATAATCATAAACGGACTAACTAAAGTAAGAGGAATTTATTCTGTCACAGTTTTGGAGGCAGAAATGCAAAACTAAGGTATCCTCAGGGCCACACTCCCTCTGAAGGCTCTAGAGAAGAATCTGTCCTTTACTTCTTCCAGCTTCTGGTAGCTACTAACATTCTTTGGCTTGGGGGTACATCATTTCACTCTCTGTCTCTTTGTTTACATCCTATTTTTTTCTTTTTGTGTGTCTGTCTTAAAACTTCCTCTGCCTTTGTTTTACATGTGATTGCAATTATGACCCTTCCAGCTAACCCATGATAACCAGATTGTGCTAAGACTCAATTTACAAAAAAAGATAAAATAAGGTTCCGGGGCTTAGTGTATGATCCTCTTGTTGGGAGCCCTTACCAGCATAGATCTGTAACAAAGTGTGCTTGATGTCAGTGGGAAGTCAGGGTAGATCAGTCAGGACAGACTCTGTATTAGATGCAAGAGGGCAAACACAATCTAAGATATCTGGCTTCATAAAATTTATGCTTATTTAAATTATAGGAAAAATCAAAAGCAATTCAATTCAATTTAACATAAGTGTGCATGTATATAGTGTGCTTAAGCCATAATAGTTTATTTTTTTAAAAAAACAGAAAAGCAATTATTTGTATCCAACAACTTAAAAATGAAATTTTTAAGGACCGTAAGAACAGATTAACTGGATAATTTTTTTATTAGGAAGGTCAGTAACTGCATCTTAATAAACCCAGGAACCGATGCTAATAACAACAATTACAAATAATTGAATAATATTTTCCTGTAGTTGGAAGGTGCTAACAACCCCCGAGCTTTCCAAAATCCTGCTCAGTTGTGGTTGCCATGTGAGAACACTGAGTACCTTGTGTAATTTGGGCCTCAGTAGTTCATTTAACTGCAATATCAAAAACAGTATGTTTCAAATCACTCGCAAAAAAAAAATGTTTTCAACATGCCCCAAAATCTCTCATTCATAGATCTGCACGCAATATGGTATAAATTTACAGTCCCAAACTGTAAAATAATAAAGAGTGTGGTCTGAGATAGCCTGTAAGTTGAGATTTCTCCTTCCTGAAGCCGTGTTGCTGTTCTTAATTAAGCAGTAACTTTCCAACCCATCAGACAACCAGGGCTTTGTAACAGTTTCAGACCTGTATAAAGGGCAGAAGTCTATTTCTTCAAACACTGTAATTTTGCTTACTCAAGACTTCCTCAATACACAGAGCACCTTCTCTTCCCCTCAGCCCACTGAGAGAAGGGTATGGAAGGTCTCTTTTCCTTTCATCACTGGAGCTGTGAGGGTATACACAGGTGGCTTTACCTGTGCTCTAACTCAACAACCAAGCTTTGTTACAGGGACGCAAAGACCCTTGTCTCCTCCATCTCCCTCCGTGACGGTTCAGGCTTTGCTCCTGGAACACACGATGCAGGCCTCGAGGAGTTCATTTGATCCTTGGACTGCCTGGAAGGTTCTTCCTTTTACCAAGTTGGAATATTTCTGTCTTTAATTTCTAACTGTTTGATCTAAGTTATGCCGCTGGGGGCAAATCAAACAGTACGCAGCTCTCTTTAAAGCACAGCTCATCAAATAGTTGAAGAAGATGGTAATGTTCCTTCTTGTCATAGGGAGTTTGCTCCAGGCCCAATGACCCAGATCTCGTCAATCATCCAGTACATCTCGTAAGTCCTAGCTCTTTCATACTGCAGTATTTTTTTTACAGGTGTGCTAATTACCTTTCAATGTATGCTTCCTCAGACTGAATCCAATGTCCCAGATTTGGTCTCAGCCATGTTTAGGAGAGCAAAACCAGACCTTCCAACATTAATAGCTATTCCTCTAAAATGCCCGAGGCACCATGATGCCCCTACTCACGTCTCCTTTTGTGTGTGTGTGTGTGTGTTTGTGTGTGTGTGTGTGTTTGTATGTGTTTTTTCCCCATTTTATTGATCTGTATTAGTGCAAAACCCAAGGTTTACAATGAAATTGAGGATTTTGTGCACATACGTATCTTGTCAAGGTGACAAAGACCTTCCCATTCTCCTTTTCTCCATCCCCTTACCCACCCCTCCCTCCCTCCCCACCCTACCCCCCTGTTTCACTTTGTTTTTCATTTTAAGTTCCATAAGAGTTGTGATCTCTCTGATATGAGAAACCATTTGATGAGATCTCTCACGTCTCCTTTTAAAACACTTTCCAGCATGGGATTTAAAACTCTTTTGACACGTCAGAGAACAAATCGCTAAGCATAAATGCTTTCTCAGTCAGTTCATGTTTTGTATTTTTGTACAGGAACTTGCTGTGTTTATGTACAGTACATTGTATTTGCTTGTAAAAGCTTGTATGTGACAACTTGTTACATAGCTTCCTGAACAACAAGGTAACGCATAAGAGAAGAAATCTTGCCTTCGATTTTTTTCAGAACTTTTCAATAGGAATTACAGTGAGAGATTTGCCTATACAAGTAGTACCCATATATCAAGTAGAAAGTTTTTTTTAAAAAATCAAGCATAACTATTCATTTTTGAAATCCTAAGCAAATATGACCAATCATTTTTTGTTTCTAAAAAGATACCCATGAAGAGTGCGATGGAAAACAGAGTGGGTGTGTGTGAGGCACGATTTGGCATTCAGCACGCTAGCTTTTTTTCTCTACAGAGATGTCAAGGCTATTCTAGAAGAATCTTAACAAAGAGCCAAGTGTTCAAGTTCACTTACACCTTATTATACATTTTATTCCGTCCTAAAGTTTTTTGAAGAGCTTGATGAGGCACTATAAAAATAACTACTCAGTTGTTTTTGAGTTTATATGTGATGATACAGATGAGAAGTCTAAGAAGACCTTGAAAATAAACTAGAACTGCCAACGTCTGCACCGTAACTGGCAAAGAAGGTTAGCTCTCAGATGAGTGAGGACCGTGTAGCTGGGGGTCACCTGGAGCCCTAGAGGATGGCATGATACACTTTTGCACGTTGAGTTGGGCTTTTGCTGTGTTCTCGGAGCTTCCTGAAATGCTATTTGCGGAAGGTTCTCAAGAAGACTCTGTCTTATTTCAAAAGCAAAAATATAAAAGAACAGAACTAAGCTTTTGCTTTGGTCTTAGTTTAGGTAGTTAACACAAGACATTTTGTTTTGTTTTGAGTCGTCTTTCTGGTGTTTAGGATCAGGCCCAGGGTTCACACATGCTGGGCAAATGCTCTACCACTGTGCTACACCCCAGCCCCAGACTTCATGAATGTACGTATCCCAAACATCCCAGCATAAGGCCATAAGGCCACAAGCTCCTCCCTTCTAGCCAGTTCCGACCGCCTGCCCTATTTTGCTGAACAGCTTCCCCTTGGCCCGCAGCACCGCTCAAGCACTTTTGTGCTGTTTCTTCTTGTTGCTGTTACTCCCAACATAAGCCCAGTGTTTATGGATGCACACACTGAGACCAACTGGCAAATTTTAACATATCAGCTTATTCAGTGCTACTACTGTAGTTGTGTGACTTTTTCTATAAGGAAATCAGCAATATGACTATAAGTTTATTATTAGACGGATTAAAGAAAATATGTAGTCATTTCTCCCTAGAACTGAGTTTTGTAATTCAGCTTTCTACTGCCAAATACCTGATATAATCCATTCATGAACAAAAAAGTTTTATCTAGCTCATAGTTTTGGAGGTTTCATTCCAACCCATGGGCCTCACAGCTTTGGTCTTATGATAGGAGTGGATAGCAAAGGAAAACCACTCATCTAATAACTAGGAAGCCAAAGACACAGGCAGAGAGAAGAATTAGAGTCCTAGAACACCTCAGTGACCCAAAACCTTCCACTAGGCCCTGTCTCTCAAGGTTCCACAAAGCTTTTCTGAGTGCCAAGTTGGAGACTGGGAACACAAGGACCTTTCCAGGGCAGTTCATAGCCAAACTGCAGCCCAGAGCCCATGTCCGTATCACAGAGCAACATGTGTTTAGATGAGATCATACCAATAAAATAAGAAGATTGCCTAAAAACCTTTTCTAAATTTTTCATTGTTCATAAGCAATTCCACAAAAACACTGACTGCAAAAAAGATTGTGTTAGAAGGTTGATAGGTGCCAAGATCTAAAGGAAGTGAAGTGACGAAGTAGGGAATGGTGCCCTTCTGAGGAGATCACGTGATGGGCCACCTGTCACGGAGCTCAGATCTAACCCAGGCCCTGGGGAGAAGGCTGCTGCAACCCCCATGATGTCCTATCGCCTCACCTCTCCTGAGCTCTGCTCTCATTCAGGTTCTTTTTGTTCAGATCTTCTTGACCCTTTATTTTACGCTCACCAGGCAAGACTGAAGACTTTGTTGTTTTTTATTTTTTAAAGTGTGTGCTTTTTTCTTAAATCAATCACTAAAAAGGTATAAAAAAGGATTCAAACTGGTAATTAAAATCACATGACTGATGTAACCATCATTAATGTTAACTGATAAATATTAGCATTTACCTATCAATAAGAACATTGACATAAAGATAAACAATTTTCATAGATGGAAGTACGAATATGCCAATGTAGTTTTTTGGTAGGTTTGCTGATGCACAATGTGTAGGTAATAAAATTCACCCTTTTTAGGCGTACAGTTACAGGAAGTTTGTATGTGTGAGTGTGTGTGTGTGTGTGTGTGTGTGTGTATGTATGAGGGTATGCGCAACCACACATATATATGCACACATACATACAATTACATTTTGTTGCATTATGTTTACCACACTTTTATCGTATTACATTCTAGAAGAAAGTATAAAACCTTTATGTGTAGATTAAAGAACAGTAATTTTAAAACACGTATATATGTAAGGAATCAGATCACTATATCAGTTCTTCACCAGTGCTTGGGTTCTGTGAATCTTAACAAAAACAATTATGCAACCTCTGCTGTCATCAAGATGCAAAATATTCTCACCATCCCCTAACACGCTCTCCCACCCCTAGAGTGAGTCATTTCCTTTTTACCTCAACTGCTGTGATAAAAAAAAGGCTCTGACTTCCATCTCTAATTTTTCCTTTCCAGTAAATCTTATAAATTGCAAATGTAAGCAATTTTGTACCTCGGCTTTCCTTTAAATAACATAACACATATATACCCTTTCGGATCACGCCCCATTGATCCGTGTCTTTCAATCAGCACCCACCTCTTGACAGCACAGGAAATTAATAGAAGAATCCACAGATACAACTAACCCCGTGATTCGATCACCTTCCAAATACGAAAATTTTGTATTTGTAAGAATTATGTGTATGTCGGGGATTCATTTGAGTCAATATTATATATGAATGCAAATGTTTATCACATTTAATACAAGAATACGTTTAATGTTTAAAAGATCATATTAAGACAATGAAGGCAGTTTTTGAAAATGCCTAACTAGATTCATTAAGTTTCTGTTTGATGCTTACAAAAATTATTAAATCAAGACTGTGAAAGATAAGGAAATTGCAATTTTATCCTTCTCTTTCCCCTCTTATCTTTGGTTATGTTAGTAGATCTATCTTGCCAACATGTATAATATAATTCTGCAACAAAAATTTCCAAGGCAGTTTGGACTCAAAGTCACCCTATGAAATACAATTCACTCCTCACAATCTTCCCTTTGCCACAGCTTCTCCATTTCATTACTTTTACTTGAATCATTAATAATAACGTATTTCACCAAAATTTTATAGTCGAAAATTGTTGGGAATTTTTTTTTTCATTTCCTTGGGGGGCTTTTGTTTGTTTTGTTTTGTTTTGTTTTGTTCTTGAGATAGGGTCTTGCTTTGTAGCCCAGGCTGACCTTGGATCCAGGACAATCCACCTCCTTCAGCCTCCTGAGTACTAAAATTACAGGCGTGCACCACCATGCCCGGCTTTACGTGGTGCTGGGGAAATCAAACTCAGGGCCTGGCACTTGTAAAGCAAGTGCTTTAACAGCTGTGCCATTCCTCTAGCCTGGAGTTTTTTCAAAGTGCTATCTTCCCTGTAACCTGGGGGTAGCCTAAATTTCTCACCTCTTTATGGATGGTTGCTTTGCTTCCTGTTTGGATTTATAACATGCTTTCTCTTCATGTTCGATATTGTTTTAGTCTCAATATCCAATACCCAACTGAAAGGAGAGACTCATTTTGGCTCACCGTTTTAGAAGATCCCAGTCCACTCACGGGTGACTGGCATGGTGGAAAGGCGTGGCTAAGGTTCCTAGCTAGAGAAAAGCTGCTCACCGCATCACAGCGAGAACACAGAGAGGGGCAGAGCTAGCCACGGAGCGGTATATGCCCTTCCAGATCACGCCCCATTGATCCACCTCTTCCAATCAGGCCCCACCTCTTGACAGGACGGGAAATCAACAGATGAAGCCACAGTTACAATTACCCCTCATGAACAAATCACCTTCCAAATACAGGGCATTTGGGAGCATTCCAAATTCAAACCATAACTGATATTAAATAATTTGAAAAGAAAGCATATGGTTTCACATATTCAATTTCTTGGAGCACAGTTTTTGTCCCTCGCTTCAGAGCATTTCCTTAGTACAAAAATCTTATGCAAAAATTATTGGCTGCTATGCTAATTTCTTTCTTAAAAACAGTATTATTACTCCAGATCATTGTGGTCTGGTCTCCAAGCACGTTCCCTTCTCTCCATCTCTTTAAACTCTCTTCCTATTTATTGCTGCTCCCATGTGTTTATTGAGCAGTTACCGAGGGCCTCACTTTGCTTAATTCTACCATCGTCCTTTTAACATCATGACTTTATTATTTGACTACACTTAGCTTTGTTTTACTAAAGTTTTGCTGTTACATCCTTCTACCGTACTGTGAGTTTGAAAGCAGTATGATGAGACTTCTTGAACTTTGCTATATTTTAAACACAGATTTTTGCTTACTGAATGCTGTTTTTCTTCACTTCCTGGGCTTTCTTCTTTTCCTTCCTTCCTTTCTCTCTTTCTCTTCCTCCCACTTCTTCCTCTCCACCCCTTCTCCCCCTCTGCCTTGACCTCATTCCCACTGGTGTTCCTGCAGCAGCATTCCATTTATCACCACTCGTACTCGTGTTGTAGACAGTATTTTCCAGATTTTTGTTTATCTAATTGCAGAGTGAGGTCTTTAATAAGATTTCATAGTGGCCTTGCTATACATGGGTTTTCTGAAAAGTTTACAGCTTTTAAATTGTTTTTTTATATGACCATTTCTGCTTATTTCTAAAGTATAGAAAACTTATGATTAAAAATAACATCTATCTGATATACATTCAAATCCTTAGTTTAACGTTTCTAGTTTGTTTGTTTTTTTTTTTTTTAATTAGAATCACTTGGTTTCCCTGGGTTTGAAATCATATTGCCAGATGGGGTATACTGGCACATGCTTGTTACTTCCAGCTACTTGGGGGGTTAAGACAGAAGGGTCGTAAATTCAAGAATAGCCTAGAGGCTGGAGGAATGTCTCAGTGGTTAAGGCGCTTGCTTAGCAGGCTCTACATCAAGTGCTAAGTACCCAAGTTCGATTCCCCAGCACCACATAAACCCAGCCTGGTAGAGCACACCTGTAATAACAACACTTGGGAGGCTGAAGACAGCAGAATTGCCTTGAGTCCAAGGCCAACCTGGACTCCATAGTGAGTTCAGGACCAATCCGGGCTATAGAAACCCTGTCTAAAAAAAAAATAAAAATAAAAATAGCCTGGACAGCGTAGCAAGAGCTTTTCTCCAAATAAATTTTAAAAGGCTAGGGATGTAGGTTGGTGATCCTTGGATTTAATCCCCAGTACTACAAAATAAGTAAAGAAGCAAAGTTACCAGTATGAGAGATTATTTGATATTTTCTTTTTTAATGCATACATAATTACTTTAGACCTTAGTTATATATACTATAATATTCAAGACTGATATCAGGGCTGCAGGAATGGCACAGTGGTTGAAATGCTTGTCTAGCAAGCACAAGGCCTTGGGTTCGGTACTCTAGCACCACACAAACTGCATGCGATGCCATATGCCTGTAATCCCAGCACTCAGGAAACTAAGGCAGGATTACCACGAATCCAAGGAGAGCCTGGGCTCCGTAGTGAGTCAGGAACAGCCCGGGATACACAAAAAAAAGACTAATACCACTAGGAGACAGTATCTCTACATAGTTACCAATTATAATTGAATATATTTAAGTGTTACACTTTTTAGAACAATCCTTATTTTTATTTTTTGGTAAATATTTGCAGTATCTGGTTATCTCCATTTACTTTTACTTTAATGGACAATGGCTGCTGAGTTCTGAGTTCTCAGTATACAATTACCCTATTATTTTTTAATTTTATGTTTTTTAAGATAAATCATTGAATTATGATGAAATCATATATATATATATATATATATAATGCTGATTCTTGATTTTCTCTGGATAAAGAATTTTGAAATTTGCCATACATATAAAATACATTGGAATTGTTACATAACTGTATGTTTTGAGAAAAGCACATTTATGAAAAAGAATTTTTCTGTTTATTTTGGCTCTATTTAGATAAACTGTAAGATTTTTAAAATCCATATTTAATTTTATAGCTAATGTGTTTAACCGATTACAAATTGTAATAGTAGGTTTTATCTTTATGGCTCTCTTATGGATAATTATGGAAATGACATTATTATGGTTGCTATTTATTTGTGCCTCCAGGAAATCATTTTTAAAGGAAATGTAATTATGTATGTATCATTCATTATCTGACATTATTACAGATAATTTTATTCCTTCACTGAAGCAGATCTCTGACTTAGGGATTTATCATACAAGAGAAAAGAGAACATCAAAATTTAAAAGATGCTTAAGCAACAACAGAGGATAAAACAATTAGCCACCTAAAAAGATGACCATCTTAACCTCCTCAGCCTTTTTTTTTTTTTTTTTTTTTGATTCTTAAATTTTGATTTTGTGGGTTTTGGGTAATTGGATCACATACTTCAGTATCGCACTAATGTCCATTTTATTATTCCAACAGTCTTTAGCCTTTTGCCTTAGAACTTTCATCTTTTTTCCCTCATTTTATTGATATGTACAAGAGCAAACTTTAAGGTTTACAATGAAGTTGAGCATTTTGTGCACCTACTTATCTTGTCAAGGGGACAAGGACTTTCCCACTCTCCTTTTGTCCCTCCCCCTCCTCCTCCCTTCCTCCTTCTCAGCCCTACCCCCCTGTTTCACTTTGTTTTTCCTTTTAAGTTCCACAAGAGCTGTGATCCGGGTCTCTCGTGAGTTATTAACATGCACAACTAATCAAGTTGGTGGTTCGGGCCGACCTCTATTTTGTATATTCCAATGGCTTGTTTCGTTGCTGCACGAGACACATGAGCAAAGCAAGAGGTTGATGGAGATATGAGAGTAAATCTGGAACCTGATTGATGAGTGATCGTCTTTCTCATGTAGAGATTCTTTTTGAACCTATGATAAATTTTTTTTTTATTTTTCACCAGCAGCACTGTAGTTTAAATCAAGATCTTTATGCATGCTAAGTAAGCATTCTACCTCGCAGGTATACCCAAGCCGCCTTTTGGAAATATTAAAATCAATCTGTTCCTTCCAATATTTATTCGTAAAGCACAGCACACATGCCTTACCATATCACGGAAACAAGCAAAACCACTGTTCCTGTTCACCTCTGAAGAGGAAAGACAGGTGGAGGCTAGGGACCAAGAGAAAAGATTTATTATTTATTTTCTCTATTTTTGTATTTTTTGAAATTTTAATTTCAGACTTGTTATATTACAAAACATGCAGTTTAGTACATGCTTATTTGTTTTCAATTTCTCTATATTTTTCTAATATATTTTCTCATAGTTTCTCTGAATCACCTGTGGATGATGTAATCTGACTCCAAATCAACCATGTATTCAGTAATAACAGATTCAGAATGTTTAAAAAATATAAATGCCCACATTTGTGACCACTATTCCAAACATAATATGATGTAGCAGGCAACACATACATCGAAACACACCCACAAGAAAACAGGGTACAATATGCTACTAATTCTTTGCCTTTGAAGTCATATATATGACTTTGTTCCTATATTAAGAGTAAGGTCATTCACTCATTCACATAACTATAGCCATGGGCAACTAAGAGAAGGTTAAACTCAATAAGTAACTGGCAACGATTGTTGAAACAGTCACATATATAACAAAATTTATTTACAATAAACTTCTTTTATGAAAACTACTGAAAAAATGATGCAATGGAACATGTGTGATAGCTGGTATTAGAGAGTGTGTTGAGTATAAACCTTCTGACTTAGGTCCATAAATGTTTTAGTTACTCTTTTGTCATTGTGACTCAATATCTGACATCTACAACTTAGGGAGGAAAGATTTATTGTAGTTTATAGTTTCAGAAGGTCTCAATTCACTCACAGGTAGGTGGCTAGAAAATGGTGGACTCACATGGTGAGGCCACAGCTACATACAGAGCCAGAGCCACTGCTCTGGGAGATTGAGATCCTAACAGCAGTATGGCAGAACTGAGACTAGTCTGGGAGGACGGGCAGACCAGCATATGCCCCTCCAGGTCAAACCCCAAGCATCTGCCCCCTCTAGTTAGGCCCCACCTTCTAATGCTACACAATATCCATAGGTACATAAGGATTTGGGGGGTGGGTGGATATTCCAGATCCGAACCATGACATTTTGCTTTGGCCCTCAAAAAACTCATGTTTACTTCCTTCAGCAAAGGGCATTTCTCTAAGAGTTGCCAAAGTCTCAATAGTCCCAGCACTGTTAAAAAAAAAAAAAGTCCACAACCCAAGTCTTTTCAGAGATGCAAGACAAACTCTCAGCTATGAGCTTATGTTAAAATTAGTGAAGCACCTCCAAAATACGCAGGGTAAACATTCCCATTCCAAAAGGGAGAAGTGGGTGGATAAAAGGCCATGGGACCAAAACAATTTTTGAAGCCAGCAGGGCAAGTGTTAAATCCTGCAGTCCCATGCTAATTCCCAGCAGGAGAGCAAACTCTAAAGGGTCTGAGTGGCTCCCCACCTATAGCGTGGCTTCTGATTACTACCTCCATCTTTTCTGCTTTGAGCTAAATCTGCTCATGGCCTGAAGCTTTCTTCAGCAGATAATCCATGCTCCTGCCTCCTCCAAATTTCTGGATTCTCCACTGTACTTTTTAGCTTCTCCTTTACTACTTCACACCTTGCCTTTCCAGAAGCACACTGCCTGGCTTCCAAGGGCTTCCTCTGCAATCTGGGTGGAAGCCTCCATCAACCCACAGCCTCTCCACCCTGCTGTTTCCTTTCTATGTAGTCTCATTGTGGATTCTTGCTACTATTTTTTGTGTAGTTGACGTTCTATCTATGAAATAACTTCCTGTCCCTACGTCTTCCAGCCTTTTACCTATTTTGTCTTCCAGATGGGATTTTTAGAGCTTTCCACTCAGGCCTCATTCCGAATTCGGTTGGCGACTCTCGTGATCCTGAAGGCCTGCAAGCAGTGGGGATAATTCAGTGCACAGGCACCTGAGAGAACAGAACAGGATCCCATGTTGTTCTCTTTAAGTTATCAGGGCAGAATATTTCTACACTGACCTCAGAAACTTGCTGGGCAGGGCTTTCTAATGCTGCCAGCAGTTTGGTCTCATTAGAGACACAGTTATTGTGATCAGAGTTCACATGAGATCAGAGACAAACACTTTGAAACATACACTAAAGAGTCGTTGTGGCTGCCAATTATTTCAAATGCTTCTTCTTTGTTGAGATACAGAGTTAGAAAGCCCATAGTGGGTCATGAACAGATGAGAAACGAGACCTAGCGAGAGAAGAGTTTTCTGCAAGACCCCTTGGGGCGGGCAGTGTTATGTGAAACCGTGGGTATCTTTCATCTCCTGAAGATTTCACATACCTTGCAATTCCTCTATGCAGGAAATTCAGCTTTTCACTGATGTTCATTTGCAGTAGATGGCAAATTATGGGAACACTATAGTGATAATTATATTTTCCTCACTTAAAAGGTAAGTTAGAGGCAAGAACTTGTTTAGGGAATGCATTTGCTCAACAAAATTTATAAGTGTAGTATTTCCTTAGCAGTAAAAATTACTATAATATTTTTCAAATTATTTTATATCTAACTCAGAGTACAGTTGGTTAAATGCCTTACTCCTTAGGTAGCTCAGAAAAATGCTTTAACTGTTTACTCCTCAAGGGCTTAGATATAGAAAGAAGCTGGTGTGTTTTAATGGTTATCATTTATTTAAAGAAAATATGAATAAAGTAACGTACATGTTTCAATGATTCCTCACAAACATCCATTCTTCTGGAACTGGGTTGGGGAGAGAGGGGGTCAGGGGAGAGATCTTGATTGTGCAGCTGGAAAATTTGTGAAAACTTCAGAGTGAAAAGCAAAAGTGAGGTTCGGTCTTTTCCGGCTTTACAGGCATGTTGCTAAAACCTTACTCCCTACCTGTGACCTTGACAGACACTACAAGTTATCTACCCAACATTCGGTCTTCTTTCTTGGTAAGATAAACCAATTTCATTTGAAGTGTTATCATGCCCAAGTAAAAACTACACTTCCCAGCATATCTTGCAGCCAGTTATGGTCAATGAAAGTCAGCAGCCCTAAGGAAATGCTGGTATGTGCTTTGTGGCTCTTTGCTCTTCCTGTTTTCTCTTTTTTCTTGCACGGAATGTGGATGTGAAGACCTAGAGTGCAGTGGCCAGCCTGCAAGAGCCATATACATGGGCACACCTTAAGGAGAGCAAGGCATCAAGGTGCAAAAAACCTGTGACCGCGGCACAGGGTAGATTCTTGATATGCGCGCTGATTATTTTAGGCAGAAAAATAAATAAGCCCTCAATTAACTTATGCTGCAGTTATTCCGATTTTTTCCTTCTAATTCAATTTCATTATTACCTAAAAAAATGTCATAAAACCTTTTTCTAGTAAGTCACAACGATTAAGAAGACTGTGCTTTCTCTCTTACTTGTACTGTCTTCTGAAAGTTTGCTGCTTGGAAGAGAAAAGTGACTGCCAGTTGCAGACATGACTTTTATGTGGCACCTGTCCTACCCCAGTCTGTTTGTCTGTACTGGGAAGGGTCTTCTTTTGTTTTCACCCAAGGCAAGTTCATTGTCAAAAGTCCGAGTGTACAGATCTTTGCTGTGATTGTGCATTTCTCTCAGGTTCCATAAAGTCAGCATTTATCTTCTCTCTACAGTTCATCCCAGGGAATTCTGTTTGTCTTTTTCGTGTTGTACTAAAACCAGAACATTCTGAGCTATCTAAAGTGAACATCAGGTTAATATCTATCAAATTGTCCAAGATAAGGGATTTTTCTGCACTGATTCAGAAGCAGTACTTTTTGGTAGAGTCATCTAGTGCACGGTGACATGCTCCTAGTTATGTGGTCAATTTCCCTGCCACAGAATTTGGCAAAACATATTTCCCTTTCTTTATTCCATTAAACAGACTTTATGGAAAGTGTTCAACATTTTAAAAAATCATAGTAGGTGACAGTTAAAAGAAGCTAGCACTTAGCCAAGAATCAAGCTGTTAAATATTGATGAGAGAATTTATTAAAATATCAATTTGCCTCCTTTTTTGTGCCCATGAACCTCAACCCAACATCAATCCCCTTTTTCTGAGGTTTTAGTGGGAGGGAGTGTTCCTCCAAGAAAATAATGTCTTTCAGTTTGTACTCCAGTCCCCTCCTCCTCCAATTCTTATAGTAAGTCACAGATAGTTACTGTCTTTTGCAGGAGTATGCCAGCTTTCTCTGAGTACAGGAAAGTACCTGCGAAAATGGAAAAGGTTTAACCAATTTAAATAAACAAAATGTTTATTTTGGTTCATGGTTTTGGAAGTTTTCAGTCCATAGTAGATCGGCTTCAGTGTTTTGGACTATGGTAGAGTAAGCACATCATGACAGGAAGACACAGAAAAACGAGCTACTCACTGAATAGTGACAGGAAATCAAAGCAAAAAGAAGGGTCAGGGATCCAATACGCCCTTCAAGGGTGTGGCCCAACTGACCTAGAACTTTCTACCTATTCTACCTTTTAAAATTTCAACCGCACCCCAGTAGCATTACCTTGAGGAACAAGCAGTCAGTACATGAGCCTTCAGGAGAAAGTCCAAATCCGAACAGCACCAAAGGACTTAAGTGAACTCACCTTGGCCGGGTGTCCTAAACAAAAAGACAAAAGGATTTGCTTGGCCTATGATGAAGGCCTCAACAGGACATTTCCTAACAGATAGGATAGAGGTCGATGGGGGTATTTGGCCTATGAGTAGCCTGTGGAGGTGGTAGGACCTCAGAGAGTTGGCTGTGTGGTGTCTCTAGAAAGGATGCCTCCTCTAGGCTTAGATATTTCCATTGCCAAGTGTGGAAATGAGCAACAGCGTCCTGAGACCTAAAGGTAACGTAGAAATGCTTGAAGATGAATGGCATTTGTACCGAGGACTGGAGCCTCCCATCGGTTATTTCAGGACCTGGAAAAGCACAGGACATTTCTGGGCCTAAAAAGACACCTAGACATTTGTACAACAGAGCTAGGGTTCAAAAATAAATAATGAGCAAGTTTTATTATCTTCCGTTCCGATGGTTGAAATCAAATGAAGTTGGACGAATAAAAAAGAAATGTACTTGATCATTCCTGCCTATCTGACATCTAGGGCCGAGATCCTCACCTGTTAGCTTGTTCATGGAGAAATGATGAATCTGTACACACAAAATGTCAAGCCATGATCTGAAATCCCCTCATAACCTCTTGTATTTTTAACCCTCCATGTGCCTGTGCATTTTTTCAGATGAATAAGGACCATCTTGACCCAAATCTAAATCACTCAATTTGTTTAACCCTTTGTGAAGAAGAAGCACTAATCTTATCCTGAAAATAAACCTTGAGTATTTTAATATGTATTATGCTACGTCTGACTGGGATCACTTCTCATTACAGCACTGCTTGTATTTATTAACTTGTTCCTATAATGACAATTTTGGGGGAAGAACAGTGCTGCAACTAACCAGAATATTCACAAGAGTATGTTCATTTAAGATGCCAATTCTGGAATATAGTACCCAGGGTGATAAAATAAATTCTGATGTAGGAGGAATCTGGGTCTTACACTGCAGTTTTTAGCTGACTGACACGATGAAACAAATATATTCGTTATGAAGCATAATTTATTGTATGCATAAGAAAATTCTTGAGATAAAAAATAGAGAAATCTGAGAAAAAGACTTTGTTCTACCTAGGAATAATGTTTAAAGTGACTAAATCAAATACAATAAATGGATTAAAATAGAGAATCGTCAGGTTGTATAAAACAAGCAAATTGAACCTGTTATTACCTCCACGGTATATCATGGGATGAGACATAGAAGGAAGAAAAATAATGCCTTCTGTTGCCTCCTCATCTGTGTAAAATCAAACGTGCATTGAGTGGTTTGTTTGCTGTGAGGCTGAGAACAATGGCTCATTTAATCTCAAGACTGGTATGCACCCAACATTAACTCCCCCCAGCCACTCCTTCCTAATGGTTACCACTATCGTACAGTGCCAGCTGGCTGTTAGCAGGGATCATCTAACTAAACAAACCAGTGCAATAATTAGAAAATATTTTCTTTAAAAAAAAAAACTCTCTCAAATATGACTGCATTTTTTGAGGCTCTCTAGGCCTTCTGGAATGTCCCTTGGAGATTACAAATTATGACCAGCATTTCCTGGGTGAGAGTTCAAGAAAACTTATGACAAAAAGCCTACTTAATACATGTAATTTGAAACTGATTTGTGGACAGTTTGTACTTCAGAAACCAAAGCTGTTTCATCACTAAAATAAAAATCTCAGCATCATGCATAAGACAATTTAGAAGTTATATTTATCAAGAAAGAGCAAGAATGTTTACATTACAGTATCTGTTTAAAATAGTGAAAAGTGGGAAGAAAGCAGAATCTAAAAGTTGATTGGTGCCACACCTTGATTAGGATTCCTAAAGACTAGAACCAAAGATCATGTGGGAGAGGACAAAAGAAAATTATAAAGTGTTCAAAATTGGAGGAAACTATGAGAAATTGAGAGTACATTGAAAATCTCCTGAGTGGCTGAACTTAAAAAATGATAGACATGAAATGATGTTCTGTAAATTTTATTATTTTCAAGTCCTAACAGTCCTTAAAATATGTGTGTGTGTGTGTGTGTGTGTATGTGTGTATCTTCAGACTATTTTTCATTTACTGAATCTCAAGGGAGATATTACCATAGTTAAATAAGCCCCAGGTTTGTATATGGTACTTCAACAGGGAGGAGTAATTTTAATATGGCTAAACTGGGCGTGGTGGTGCACCAACACTGGGGAGGCTGAAGCCACAGTGAATTCAGGACCAGCCTGAACTATAGAATGAGATCTCGTCTCAAATAAATAAATAAATAAATAAATAAATAAATATCAAAACCAATATGGCCGAGTTAACTGAGGGGTTTAGATATGGGAATGAGCGTCAAGTACAAAGGAGACGTGACAAGAAGCAGCAGAACCCCTCAGATCCCAGGGGACTGTTGCTTCTGTGGTCTGGTGCACCAGAGTGGCTGATATACTACCGTCACTGCCTCTCCAACAATTTCGTCTTTGGAAGTTGATAATTAACCATGAACTATTCTCTTTGAGATATAAAAGGAACTCTAAACTATTCCTTCTTGGCAGCCACATCAAAGACAGACGTATACAGAAGCGAAAGATGCCTAAGGTAATGTGTAAACTAAACTTTCACTTTGGGAGGTAGGACGATTGCAAGACTATGGCTAGACAGGGCAAGGTGAGGATTTATTTTAAAGTAACTGCTTTAACTTCCCTGTTGAGTGCCAGCTTCTATCAATCTTCATCTTCCATTCTCATTGCATATGACCCTCTTTCTCTGGGGTATTTTATATTTTCTTACCAACTCTCTTTTAGTATGTTATATAATTTACTTGCCAGCCCATTTCCCAAATCTTTAGAACCCGTTTTAAATTAAGCAAACAAATCTTTGAGTGTTTTCTTAATATAGATTTCAACTGCATATTTCTATCTTAATTTTTCCACATTGTGGAAGAGTTTATAAATCAACATGTAAAAGTCTCACGGTATAAATAATACTAAGAGAATCATAAAGTAAAGTTATCATGCGGTAATCCTTCAGTTTCTGAAAAACCACTTCCAGTGGGGACTTTCAACTTTTTCTTTCAGTCTAATGCTTAGCTGTGGAGAAAATTCAACACTCATTGAATTATTCTTTGCCTCAAACCAAATTTAGTCCGTTGCATGAGATTTCTCCTCCCGCCCGGTACATTTTAACCTTTCTGTTAGATTCCATTTATTATAATGTTATGAGAACTATGACCTCATTCTTTCCAGCTGTTAATAATAATGGCACACTTTTTTATAACTTGGAAAGGCATCTGCTTATTGATATGGGAGTTAAAATTAACTATAACACAAGAGTTACTCTTGCATACCTCACCTTATCTTGTGGAGTAAAATAAATAGGACGCGACAAACTTCTGGTTGCTTAAGTCTCTGTGACGATAACCTGGGCTCCTGGAGACCTTCGTCTTCTCTTTGCACTTTATCTCACAACGGGAAAACCAAGCAAGAAACGGGGTACTGCTGAGTGTAGCCCTCTCTGGATGGTGCCAATCACACACCCCTGGATAGAATACAGAATTCCCATAACGAAGACGTGATATTTGATTCACAATCGTAACGTGTGATGGGTTAATACAAAGGTGAAAATTGGCAAGCTGATCTTTCTCTGGGGCAGTGACGTGTGCCTTCCACATAGACACATGCTCTCTGTAGTGATTCCGTTTTGAAATAGCAGATACCAGTAAAACTTACTGTGGGGTCCAAGTGCCAAGGTCAAGTGGAGAAGTGACGGGAAGAGGAAGCTGAGCCCCTAGAACCCGGGATGGTGGCTTCTCGGGTCTAGTGCACAGGAATGGCTAGGCAAGGAGAATCGTAAAGAAAATTAAGGAAACTGGCAAGATCAGAAATCTGAAAACTGAATTTATGATCATCTGCTTCAGCACTAGTGTGTCCATACCAACTTATGAAATATCTTTCTGTTCATACATGTAAGAAGGTAGTTTATTTAAGATCCCTGTTTGCCTCTTTGTTTTTAAATTAAAGTTGCTAGCATGGTGGTTGCAAATAGAGACACACTCCATAATTAAGGGAGAATGATAGTTGTCTGCATAGAACTGCAATTGTTTATTCACTGTCTCTCCCACTGAATTAATAGACCCCTATCGCACTGTGTATTGTTTTTATGTCTTTTCTCAGCCTCAACACTGGATACATTTCTGATGCATGTAGATGCTTGATAATTTTTTTCAGTTCATACATATAGTTGAAAGAATGCAGATCCTATAATTTTTAGTGTAGCCCAATTGCTCTTTTGAAAATATTTAATATCATAGTGATCCTTATGTAAAAAGGCAAATGCCAGGTGCAGTGATTGTCCGTGTAGTCTAATCAACACAAAACACACTAGGGTGGCAGATAAATGGACCTATTGCCAGCTTTCACCACTCTGTCCTTATCCTACCACTCTGCTGGTCTAGTGTGCAGGGCACTGGCATTGTCAGGGACGAGAACACAGACAGAAGGGCACTAGGCCTCTGAGCAGAGTGGGCTGCAAGAGTCATGGGGTTCTAAACGGGATGGCTGATGGCTACCAGCATAAATTTTATCAGCTGCCCACTTGCAGTTATGTCCCGATTGAATCACCCACCAGAAGGGAAGAGTTGTATCAGAAGGGAAGCCACCTTGTTGGTTGGGGATATGATAGTGGAATAGGAGTTTGAAGAACAGAAGAAAGAGGCAAACTCATTCATCTCCCCTACCCAGTGTAAAACATGATCCAATAGCATGAAAGATTCATTCAAGAAATGTCTATTTCATGCACATTACGTGTGAGTTGCTGTGAAAGCCTTATTAGACATTTCAAAAAAAAAAAAAAAACACAGTTGCTTTCTTTAATGAGCTAATCAGGATTTAGAAAGGTGGTAAGGGCTTCTCCTAAATATTAGCTTCAGTGCAAGCAGTGATCTCAGTTACATTAAAGTACGCGATGCACTTTGTGTTTAAAGAGAGGAAGCCCTTTAAGCAGTGCTCCCATCAGGCGGACCCAGACTCCCACCTGGGGACTCGCCGGTGCCTGCTTCTTACTGCAAGAAAAGAACACAAAGACTGCTCCAAGTTATATCCATCGTGTCACTCTTAAGCCTCCAACCTGTCAGGGGCCACTCTTCCTTGATCTTTAGATAAATCAGTCTCTCTATGAGGGCCTGTGTGGCTAAGGCTATGCACAATCTGACTCTGCCTACTCTGACCTTTACATACTCAAATCTGTATCTACTGCCCAATTCTTATTGCACCTTCATGTTGTGATTGGGCTTCTCCTTAATTATTCTCTCTCTTTCTTACACACACACACACACAGAGAGAGAGAGAGAGGCAGAGAGAGAGGGGGGACAGAGAGAAAGAGAGAGAGGAGGGAGGGAGGGAGGGAAAGAGTTTTATATTCAGTTGGAGTGGTATTTCTGAAAACTATACTTCTTTTCGTACTCTACCCAAATAATCTCTGTAATCGCAACTTTCCTGTCGTTGCTGTCAGCACCCTACTCATGCCGCTGTCACGTGTCCTCAAACGATTGCCATAATTGTCCTGCTGCCAATTATTCCCCTAGAGTAGTATCTACACAGCAGCAAACAGGTTTTTCCTACAACATGAACCAGATCTGTTTTCACTCCCTGATAATGAAATCCCAACGTCTCCCCTTGACCTCTGAAGCATCATGTGGTTGCATTTTCTCTTGCTCTGGCCTCATTATGTGAACCACAGTTTTCCTCTGCTCTGTGCCCTACCCACGCCAACTGCCCTTTGGTTTCTCGAACACCCCGTGATGCCTTTGGTCTCAGGAACTCTGACATATCCTGCCTGCCCCAACGTTCTTCCCCAGATGTTCTCATAGTGCTTCTGTTCAATGAGGTCTCGGTAAGTGCCTATTCCTTATAAGGCCTTATCTAAGCAGTCAGATCAAGCCACTCTTATCACGGAATGTTTCACTGTCTTTTTTTTTTTTGAGACAGAGTCTCGCTCTGTGTTCCAGATTGGTCCTGAATTCACTTCGGAGCCCAAGCTGGCCTTGAACTCAGGGCAATCCTCCTGTCTCAGCCTCCCGAGTGCTGGGATTACAGGCGTGCGCCACCACGCCCAGTTTATGTGGTGCTGGGGAATCGAACTCCTTAGTGCTTGGCTTAGCACTTGCTCAAGCGCTTTAACCGCTGAGCCATTCCTCCAGCCCCTGTTTCACTGTCTTTATGACCCCCTCATTGTCTGGAATTATTAAGTACTAATTTGTTTACTTGTTTGTTTAGTATCTTCCCTTGTATTGAGCAGCTCCTTGGAGAAAAAATAAAACATCCCTATCACTCATCCCTATTCAGATCTAACAAAGATTTCACAAGTGCTTTTGAATTACTGAGCCCACTGCTCACTCGGTCTCCATTTGCCCCCTGCATTTCTACACAGTCCTGTTTCATATCCAGTGGAAAGTTTCCCAGGACCTGAAGCTGCTTACACAATCACTATTATCCTCTTACTTATCAACCACCTTCAAGCAACCTCCAACCCTAAAAGGAAAAAACAAATTAATAAATTATGGAAGGCTTTTTAGCATGTCGTTAGTTTTATAGCATCAGCATTTTTTTAACTGGATCATTACCTACACGCACTTGTTCTTGAAAATTCTGCCCATCAGAAACTTAGGTTTTGCTGATTATTTGTGCCTCCTTTTGTTTCAAGTCCTTGTGCCTTCCAGCCTATGCTTCCATTGGTTCCCTTCTTTTGTAAGTCGCGCATTACGTCCCAGACACGAGGGATCCAAAGGAGACCTAAAAATGGTCCCTGACCATGGGAAGCTACTCCGCTATGGCATAGACATGTTAACCAGGCAAAGTTAACAACGCGTGCTCTAGGAGAAAACAGAAAACCAGCATCAGCGGGAAATAATGAGCCTCGACTCATCAGAGGGAGGGGTCAGTCTCTGTAAGAGGGAGAGAGCCAGGAAATACTTTGGGAGGACAGAGACCCTACAGTGATCTTGCAGAGGAGGAACCAGAAATCCTAGTAAGAAAGCACAAGAATCTTGAGTGGTTAAATGGCCCAGGATTTAGGAAACAGCACATCTTGAGAAATCTAGGGTGAAAGAGAAGTAAATTAAGAGACGAGAGAGAGGCGAACACAGAGCAGATCCTTTGGGAGAATGAGGAGAACCGTGTTAAGTAGTTGAATTGTTTCTTTTGGGAAAAATGTCCACAAGGTATTTATGCTGAGCCTAGGAAATCTTGAGGAAGCCACAGCCCAACAAAAGAATTAGTTCTATTTCTTCAGTCTTTCGGGTGGAAATAAGTCCTTTAAGTTCAATACTGTATATTCTTAAAGACTTGGAAAACCTTTGCTACAAATAATAAAAGTATACCAGTCTATAATTTTGTTTATGATTTCATGTGCTCTTTTACTCATGCCTGTTTTCCACTAGCATTCGGGCTCACCAAAACTTATTATGCACTTGTTTGAATGTATGTGTTGACTAGTCTCAACCATGAGAAAATTTTAAAGTTTTCCACAACTAATAATAATAAATCATTTTAAAAGATGATCAGAGGTGATTGTAAATACGTAGACTCATCTTGATGTCTTTAGCCTCATTTTGCTTTTAGTACAGGAAACACGAACTTGTCACAAAAAAGAAAATTAAAAGTTGTCATTTTTACCAGACCTTTTTAATTTTTCTCCAATTACAGTATAAGATATATATTCAAGACAGTAAAATCTTTAGATGAAACATGCTTGTTTTCCTGCTTAAATGTACATTTTGATCTTGTTCATCATGTGGATGATACTTTGTGGGGGTCCTTCCTGTCACACTCCTCTGGTGGCATGCTACGAGTGACATACTTACCGAACAGAAACCAATTCTACGGTAATCCAGGCCAAAGACTGTGGACCCAAGTGCTTCAAAGAGCAATCTCTAACACCCAGTGAGCACTCAGCACCTTCGTTTATCACAGCATTTTGATTTCTGCCGCGGGAGGGAGAAAGGGGACAAAAAGTGAGACTAGAAAATGTGAAAGTAGATAAAAGAGTATTTTAACCTGTGGCCCTGGAAGCAACAACAAAAAACAGCGGTTGTACATCTGCCATCACCAGTTAAAATATAGAAATTGGTAAAGTTCACGGAAGTTTTAGCTGTAGATAACGTAGCAGGGTAGAAAGCATGGAGTTAGGAGGAAGAAGGAAATCATTTCTGTGTCTTCTGCCAGGCTCTGACCAAAGCATATTAACTTATAATCTTATTCATTCTTCTGCTGTGTTTTGAATGGCTGTCAGATGATATCATTGGAATCTTACCTATAAGGAAGTTAAAACTCAATAGGTTAAGTCAGTTGAACGGTCTCATAGCTATGTGGGAGGAAATGGAATGAGAATCTGGCCTGAACAAAAAACCCATGATCCTCCTAGTGTGTGGCATTTCTTCATATTCTAAACTGGGAGCCGCCTAGTTAGGAAGCGTGAGTTAATTCAGACCTGGGACTAAACGGGGAACAGCAAGGACTGTGAGAATCGCACTCATCTGAAGCCTCGCATTTATTTGTTTGAATTTTATGTAGCTTGGTTTTTCTTTTTCTTCATTGAAATGCTGTTTTATTATTTGAAAGTCATAGTTTGAACAATATCGAGCATGGAGAAGGCAGAAATGAATTGCAAGCATACAAGTCAAAAATTATACAATAATCAAAAATATTCAAATGAAATCTCAGACTTCAATACACTGAAGGGTACATGATTCTGGAAGTTAAAATTGTATTATGTATCCAATTTTAGCTTTGTTGTTGCCTAATGTGAGTGTGTGTATTTTTGTTTATGCATGAATTCCAAATTCTATAACACCTTAAAGACTTGGGATTTGGGTAGTCAATGAGCATCTCTGCCTACCCCATTTTCAGAGGTTCAGCCCTTTCCTAGCTGCCCTTTTTTTGTCTTTTTCTTCTCCATTTTTATCAGTGTGTAGAAATATATATATATACACATGCATATATATACTAATGTATAACATATATGTATGGTACAAAATGGTTACATTGAGCTTTACAATTTTGTGCACACATATATATTGCAATAATTTCCCAGTCCCGACCCCTTCCCCTCCTCCCTTTTAGCCTTCCCTCCCCTTCCCTCAACAACTCCCGACCCACAATATCTTGCCCATTTGGTTCTCTTATTTATTTGTATTCTGGGTTTCTCATATTAGAGAAACCATGCAATATTTAGCCTTCTGAGTCTGAGCCATTTCACTAAGCATGATGGCCTCACGTTGAATTCATTTACTTACAAATGCCTCAAAGTTATTTGTCTCCACAGAAGAGTAGTACTCCAATGTATACATGTTATAGTTTTTGCATCCGTGACTCTGTTGATGGATATTTTGACATCTTCTAAGTTTTAGCTCGTGTTAGTTGTGCTGCTTTAAATGTAGGTGTACATACATGTATCTCTGTTATATGTTGCATTTAACTCTTTTGGTGAGATGTCCAGAAGAGGTATCACTGGGTCAAATGTAGTATTTATTTTCTGCTTTTTGAAGAATCTTCATAATGCTTTCCAGAGTGGGAATTTGCTTAAATTTTAAGAAACAGCTAACTTTGAGTGGAAATTGTGGTACTGTAATCCAAAATGTCAATTCCCATTTGACGTGTTTATCGAGTGCTGACCAAGTGCCCAGGATCACAAAGACACAGGTCCTCATCTTTTGATGACCTGCTGTACTTCAGGTGACAAAAAGAAAGCAGCATGCTAAATGCCAAACTAGCATGCCACAGGCAACTCATGACGAAAACCACATGCACATGTGCATAGCAGTAAAGAAAAACTGTGATGCTCAGTAAGGGCTGTGAAAGACTTGGTGTGAGACCCAGCAACTGATCCGGGTACAGATGGTCAATGTCCCTTCTGCTCTAGTACCTGGTGATTCTACGGTGTTTGTGTTTACCAGAGAAAAGCAGACATCCTTGAGTGTGCTTCTAGAAGTGCTTTCCCTGCAGTTTGTTTTTCAGAGAAAGACACTTGTTACCAGTTCGATGTGCTCAAGGAAATGAAAAGCCCTTTATTAGCAGCCAAGAGGCCTCCTAACGAAATGATGTTTCCCTCCAGGGATTTAAAGTGGTTAATAAAATCTAGTGCCCTCTGTGTAAAGTGCTTATGTTTGTGTTTTGCTGTTCTGAGGTGTACTTTATAAACATTGATTCAACATAAAAAAATGGCCCTAAAATAGATGAGTTTGCATGCCCACTTAGGTATTAAGTCAGAAACTTTAGATCTCACACCTGAATTTTGTAACTGAAAATAAATTTACCATGCACATGTTCAATAAAAAAATACCTGTTTATAAGCCTTAGGCCTCTGAGAGAGAAGTATGTGCTTAAAAACCTGAAAAAAAGAAGATCTTGTGAAAACTCAGAGAGAGTTCAGAGTGCACTGTGATGAAAAACTAGGCCTCAGATAAGTCAGTGCAGTTAATTCTTGGAAAAACTGGTAATCTATTATGATTTTTGAAGTATCAAATAAACTATGATCTTTAAAACTCACGGAAAACATTTTGATATTTCTGGAGAACTCCACAACGTCCAAGAGTAAAGGTGAATTCAGAATACATGCCTAGAAACTCTTTCTCTCTCTCTCTCTCTCTCTCTCTCTCTCTCTCTCTCTCTCTCTCTGTCTTTCTCAGGATTTCCCTCTCCTTAAGAACAATTATTAGTTGAACATCTCTCCCATCAAAATCATCACTTGGACAGTAAACTCTGTGAAATACAAATTCGGATTCACAATAAACATATTTTTACTTCATTAAAATATATCAGTTCATGCTACAATCTAAAGCACCAAGTCAGTGCTCTAGAACCAACTAATTCCTGTTTTCCTCAAGTGACTAAGAAAAAATGATATCTGTGTTAACCGATCCTAAATCACCGTGACAAAATGCCTGGCATGATCAATTTAAAGGAGAAAAAGGTTATTTTGGTTCTTAATTTCAGCCCAAGGTCTCTTGGCCTTGTGACTTTGGATTCTTGAGCAGGTAGCATGTCATAGCAAGAGATTGTATGGGAGAAGGCTGCCCACCACACAGCAGCCAGAGAGCAACTAGAGAGAGGCAGAAAAGGACTACGGTCCCGTTATACCCTTTAGGAGCATTTCTCCTGTAACCTAACTGCCTTCCAATAGTCCTTACTTTCTTAAAGTTCCATCACCAACAAGAATGCCACTTAGAAAGTCCAAAAATAATTTGTCATTCATTTCTTCTTCACACTTTGTTGTGGGTTCAGAGGCCGACTCCATCAAAAAACATTTGCTGCATAATTTTCATGTTTCTACTTCTAGCATGAGGGAATATATTTAATCATTACTTATGTAATACTATACGCATATTTCCTGAAGAGAGAGAATCTTTACAAGAACAATATAAAGAAAGGTATCTTAACCCTTATATCTCACATTAATGAATAAATTCCCTTTACTTTCCCAAAGAGGACAAGACATAAGGCCTCATTCATGTGTTCCTCCTATGTTCTCCTTCTATACCCTCAAGAAAGCAAATCCTCCAGCTGCCCTAATATGTCCCCCAAAATGACTAGGTCAAGCACATGCATGGCATATACCTGTGGTGTAGTAGTAATCCACATACATGAGCTAAAAGAAGTCAAGGTCATGTCTCAAAAAATACCAGAATAACATGCATTCTAGTACTACACTATGTACTTAGAAAGGAATATGCACTTTGTCCTGTAAAGCTTTAAAGAAGTAATTCTACTTTCTTTTATCTTTAATTTCTTAATATCGTACTCAGAGCACCTAATTCCTGGCTGGTTGCAATGAGTGATGTTGTTTATCTGAGCATGTGTATCATTTTTTGGTCTTGGCAACTTTATAGCCACCTCAAATGTAACCATGGAAGATGCGTATAATTCTTTATTAGAGACAATGATACCTAACACTTGATCAGTCAGGAATCAAGAGATGATAATGAGATCGATAAACCTATGGTAATGGGCACAAAACATTAGTGCAAACACTAATCCACTTTCTGTTCCAGCCTCTTGAGTGGCAGGATACAGCGATTAATTACAAAGAGGTTTTAAAAAGTGGTACATTAGAATGTAAGGAGTGGAAGCAGAATTTAGTTTAAAAAAGGCCTCTTGGGATGCTTAGAGGCATATTCACTACTTTCTATATGGGCTAATGCTCTTATATTGAATCTGTTAAAAAGCTTGTAGTGGTAGCACACTAAAAGGATTTGTTCTTTCATCAATTACCTCCTGATACTGAGCCAAGTTTAGCATTATATGAAGGTCTCTGCTATAAACATGAAGTTTTTCTCTACAGTCTTCTACAAAATATATAATTTTTGAAAAGAAAATAAAATGTGAAGATGAATCATGCAGTCCCTTGAGGCTGGGTTGCAAGTTGTCGTACATTTGCAGCCTCATGTTTGTTGCCCAGTTGGGATGGAAAGGCTATCTCATCAAACAACCACAAATCCAATTTCCTTTGTAATCATATTATTATATTTTCTGAAGGTAATGTGAAACGGAGAACATTTTTATAAAAACATCGGCTTTTTTAAATAAAATTATAAATAGCAAACCATGACCTTTGGGATAATTTGAGATGGAGTTTATATTTTGAGAAAAATATAGGCTTTTTGAGTTTAGCAGCAACTTTAGAGGCAAAGCGTATGAAAGACAGATCGATTAACCTTTTACCTTTGAATAGTTTATTTTCACAACTATTTTATTCTAATCCGGAGTCTTCAGAGAAACAACACACACACACACACACACACACACGTTTATTACAAAAATTGTCTCATGTGATTATGGCGGTGAATAAGTTTCATGATCTGCTGTCTGCAAGAAGGATGCCCAGGAAAACCAGGGGAACTAAATCCTGTAAGACTGAAAGCCCAGGAATACCAATGCCAAGTGCAGAAGACAGATTTCTCAACTTAAACTGAGGGAGTGAATTCACCCTTCCTATGCCTCTTTCACTCTTTGGATCCTCTACATTCTGGATGCTGACCACCACATTGGTGAAGGCAAATCTGCTTTACTCTCTACTCTGTTGATTGGTTCAAACGCTAACTCTTTTGGAGACACTCTCACAAACATACAGAAATGTTATATTTCCATTTCAGCATCACTTAGCCCAGTTAAGTCCATACATAGAATCAACTATCAACTGCTCTTACCCATGTGTTGATCCCGCCTGGTAAGACTTGAATTGTAGGTAACACACAAGAGCTCAATAGTTTTCAGCACAAGCAGTTGGTTAAGATTACTGCTTTTTCTCAAAGGAAAAAATACAGGATTTTTGTTGTTGTTTAATATCACTCAGGGGTGTTAAGTCATGAATTTCCTTTTCTGATGTTCAAGAACAGAGCTATCATTTAGTGGAAAAAGTTCCTAAGGCTAATAATGCCATGATATTACTATCCACTCTCATTTTTCTGAGTTTTACTGACACAAAGAAATTGTGTTCTTTTGCACTGACAACTTTCTTAATAACATTTTTAGACTTTCCACGTGTGGGTTAGGCCAGTGGAACAGAATCTCAGCTACCCAGTTATATACTCCAGAATCTCTGAGGATTGCTTTGAGAACTCGTGGCTTGTGAATTGCTCAGGGAATTATGTCTTTCCCAGCTCAGTCATTACCCAATTGTACAACCCACATAAATGCCATGTTTAGCATTTCTTCATATTTTTAGAAGAGATGGTGCCTCACGCCTGAGAGGCAGGATGAGAAGGTCTCCTAGGAATCTTCAATCAGGTTTGTCTCTTCTCCACATTTATGTTATGGGAGAGTTTCATTTCGTAACAAAGTAGAGGCCAAATCTGAATTAGTATCCACACAGTATTGAAGAAAGTTTATTCAATTTCAGGCATGGATGAGTATAGGTCAAAAAGCCATGGAGAAAGCCTTCTGCCACTTAAAATAGATTGCCTTCCCCAGCCCAGTTGCTCTTGTAATTTCAACAACCATATGTTGGTTGGTCTTTGTGCCCTGGCAACATGGCTCTGCTCTTTATTTCTTTTTTTTTTTTTTTTTTTTTTTTTTTTTTTTTTTTTTTTTTTTTTTTTTTTTTTTTTTTTTTTTTTTTTTTTTTTTTTTTTTTTTTTTTTTTTTTTTTTTTTTTTTTTTTTTTTTGTCTCAATAGGAATTAAGCGGTTTTGGCCATCACCACCCTGCCTGTTTCCTTTCTGTCTGCTGTGAAGATGCTTGGCTGAAAGACGGCTATTATAACTATGAATGTTCCTTAGAAGTAAAATAATGGACTGCTAATTTTCTATTTTTGTAGACAAAGACCTAGTCCTGCCCCCATGAGAGCATAGCATGCTAGGCTTCCCTCTTATTCTGTAAGAAGGGGTAAAAGCGTCAACGACTGCGACTTAAAGAATAAATTCAGAATGTCATTTTGAATTCATGAATTGTTTCCTTATTGGTTGAATAGACAGAATAAAAAACATTTCCATTAACAAAAACCCTGTTTCAATATATAAAGGGGTTAATCTTACAAACTCTTGAGCTGGAATTCACAGTGAACTTGGTGGAGTGCCTGTAGATCCATTGTACAATACCAGTTTTCTGGAATAATAACAATCAACAAGAGTGCACCATGCTGCAAAGACTTTTCTTAGGCCCTGGGTAGGAGATGTTCTATCAAGCTGACTGGATCCTAATCTGATGAGTTGCTGGAATAGAAGCACTTGTTTTATTAAAGGCCAGCTATACGTGAGGCACTTCCAGCATCACTGTCTTGTCTGAAAATCATTGTGTGAAACAAACACAATTTTTAAAGACTATCCAGCAGTGCTCAAGTCTCTGTGACACAAATATGTCACAATCTTATGATTTTTGATGTAAACAAGTTACAGTGGTAAACAGTGCCACCAATAGTATTTTACTCTGGTTCATCTGGGGACATTAAACAATCTCAAGAAATTTGAAAATGTTTAGAATATAATATCCATAGAAATGAAGTTCAGAAATGTTCCCTTTTAATATTTATTTTGTCACTTAAATTTCCTTTCACATTCAAACTGATTTCTTGCACTCAAAATCAGAGTAACAGGATTCATTGATACAGAAAAATTGTCAAAGCAAAATTTAAGAGAGTGGTCTTCTCTGAGGATAAAATCGTCACTCCTTGTGCAATCACTCTCATTTCTCCTTCTGTTTTACAATATTAAGGGTTCTTTTGTTAAAGACATTCAGGAATGTTGCTGCTGTCACCGGCTTGCCATAGCACTTATCCCAGAATGCCCCTGAAGAACCATGAGACCACTGCACACTTGACCTGCATCCTTGAGCTTTATGAAAAAGTTATCACAGTTACACTCCCTTGAGTGCCTCCATCCTATGTAATATATAATTTGGAGCTATCTGAATATGAAATTCAGAGCATCATTCCTAAAGGGTCTCCAAAGTTGAGCACATTCTCCAAAATGTTCAATCCCAATAGGACTTGGGAATAAGTTTTGGGATTCTTACATTTCTGAAGACTTTAGATCCCAGAGTAAAAGCCAGGCTGGTCTTTTTGTCTCAGCATGAACGTGAGAAGCTTGTGGAATGCTGTGGAATGCCAAAGAGCCAGCGCGTTCTCACACCAAAGACAGGCCATTTACCGTATGATGATAGCAGCCATTCAAGTAGAGACATTTTAGTCCTTGCTTTTGAGGCAAGTTTCTGCCTGATGGACAGATCTCCTTAGATGGGAGCCAGGGCTCCCACAGTTTAGTCACCATGTCAGGCCCTAGGGTACAACATATTGCTCTGGAATAACTCACTGCTAAGTAGACGAGGAGGTTTAAGTTGTCACATTCCTTGTAGAGTCAAGGTTACTATAATTGTCACTGCCATCTACAGCAGCTCTGGGAAAGGCAACGGGGTGGAAGGGAATTTCACACATGCCGTGTGTCACTTACTCATCCTGCAAGGTTTGGCTGGGACTGGCTGCTGTTGGGAGGAGGGGGTAGTGCCTCCGGGTGACACAGACACAAAGACCCTAGAGCTTTTGAGGATGGATTCTGAGCTAAAATTTTTCACCATGACGTATGTGTGCAGCTTGATTTTCATGTTACCAGCATTTCGGCACTCAGCACTCACCTCTGCACGGGGCAGAGTGAGACGCTGGTGTGGCAATCCAAAAGATATCAAGGTGTTGTCTAAAGGAACGTGAGTCAGATCTTTCCTCCACCCCAAAGAAAGTGTTCTACCTCACTACTCACACAGAAGGTAGGAGAAACAAAAGGAGATTTTTATTTTAGGATAATTTTTCCTATTAATGCTTAAATGCAGAGTGGTAAGAATTAAAATCATATCAATGGTGCGTCCCTTATTAACACAGATATGTGTAAGTTAATTTGACAGAATTGGCTTTGTTCCATATCCTATTTTTTACATTTTTAAAAAGTTGCATCTCCAGCACCACTCTTGATTCACCAAAGAATCACTAGGACCATGACCTCATGGTGAGTCACTTTTTATTCTGGACAGTTCCATCAAGCAAGAAAGGTTTGCCAAGCTCTACTTTCCCCGATATATGACACATAAAGTTTTCTACTCCAAATTAAATATCATAAATAAAAATTGTCAAGTAAAGACGCCTTCGGCGATCCTATCCTGAATCATTAACCCACGATCTCCTCCGTCAGCCCATTTCCCCCAAACATTCCTAGGTTTGAATTACAAGCCTAGAGGGAAAGACACGTCTCAGTAGAACTTGATTAATGGAGGACTCCGGAGAGGCCGACTCGTCCCCTTCTCTGCCTCATTGAATAAGTGCACGTTATTACCTTAATCTTGCTTCAGGCTTTACCAGTAAAATTATTCTCTGCAGGATTGCCAATGCCTTGTCATTCGCCTTAGCCATCAGTCTAATTGCCCTCTTTTTAAAGTCAGGTTTATAAAGTATAATGTATATACTGTAACATTTGTTCTTTTTCGGTACACAGATAAGTGAATTTTGAAAATTGCTTTGGAATCATGAAACTTCTTCTATATCAAGATACAGGGAAGTTCTGTCACCCCCAGAACGACCATCCTGAACATTTATAGCTCCCTTCCCCACCCCAGCTCGTGCACATACTAATTTGCTTTCATTTCTATAGGTTTGCATATCATGGATGTTGTACTAGTGAAACATGCTAGATGCAGGTTTTTGGACCTGACTTATTTAACTGGGAGAATACATTTTCATTCATATTGCTGCAAATATCAATAGGACTTTTTTCTTTTTATCACAGTTTCTACTATGTGGTCATCCCATTGCGTATTCGCCCATTCTCCAGCTCATGGATATGCATGCTTCCAAGCTTTAACAGTTACGAATAAGCCCTCTATAAATGATCATTTAGTGGTTCTTATAGGGATGTGTGTTTTTGTTTCTCTTGAATAAGTCCCAAAGTGTGTTATGGATCTCATTCGCAGCCCTTTAATGACAAGTGGTTTTGAAAATTTTATCATGTGTCAGCTTTCCTGTTGTTGGGAGAAGATACTTGACGTACACAACATAAAGAAAGAAAAGCTGGACTAGACTCATGGCTTCGGGAGGTTCAGTGCATGATTAGTGGGCTCCCAGGGAGCACCACCAGAGAGGAGCAGGAAGAGAGCAGGCGTAGACCCGAGGCCCCACCTCCATGACTCACTCACATGTCCCCGGAGTGTGCTCCACCAGTCCTCCAGCTGAATCCCAGAGTTGATCAAATTGACACCACCCCAACTTCTACAGCTTATCCTCCTCATTCGCCCTCTGTGTCTTTACTCTGCTGAAATACCTCTTCAGCTTCTGCCTCTCTACATATTCTACATACTAGTTATTATCCGATATATGTTATAGAAAGGTTTTCTCTGAGTATGAAGCTTGTCTTTCATTTTCTTATCAGTAGACATCACAGAAATCTTGGTAACTTCAGCACGTTAATTTTTTTGGTTATGGTTTATGGTGTTTCTGTACTAAGTAAAAAAAGCAAAGCAATTTACAAAGTGTTGCTCTCTGGTTTTCTTCTTTATATTTTAGTACATTTTATTATGGTAAAATATTTAAAATACAAAATATATTACTTTAGTACGAATTATACTGTTCACGGGTGTTTAGTGCGTTCACATTGTGCAATCATCCCCACTGTCTAATTTGAAAGCATTTTCATTGCCCCAGAAGGAATCCACACACCTGCTAAGTGGGCAATCCCCACTCCTCCCACCAGAGACAATACACTCATTAAGGTTCGGCTGTGCACATGTGTACCAGGATCCATTGTTCAGGAAGTAATCATTTCTCCATTGAAAAGCCTTGGCACTTCTGTTGAAGATGAGAGTTATTTCTGGGCTGTATTCTCTTATTCTGATGTGTGTCTTTCCTTTTTTCGATAAAAGATTTTCTTGCTTCATATACTCTTGAAGCAACAGGTTCTGAACATTACAGCCGTGCAGCAATTGTTGATATAATTCTACTTTGTTACTTTTCCAAGGTTTGTGAGCTGTTCTACTCTCGTTGGTTTACTAGGTAAATTTTGAATATCTTATTAATTTGTGAAAAATTGTTTGTTGTTTTTAATGTGGTGGACTTTTAGTTGAGATTTATTGCATTGAACCTAGAGATGTATTGGAAGAAACTGACATGTTAGCAATATTTACCTTTCCATGAACATGATATAACTCTTCATTTGCATCTTCTTCTCTGCCTTTCATTAATAATTTACAGGCTCTTTTTTTAAGATAGGGTCTTGCTCTGTAACCCAGGTTGGTCCATAGTGAGTTCAGGACCAAGGTATCTCATTCATTATTTTCATTGCTAGCATAAAGAATTATGCTTGATTTCTGTATATTTACTTTATATATTATTAAACTCACTAATTCTAGATGTGTTCTTGCAGATTCCTTGGAGTTTCTATATAGACCACCTGTCAAATGTAAACAGGGCCAGTTATTTATTTTGCTTAAACTAGAGAAACTCTTGTTTACTTGTTTTGCCATATTGTCTCATCGAGGCTGTCTACCACCATGAGGAATAACAGTGGCGAAATAAATTTTTCACAATTTCAGGCATGTTTCAACCCCTATTTCATTTTCCTTACTGAAACTCTCGACTTTTGCTGCCCTGCATTCTGCAAATTCCATTTGGATCTTCCCCTTTTTATAGGAGACTCTTTCTCCAGCTGTCCTTATAGGTGGGTGTTCCAACACTCAGCCTAAGCGTGTGTTCTCTTCTTTCTAATATACTCCCTGCACTACCTCAGTTACTACTGAAGCACGAAGTGTTACCTGTGTGCAGACTCCTACCCCACATCCGGTCCCCGCCATTTCCCCAGAGTCTCTTTTATCCTGTTGTGTGCCAGCTGAATGCTCCAGAGGTGTGTAAAATTCAACATTTATATTTATGAATCATTTCTAAGCTTTCCATATGCATCCACAGCTAGTTTCTTCAGTAATATTTAGACAGAAATCTGATCGCATGGCCCTTTCGCTTGAACCCATCCTTTATCATAGGCAGAGAAGTTCCCACATAATGTCATGACTGCCTAATCCTCAGGCTCATCTCGTGCCTCACTTCTATGTGCTATGTTTTAACCTCGTGGAGCTCTGTCATTGTCCTTGAGCCAACCGACCTTGCTTTTAAGAAAAATAGAGCTTTGTGTATTGGCTATTTTCAGATGTGTAAGTTACTTAGGCCCAAATGAATCTTCTTTAGTCTAAGGTGATCACTCTTCCACCTACACTTTATATTTCATATGGTCCTCTGCTATTTTTTCTTAATGCTATTATCTAAAATGCTATTGCTTAATTACTGGTTTCTTGTGGTCTTATTTCTTGCTATACAAGGCACTATCCTCGAGGGCCAGAACATCGATCACTGCAAACGTGATAACTGTGTCTTTGCTTCCTATACAAATGCCTGGGCGTAGAGAAGATTTTCAATACATAATGAATGCTGAGAGGGTGAATGAATGAACGTTCTAATTAAACATCCACCTGGTTGCCCAATTTACAAACTTGAGCATCAGCTGATTTTAGCAATTTCACTAACAAAATGGAAATCACTCTAGATTTTTTTTTAATTGGGAAAGCAATTAATACAAAGACTTGGAAAATGAATCAGTTAAAAGCCCTAAGAGGCAAAGGCCAGGGAAGCTGCTGCTGGTCATTAGGAAAGTAAATGACAAGAATTTCAAAGATCTCAGCTGTCCACAGCAAAGATCTCAGCTGTCAACAGTGCAAAAGATTCTCAGGAGGTTATGCAGCAGCTCCGGTGACAGCCTATTCTGTCATGTACCAAAACCCATGTACTACCCAGCATTGCTGAAATAATAATAGGCTTTATTTTCTGTCCTCCAATTTTGCATGGGCACCTCTTAAGATAGGGACACGACATGAGATTCTGTTGGCTACGGAGTAAAGAAACTAATGGTCAGGAGCACCTTTCAGACAGGGCAGAAGGAGAGAGAGAGAGAAAGGAGGGAAGCAAAAGAGAAAAAGAAAGGAGTGGAGAGAAAAGGAGAGACAGAGAAAGAGAGAATATGAAGAAGAGTGAAAAAAGGAGGAGAGAGACGACATTGTCACACTAAGATATCAGCCAGTGAACTCTCTTACCTCCAAACCATGACAAATGTTATGGAGGTTTTGTTCCTATATGTTCTTCAAGTATCTCCCATATCTTTTCCCCACTAATTCCTCCTGCCTACCCTCCTTTTAGGTCCTGTTTCCTACGAGAACTGAACTGGTATTCCTTTCCTCAGCCTTGTGTTCAAAAGCAAACAAACAAAAAAAAGCCTAAAACGTAACTATAGTTCCCCGACGTGAGGGCCTTTCACTCTGTACATTTATTTCCTCGCGTCTTTACCTTTCTTCCTCTGATACCTGCTTACCCTGTAAGACAAAGCTCAGGACTCAGCATCCCCGTAAGCTTTACTTCACTGACTCTTTCCTTTCCCTCCCTCTTCCCTGTCTCGCAATCACACTCAAACCGCAATCACACTCAAACCGAATTAGGAGGATCCCCTTGCCACTACCCTTTGTGTAACAAAAGTGTATGCAAGGACCCGTCTTCAGTTACGTTTTCATCGCTGTGACTCAATAGCGAATATCCACAAATTTATGCAAGGAAAAGTGAATTGTAGCACACAGTTTCAGCAGGTTTCAGCTCATTCATGGGCAGCCAGCAACTGTGGAAGCACATGGTAGAGGCGGATGTGGGCACAGCTCTGTACAGCATTGCAAACAGGAAGCCCAATCAAGTCAAGTCCCAGAAGAAGGCAGGACACAGCGTGTATCTTTCTACGTCTCATCCCAGTGATCCATCCCTTCCAGGTTTAAGACCCCATCACACGCCTCTAATCCAATCTACATGTCTGCAATCTATAATCAGCCACACACATGTCTTCTACTACAAACATATAATCTACCAAACACCCACAATCCACCCCTCCAGACCAGGCCTCCATCTCCTAACAGCACATGGTTCCATAGATAATACATAACATTCATATCCATGAGACTTTTGGGAGACCTTCCAGGTCCAAACCACAATAGAGCCATCACCATCCCAAAGAATGAACATCTTCAAGAGTTAGTTGCTTTACACCAAATGCTTGGCAATACAGAGCACATGGCAAACATTTGACAAATCATCTAATGGATAAATAAAAATCCACATGTGTAGGCACTACATGCATTTGATTTGATTACTTTTAAAAGACTGGATATGTGCAAAGGAATGATTTCTAGAGAAAACAAATGGAGTTACATGTAAAAGGGGCTAGTATTTCTTACTTTTAAGAGGGTATTTCTGATCTTTTTCCCCCAGAACACCACACACCTAGTTAGATTTGAGAAGGAGGGGGAGGAGAAGTGGTGCAACAGAGGAGGAACGGAAGTATCTTACAGGCACATTGAGAGGAAATTAATAGCAGGAATCACAAATAAGATGTGCAAGGCACCTACCTTTGTTAATTTTCTTGAATATAAGCCATCGATTAAAGAACAGAAATACTTACGAAAGAACTTAAAAGCCCCTCCTGACTCTATCTAGAATGGATGAAAGGTCTTTTCAGTCTGCAAATAAGTAAGTGCTTAATACTTCGGCCTTCTCCTTTGCCCCGTTGTGTGGAGTTGCCTTTTCTTCATAGAGCATTTGTTGAATTTCATTGAATCAGGACCATTTGATATTTATTTATTTTCCTAAACTATGTTTAAAAGAAGCAAGTCAGGTTCATCCATAAAATAACCAGATTCTCCCAGTAAGCGTTGAATTCCCCTAATCCTCTTCACTACCAGTGGCCTCCACCTGTGCTCCCAACTCTGTCTAGTGTGTCACACCTCACAGCGCTGGAGCAAATCTTACCTTGAAGCGGTGTGCTCAGAGATGTCCTTCCTTGCTCCTTTCATAGAGCACGCCGTATCGTGGGCCGCGGATTATACTCTCTGTTACATGCTGTTCTACTTCTCAACTCTGTTCAGTTGGGATTTTCTCCATTGTCTTTGGGAACTGATGCCCCCTGAATTTGTGACAGTCCTTATGAAGGCCTTTCTTTGATCTGGCAAACCATCCTGTGCTTCTAGGCAGTAACGTAAGTTTTCCTGTTCTCATTTAGACCCAAAGCAGGTAGCCTTTTAATTTGTCCAAACTGCCTTTCGTCTCGAGGCAATGTGGCTTTCAATCTGCATTTTCGAATTTTAGATCTGTGCCTTTTGTTAAATAAAACTCAGAAGACAATTTCATTTATTGAAAGACGAGGAAGAAAGAAACAACGAAAAGCTTACAGCACTATAAACAAAACACAAGCGCATCACGTACTGAAGCGCAGGGGAATCCCATTTTCCTCTTCGCCTCTCCCGATGCCTCCTCCCTAGGGACAATTAGTGCTCTGTATTTTTTTCATGAGAGTAGAGGACGCAAGCACATCGGTGCTATAAATGCTGCAAAAATGACCTTTTGCGTCCTTCCTGCTGAACTTCTCCCTGAGGTCAAAGTCACTGCCCTCAGGACAGCATTAAGGGCATGAATCTTGTGTTAAGTAGCCCAGGGCATCAGAGTGTTGGCTTTCTACAACTGTCTCAGCCTCAATCTTAAGGCTCTTGGAAATTCTCTGAATCCAATTCCTCTATGTACCTACTTCCTGTGCTTCCAATCAGCGGCAAGTTCCATCCACGAGGCATGCCTAAGCTAGACTTTGCGGTCGCCATTTCAATTCGTCTTGTAACTCAATTGCCTCCTGAAATTTTAAAAAAGTCTTAGTTCACCCAAGAGCATGAGTCCAACTATGAATGTCTGAATGTCTGAGACAGAGAGTTCTCTCCTATCTTATCAGATAGCATCAGGTAGTGTCAGGAGCTCGAAGGTTCAGTGCCCCCAAGGCAGAGTGAGAAAGTCATGTCCAGTGTCTACCCCATGCCAGAAGGGCAGATAAACATCATCAGCTGTCACATGATCTGAGCAAACTAGAACACACCTCCTAGATTCTACCTTCTTGTTGAGCTATCTGATTTGCAGTGTTCTATATCCAACTGGAAAACACTGGATTCTGTCATTACTACCTTTTGGACTAGACCAGCTTCCCTAGAACAGAGCTTACACAATCCTATTTTATGAGAAAGGTGGGATATGCCTAATCCTAGGGTGCAAAAGTGAGGGAAGACTGAAAGTGAGGCAGGGAAAGAGAGAAAGCAAATTCAAGGTGACAAGTTACTGTGCTGGCCGTAGCTTCTCAAGAAAGTAAGGCAGCGGTCAGGTCCCTTGGAAGCAGAGGCATACGGGATTTCTCTATTTCGAATCTACCTCTTCTCTCAGTAGGTCAATATCAATTGCCTCCCAAACTTTCCAGTCTTCGCATGCGAACTCTCCAGATAGCCTCTGGAGAAACCAGAGCATCCATGAGTTGTGTTGGGCCAGACCTGCGTGGTGAATTGCCCTAGCAACAATTCCACTGGGCAGGATGGCAGCCTTGCCCAGCCCCGGGGGAGGTAGAAGTGGCCTGCAGGGTTAGTCGTTGAGATGCTGTGGCTTTACAACCACAAGGATGGGACGTGTTACAGCAGGACTATTCTATCCGGGACGTCAGGCTTATGAAGTAGGTGGGGACACTAAGACCTAGGTACGTGTGATATGGCGCTTGTGCACACTCTAGTATGCAACAGATTGAGAAGTTTGAGGAACGTCTGGCTCTGTACAGGTTTTGTAAAATATAAACAAAATGGAAAATGGAAATACAATAAAGGTTGTAGAGTTTCGATAGGAACGCAGACTCATAGACTCGGATGAGTGAGAGAGCTGTTAGAGATCATCTCCAAATTAAAAAAAGCAAACTAAAAGCAGAAACAAAGCACTGAAGATGAAAGACATTAGGTGATTTGCCCAAAGAGCACCACGAAGGAATCCTTCCTTCTCTCTTTTGAAAACTATTTAATTGAAGAAACTGCATCTGTTGGGGATAGTCTGTAATCTTAGAGATTTCAACTGTTTTTATCTTCAGCTCTTTTTCATATTTATGATTTTGTATTGCAATATTTTTGTATTAGTTAACTACCTAGAGACTTACAGGCTTTTCAAAAGAAATGTCTCAACATGACTGGAAGAGTTATGTTTGTATGGAACAATCTAACTGCAGGAATGTTAACAGCTACATATATTAGAAATTAGGTTCATAAATCTGAAGATAAATAATCTACTTCAGACTGTTTAATTAGAATGAAAGCTACTTTAAGAAAGTAATAAGCATATATCTTCTTCCAATCTAGTTGCATTTGATTAAGGATTATATGAGAAATTCTCTCCTGCCTGAGTTGTCATCTGAGGTTTTTGAAGTGCTTTTAAAAAATTACTGAATACAAGAGTTTTGAAACTAATACTTCCCTGTTTGTAAGATACAGAAAGCTAGGACTGGAGGAATAGCTGAGTGATTTAAAGTGCTTGCCTAGCAAGCTCAGGGCCCTTAGTTTGATTTCTCAGCAACACATATGGTGGGCGTGGTGGCACACGCCTATAATCCCAGTACTTGGGAGGTTGAGGCAGAAGGATTACCCTGAGGTCAAGGCCAGCCTAGGCTCCATAGTGAGTTCAGGACAAGTCTGGACTTCAGAGCAAAGACCCTCTCTCTCTCTCTGTCTCTCTCTCTCTCTCTCAAAAAAAATATATATAGGCAGAAAGCTTTAGAGACTAAAACTCTAAAGCTTTCAGGTTCAAGGTTCAGGTTTGGATTCCCTAGTAGAGCTGCAATGCTTGTCTAGGAGTGAATAACATTGCAATCTTGAGATACCACTTTGGCCTTCCATCTGTGCTTGGATGTGTATTTTCCTAGGGACAAACAGCTGTTAGACATAGACTGCACATGTGAAATTCAAAATTCATGTCAGTTTAACAATTTCTGGAGGATGTTTGACATAAGCAAGCTTATTTATATTTATGCAGGTTTTTTGTTTTGTTTTGTTTTGTTTTGTTTTGGTACTAGAACTGAACCCAAGTTCCCTGCACTGGGCTGCATATCCAACCCATTTTAGTTTTGATTCTGAGGCAGAATCTTTTTAAGTCACTAAGTTATACAGGGTAGGGCCAAACTTGGGGTACTATTACCTCAGCCTCCCCTGCCGGAGTGTTGAGGGTACGAGCATGTGCCACGAGGCCAAGCTAGATTAATGTAATTTTGCTTCTCCCGTATATGTTTTTCCAAAATGTAAAAGTCAGCTGCAGCGCCTTGCAATGGTTTCTGGGAGAGAAATTGTTTCATATGCTTTCTGCGGTTATTGATGCTTTTGTCCCCGGCTCCCCAGCTCCCTGCTTAGTACCCATTAACTGAATTCTACAGAGAAAAAGAAATTATCAAACTGGCAAAATCCCAAGCACTAAAATTTAAAATTTTCACGCTCTTAGTGGCAGTGCTCCAGTGAATTTTCATTTCAGTTATCACTCGTGTCATCACAGGCGAATATTCTATTGTTAAATTATTGCGTGTTGTCAAATTATTTTTCTCTGTTACTCTAGATTCCTCAGGGGAAAATACAAAGCTTCAACTTCAATACGAGATCGAATGGTTTTGTTGCTTCTACTAAAGTCAGTGCAATTTCGAAAACCATTAGAATTTCCATTTTCTTTGATTTTCTGTGATTAAACAATATTTTCTATCAACTTAAATGATTTATGTCTTTTGATTTTTCTCATAAGATAATTCAAGATTACTATGGGTGGATTTTTTGGTGTATTTTGTATTTCTGCATGTTATATGTATTTTATTACTTACAAGCATCTTTACTCCAATTGGGAACATACCTTGAGAAACAATAGTGTAGGTGCCAGGAAAAAAATGATTTTTTGAATTGTTTACACACCAGACCAAGTATAGACCAAAATGCTTAGATAAGACACATGGAATGGGCCTGTAACTTCAGCAGTTCGGGAGGCTGAGGAATAGGGGTTACACTTTCCAGCCCAGCCTCTGAATTTTAGCAGCTTAGCAAGGCCTTAAATCAAACGACCAAACAAAAAGTGAAGTAAGGAATGAGAGAAAAAGAAAAGGTTGGATATGAAACAAAGTATGAAATGCAACATGATCTTTAAAAAATATTTTGGTGTTAAAATTCTAAAAGCTCTGGATATATCAGTGTTTATTATAGTCGTCAACTCATGCTAATTGTACAAAATAATTGTGTCATGATATCTTCACGTTAAATAGGAACGTTCACTTTAGCTTTTTTTTAGAACATGAACAGAGATTCTAGATTTTGGACCTAATAGCATAAAGCTCATAGAAAATTAGATATTCAGAGATGGTTGCATTCTGCCTTATTTGAGAATAATGTATGTCTCTTTTTCTTCCCTACATGAATCTAAGCTTTGCAAGCATGGAGGACATACTTTGTACTTAAAGACTTGATAGAAATATACAAATGCTAAAATGAACTATAAAATATGTATTTTTAGTCTCCTTAATGTTACATATGTACACACACACGTACATCACACTGCAAAAGCCTTTTAGCCATTATGTCCTCAATGTCATAATTTGCATTCATGATGTCCACTGGTTATTCAAGAGGGAGGTGTTGAGCACATATTATGTGCCAGAACATGCAAGTTACTACAGACTCCAGCTCCTGGCACTGTCCAATGCACAGAGAGACACTGTGTGGTGCATAAACATCAGGTGCCCTCTGAATCCAATTTTTATGACTCATTATTTCCATTACAATTATAGCATTGAATTTTATTAGATTTTAGTTTTTTATGAATTGAAATAAAGATTACTTGAGACAGTATGTTAATTGATAATTAAAATGAGATGTTAATTGAAGTAAGCAGCCTGTGTAAATCCTTACAAAAGGCTGTAAATGCTGAAATTCTTATTTTAAATAGTAACATGGAGAAATTGTAAGCTGATAGTCTATATTTATATAATTTCAAAAATGGATAATTCATTTGTGTTTCATTAGCAGTAGCAACCTGTTACACAAATTTTTTTCCAGAGCATTCTATTTTTAAAGTGTTTTTAAGGCATACATTAGTTGCATGGGTTAGCCGCACTAATTACATTCTTCTTAGATTTGAAAGGATTAATTGGGCAAACTGAAAGCACACAAGCAACGGTATTAGAAGGTGACAGTCCTAGGAGCCCTGCACATGATGCCGTTCAATTAAGTCCAAGTTCTGGTTTCTGGAGGGTTTAAGCTTTGTTGGACTTTGTGGAACAAAGGGGACAGTGACCTCCTCATGCAAAGAATGTTGCAGATAAGCTGATCAGTTACTTATCAGCCTGCTGTTGTGGCTGCGCCAACCAGACGTGTTCACATTGCTGGGACATGATGTGCACTGGTGGTTATAGACAGACGCGGTAATAAAGATAAAACTGTGAGTTCATTTTCTATGGATAACTTATTCTTTGTTCTTTGGGAGTAGCCATTTCAAGAACACCTTTGAGGAAAATATAACAGAAAAAAATTCTAACTGTGTACTGTAGTGCTTTTACCGCTTTATAATAGCCAATAGAAAGGGTCTTCTAAATATCAAGCTATGGCTTATTACTAGGTGAAAACAATTTTATCAAAAAAGTATTTTTCAAAAAGTACTAATCCTATTACTCTTGAATTTAGACTAATGATTAATGAGTTGGAAGAAACGATTCCCTTAGTTTCAAAAATAGGTTCATATTTTCTCAAAATCATTTATGGAGAAGATTGGTATTTTTCCAAAGGAAACTTTGCATTATTTATGAAAAGTTTCAAAGGCATTATAGCAAAGTAAATATTTAGACCAAAAGTCATGTTGGACAAGTTAGGCCACTTGTAAACTTGAGATTAGGATAAAATTAAGACATAAGAAACTAAACTTAAGGAAAAGGATTATTCTGTTTTGGATGATATCCAAGATGTGTTGTGACCGAGCCGTGGTTGCCAAATGCTCCCCTTCTCATTTGACATATGTCTACTCCTTTGACTTCTAAGCCAAAACAGAATCTGCTTTATCTTGAGGCAACCAAGATATATAGAGATGAAGCATGTAAGCAGAACCAGGGAATAGTTGTAGTAGAGCTGGTCAGAGTGAGCTACTACTTTGAGGTTCTGTATACTCTGAGGCTCTAAAGCAAAGATAAGATCTTAAAATTTAGAAGAAAAAAATGCACAATCTGAAGGAATAGCACAGCAGTTAAAGGGTCTGGTTCAATTCCCCGGGGCCTAATAAGCTGGATGTGATGGTGCATCCCTATAATCCCAGTACTTGGGAGGCTGAAGCAGGGAGATTGCAATGAGTTTGAGGCCAGCCTGGGCTACATCGTGAGTTTGACACTAGCCTGGACTACAGAATGAGATCCTATCTCAAAAAAAAATACCCTCTTCTTAGGAATACATAATAGTAAAATACAGGGCTTGGATGATGCTAGCTGATTTCTAAAATCTCACTACCTGCAGATAAAGGAGTACACACATCCGAAATGACCAATCTTAACTGAAGGACACAGAGCATGAGTGCAAAGACTGAAAGTAGCTATTTTACAATGTGTTAATATGCAAAGAACTGATAATTCATAAATTTCCAGTATTCTAAAATCTTTTTCATGAGACTGGCCATACATATAATCAAAGAACTTCAATAATAGTTATACTATTTAAAGTTGATTGAACTATTAGCATGTGCTGGTATTACTATGGCGAACTCTTTGAGGGAATTGTTTTATTTAATCGTTACCCTTGGGAAAACAACCACAACAACAAAACACTAACAGAAACACGGAGTGAGGTGGAAAAAGCAGCATTCATGGAGTAGGTAAGTTATATCCTACCCCAGACAGGAACTCTCTGAGGGCAGCCAATCTCTCTTGGTTATACTTGTGTTAAACAGATGGCTATTACTGTGACAAAATACCACAGAAAACCAGTTCAAAAGGGGGAACATGTAGTATGGCTCAGAGCTTCTGAGGATTCTGTCTCTGGTCCCTTGACCCCATCACTGTGGGCCTAGGGTATGGTAGAACATCTTGAGAGGAAACTCGTGGCTGAGCAAAACCGCTCGCCTCAGGGCAGCCTGGGGACCAGAGGAAGAGCTCGCTCTATAACAAAGCCGTTTTCCCCAAGTCCATGCAGCTGTGAGTCCATAAATGTCACGAGGTGAGGGGTTCATGACCAGTCACCTCCCAAAGGCCTCACCTCTGATTCCTGCTGTGTCTGAGCGAAGCTTTTCTTTCACACATGAGCTTTTAGACAGTTGAGATTCAAACCATAACACTCTTTAATACATAGCCTAACACTTGTGATGTAATACAAATAAGTGAAATTTTCTTTATGGAATATTTAATTCACTAAACAAAGGAAGGAACTGCTAACTCAAGTTGTAATGTTGGCAGGTACCCACTGGGACCCGATCCATTTTATGTTTTCCTGCTTTTATTGCTTTTCTATTCAACTTCCAATATCTTCACCAATTCCAAAAACTGAGTTGAGGTATCCTCATAAAAATAATAAGTGCCTACAGCAGAGGAAAGATAGAAGGTCAAAAGTGATATACATTTAGAAGGGGGGAAAATGTACCAAATGAAACTTGAGAATAACAGCCTCCTCTGTGCTGTGAATGTAGACAGAAAGTTGCTGCAGAAGCGGACCTTCCGTTAGAGTCAACCAGCCCACCTACCCACTTTCCTGCCACATTTGGCCAGAGCAATCTGCTCTTGTAGGAGTTTTGGAGAAACGAAGAGAAAATGCCCAAAATACCAGCTTTGCTGCCCAATTATTTTTAATTGTTGAATCATCCTGGTTCTAAGCGATCATGTTAGGTCCACCTTACAGCATATGATCAAAATTCAAACAGCAGAAAGCCTTACGGGGGAGGGAAAAAAACCTTCTCTATGAAATCAGAAAGATCTTATGAAATAGAAAAATCAAAATAGCTCTGGGAACAGGGAAGAGATCTAGAGGGCAGATTTCACAGATTACAGAGAAGTCCCAGTAAGTGATAAGCGCCCACGTAGCCGCAAAAGCGAGCTCCGACCCTCTGCAACAGAAGCGTTCCAGGGAGGAGGAGAGACCATGAGGGAAGGAAGAGAGGAGTGCCCAGCCAGCGCCGCCGCAGAGCCCAGCTCGGTGGGCTCGCTGCCAGACCTGGGGACGCTGTTTGTTTTGGGTTCAGACAGTGTACTTTGATAAGAAAAGAATCTGAGCCCAACGGTGAGAAAGGTAAACAACTGCCCAGGTAACTTCAACAAACTGCAGCAAACTGCGATTTTTTTCAGTTAAATCTTGCGGGGTGGGGCGGGGGGGGAGCATTTGTGCCAGCAAGTCTCCATCCCGAGGTGTTTGTCTATGTCATGTGGCCGTCAGCTTTTACGTTTCCTTATGAAGCCACGTCCCTTTCCCCCTTGGGACACGTTGCACTTCAGAGATCAAAAGGAAGCCTTTGCCAGTGCACTAAAGATAAAGCTCACATTTCCTCGGTGTTTAGGACGCCGTTTGTTCACCTGCCCTCTCCCATAACCGCTTTCCGTTTGCAGACTCAAGATCAATGTGAGACAACTCACGCAGCTACTCAGAACCTTGCGTGGCATCGCATGCGACACCTACTGTGTGTCCTTGGCTTCCTACCTCTCTATGGTTACGCCGCTGATTCCTTGACTGGGGAATCTCCAGTAGCTTCCTGACTCCTTCTTCAGACGAAGCATGGCCAGAGAACATCTAAGGGGCCAACCAGAATTCGTATTTTCTCACTATTATTTCTCACTGTTTTTCGAAGCACTTCTTAATGCACTACATCTGGGTTGATAATGGCTATCGGAAATGCAGAAATAAAGTAAAAAACGTGAAGGCAAGAAAAAAAGACAATTTGACTTGGAAAAAGTACCCGTAAAAACGCGTCATCAGGTAATACACAGTTACCATTGTGCCTCTTAAAATTATGTATCATACTGAGAGATCGAGCTCTTTGGAAACTTCACAGGAATTTGAAATTTGACTTTGAATTAGAAGATGAAGAATACAGGCACAGTAGTTACACTTTCCGTCATCTTTAGTTCGGCCATGTCATTTGAACCAAAGACAAATCTGGAAACAAAATTATTGATTTTGATCCATCTTTAGTATTACTCAGGGTGTTGGGTGGAAAAACCAACCTCTACAAAATAAACAGACCAACAGACCATGACTAGAGTTAATAATTAATGCAAAATAACATTTTTATAAAATACTCATGATGGCTTTATGCCAGTGCATTAAGTTTGGAGTAGGTGTTCACACTACGAATAATGACTATGTGACAGAAAATGAGAGCAAAACTTGAAGAAAAACTCCTCTCTCTACCTTGTGATGAGTGGGATGCTCAATCTGCTTCGTTTATTCCAAGTTGTTTCTTGGTTTGTGCTTCTCACGTCTAGGGGAAGTAGAGGGAAGGGAATAGCAATTACTTTATCTTCTTTTTCTAAATGTCTCGTGTTTGTCTTCCAGTATTTTTATTCAGTTTTTGTATGTGTGTGTGTGTGTGTGTGTGCTTGCACATATGTGTGTGGGCAGCTTAGTAATACTGAAAGAAAATCCTGAAACAAAATTAGTATCCATCAAGAGCCTGATAATTAGAATGAGAGGCAATATTGGGTTTTATACAGATCTACAAAGAATCCTACACTGGCATTCAAAACCAACCAGCTGCATTAATATAAAGTTAGGGAAGTCTTGGCCTAAAAGCAACACTTGATTTGCCGGCGGCCATGTCACACCATTCACATACGGACACTGAAGCCTATTATTTTACCATTAAACCATGTGAATATCGAGACCCAATAACAGAAATGAAGATAATCTTGTCATTTTTCTGCATGGCTTACAAAAACCATAGAGCAATCTCTACAGTTTAAGAGGGAAAAGGAGATAGTCACAAGATCAAAACCAGGTATTCCTTTTGAAAATATCACAACTAAGATCAAGCATAGCTCAAAATATATCTGTGACACATATGAAGAATAGAAAAAACCCAAAAGATGATTTTCAATAGTGTCTCTATGCAGTTTAACAAAGATGCCACTGTAAGTCCATCAACAAAGTAGCATTTTAATAAACTAACCTGCACAGGTCTTTGCCACCCTGAGAATTTATCATTTAATGAAAGAAATGGAAGCTGAGGAACAATTAATATGGAGATAAAAGGTATTGATATGGAACCAAAACACAATGTCTGCTTCTTGGGCCACTTGGATCAGGTGTTGGCCTGACTGGTGAGTAGGTCACTGTTCCCCACCTTTCTGAGATACTTTGAAGGTTCAGCTATAATTCAGCGCTGTCCATAGTGACAATTCTGTCTCTTTTTTCCTTTTTGTGTTGTGGAAGAGAAAAGAAATAATTGTATGCCCTTGTGGACTTCTTGAAGGCCATCCTAAGGCCTGGATAATATTGATGGCAATGTTAGTAGATGTCATCATCCCTGGCATCTCCTCTCCAGGCCTGGAAGGTATTTGTTCACTCAATCCCCAGAAATGCACGTTGCTGAAGGCTCACGACCAATTTTCTCTCCAAAAATGACTTTGCCCAAAGTAATAGCCTCTCTGTACAGGCAGAAGCAGAAGCTGAACAGATCCACTAACACAAAGGCCACCCTCGCAGACTTCATTTGGGACAATGTAGAAGGGTTTCTCAACCCTGTAACTTCCTTTAGCCTCTATTAAAATTTTCTTAGCGTTCACTTCACATCTCTGTTCATTTTTCCCTCTCCGACTCCCTCACAGATAGGAAAACTAAGGGCACTTTCCAATAAATTCTCTTCAGTAAACCCTTTCCTTGTATACTGTAGGGAAGCAACCTAAGAAGGGGGAGACGGTAGTGATGACAACCATGTTGATGATGCTGATTGTCTCAAAACCCTTCTCACTGGTGGGAGACAATACCACAGCAACACTCACAATTGAGATGCCACACTGAACTTACAGTGGCAGCTCTCTATGGAGTTAGGCTTTATTTTAACTCACATTTAAGAGGTCTCAGTTCATTCATGGTTGACTGGCCATGGCAGAAGAATCTTGCAGGGAACAACTGCTTTGAGCACTGCATGAGGAAGGAGCAGGAGCAGGGAGAAGCAGGGGCAAGAGTACACCCTTCCAGGTCATATACTCAGTGATCTGCCCCCTCCCAGTCACCCGCCACTCCTGACCAGCCCCCACTTCCCAAGAGCAGGTGAATCCACAGATAACTCACAACATCCAAGTACAAGAGGTCTTGGAGGACATTCTAGATCCAAACAATAGCAATAATGAAGATCATAGCAGTGAAGAGGGACACAGTCAGAGTAGAAAAGAAAAAAAACTATATTTCATTTACTCTGTTATTCTCTATGCTGCCAAATAAAAGATTCATTTGATCTTCATAGTAGCCATGGGTAGGTAAGGCCTAAATTATTGCCAATCGGTAAATAAGAGAAAAGAGAAACATTAAGTCGGTAATTTGCTCATGATCACATACTTATGGGTGGTTTTTATAGTAAATCCAGTCTTTCCTATTTTGATGTTATTTCACCTGATTGCAGTGCTTAATGCATATGCCCTTGTGGACTTGACTTCAGCACCTATCACATATGCCCAGAGAATTCAGAAAAATTTTTTTTCAATAAATTAATGGGGTTTATCTGGCCTTTTTATCATTTGTTCCCATTGACACTGCAAATCGAGAAAACGGTAGATATTTGTCAATGGTTTGCAAAATAATCATGATTTGAAACATGTAGAATTATTTCTTTCAATAAATTTTGCATATGTTCACTAGCTCACACGATGAACTTGTTCTGCTCAGAAAGCTTGTGTGTGTATATCATTAATGTACAGGGCAAAGAAAAAGCTAATATTTGAAAGAAAGCTTGTGCAAGATTTCTGTGACCTATTGGCATGCTGTGCTATGCTCCTGGGTTTGTGTTGATCCTGGGCCAGTGTGACTTGAATAACAGGTTTCAGTGGTCGGTGAGGGCACATACCTCAGTTAGGTGAGTGCACATAACGAGGCACCTTGAGCAAAAAGTAACCATGTCCACCGAGTTCCCTGTGCATAGAAAACCTTTAGAGGAAATTCCCCTGCCTCTGCAGAGCACACAAACAGTAAGAAATGTTTGTTAGAACAGAACAGCATTGATCTGGCGAAATGAATTTGGAAGAATTTTGCCGGAGTCTACTTTTGATGAGGTGTCTAATCAAAATATTACTGTCTAAAATATTGCTTCCTCACTTAGATTTTACTTGAATGAAGTTCTTGTTTGGCTTGCTAAACTGGGGATTTGAACATTTTCAGGCCAGCTTATTTAATTAACTGCGGAAAGACTCCCTGTGGGGAGCTGGAATATTTTGCTCTGTGGGAGTGTTAGGTGAAGGCATTCTATAGCACAGAGAGAAAATCTTCTCTTCTGTGAGGTAGGTTGTTGCAATTGAGAGGAAATCAAAACCATTCTTTTCTTCACAATGGACTTAGGCAGTGTAAAGAACAGCTGCAAACAGAAATTACTTCATTCACCTCAGGAACAACTCGGTAATTTGATTTTCAAGTGATTCCATTGTTGCTAGCAGAATATCTAGCATCTAAATGGTCCTAACGTTTCCTTCTCTCACACATGTAGGGGTGGAAAGGTGCCATGTTTTCTTCACCCAGTGCAAAGTCAAGTCTGATATTTCTATTAGAATGGTAGACCGGTGAGAGAAAAGCATAACAAATTTATTTAGCCAAAGTTTTGTGATATGGTACCCTTCACAAATGAAGAGCCTAAGAATCAGGAAAAACTGTCTAGTTAAGGTTAGGTTCTGTGAGGAGTGAGCAGCTGCTTAGAAATGGGACTGGAATTAGAAACTCTAATTTCTGGGACACACTTTGGGTAAGGGTAATTCTGGTTTCAATGACTGGCTTTAAAGGACAATGAAGGGCAGGAGTCACAAGCGTTTTATATTGAGAAAAATCAGAACGATTTATCCTAGATATATGGAAAACATCAGAAGCATCAACGTTCTTTTATGATTGACTTCAGAAATTGATTCAAAATAAACCAACAGTAGTATCTACATTGACTATTAGTTAAACTCATATTTAAATCAAAAATTTAGGCTAGTAGGGAGATCATGTGATTCTCTGACCTGTGAAGTCATACTTGTTCTAAAACCTCATTTCTTATCTGTCAAACGAAAATAATTTCTACTTGGCAAGTTTTCTATGAAGAGCAGATTTAATATTTATAAAACTACTAGCATAATGCCTGACATATAGTAATTTGCTAAATAAATTACATTGGCTGTCATTACACTAGGCTTTGAAATGACAAATGATGTCCAATATAGTAAAAAGCAGAACAAAACGATTTCATTTTTTAAAAGACATCCTCTGTGTGCCTGATAATCCTGAGATGTTACACTTTTGAGAGATGAAGACCTGATTTAATGGTGGACGAAAGTCACTAAGAGGACTTGATCTGCGACTAAAGGGTGATGTAAAGTACTGGAGCATTGGAGGGAGGGAGCAGTATCTGCCCTTGGAGATCCGATGATATCATACATTTTCTCTTAGAAACGGTGACAGAAGAGAATCTACAGAGCCTTAGGGTGCCTGCCACCCCAGTGAGCAGAGACATGCTACAGAATAAGAGTACAGGTTAAGAGCATGTTGCTTTGACAGGTTCTTGGGGGCGGTGGTGAAGAAAGCAACAATCTGGAGAAGAACTGGTTGGGGCTTTTCAACACGTCAGATATTCCTTTTTGTTATTGCCTCTTCAAGGTTAGAATTTTAGTTTAAATCTCATAGGAGGTCTTATTGTCAAATCACTCTAGAAAAAATAACGCATTCACCTGAGCAGATTGATAGTTTCTATTAGTAGAGTGGGAGTTTATTCATTAATTCAATTTGGTCAAGCTGTCCATGACTGAATGCCTCATTGATCCAACGGGACAAAGAACAACAACATATAAATAAATAAACAAATAAATAAATATAGCTGCAGTACCTTAACTGTCATGGAGGGATATGAAAGTGATGGCCGCCAGAACCTGAGAATATGTCTTTCTTTTAAAATGCAAAGTAATAAAGCTAAAATGAGGTCATGGATTAGGATGGGGCCTAATCCATTGGCTCTTGTCCTTAAAAGAAAGAGAAATTTGAATATAGAAAATGGGGAATATGTATGGGGAGATGGAGATAGAACCTGAAATGATCCTGTCACAAACCAGGGAGCATCAGAGCTCACTTTCAGCAACTGGAATCTAGACAGAGCTAAGAAAAAAGGATTCCTGACCGGAAGATGTGATCTAGACTGAAGGTGGTCAAGGTTATTTCTCTTCATATTATACCACAGGTAAAACAGGCTGATTACTCATTTTAATTTTTCTTTTTATAAATATGTGACTTTCAGAAAGACCAAATGATAATTGTATACAATACCTATACTTTTGCTTTTATACTCTCTTTTTACTGTAATTTGTCACTAAAAGACAATTATCTGGTCTTGCATAAAATGAAAAAGTATTATAAAATAGGTCCCCATATTCAAATCAAAATTTTGTTTATTTTCATCAAAGATTTTTTCCGCAGGATATAACAGCAAAATTTAAACCTTTCTTCAATTTATTTATAAAGCCAGTTTACTGTCAATTCAATATGTCAATTCGCTGAACAGTTAAGGAATTAGTAAGACAAGTAAAGTCAAATAAACACATAACCTTATGACTTACTATTAAACATAGTAAGTTTTGTGTAAATCTTTGCTGTCTCTTTTCTCTGACCATATACTGAAAATTGTATTTGTAAAAGTGGAATTGCACTACCATACAATTATAGGAATTTATTGTTATCGCTTTTTACTCAAAATATAATATGAACATCTTTTATGCTATAAATAAAAGTTATAGGTTAAAATTTTAAGTAGAATCTTTTTCTGGCATTTTCTGAATTTCTGAAATGCTGAAGGACGCTATGAAATTCTAGGAAAAGGACACGGTATTCAAGGTTTCCCAGTTTTTATTGCCTATGATGTTCTTTTTAAATAGTCTCTTCTTTGCTTTAGAAATAAATACATAATTTTAGACACTGAATATCTCCTGTGGTGTGGATTTGCCAAAATCTATTTCATTAGTTCCTTATTTTAGAAATCATCACCATTGTGTTTATGAACTCTTTGCATAGATTATTAAATTCTTAGCCTATTTTTTAACTCTCACAAAAATGCCATATTTTCATGGTGTTAAGATAGATGATTGTTGTAATGTAACATCTCAGAAAATGAGATGTGCCATATCCAGGCAGAAGTCATGACAATTTTCTCATGTATTTGTCCAAGAAAACTCACCAGATGGAAACACACACACACACACACACACACACACACACACACACACAAAGCTGGCTTGGCGGTGCAGACTTATAATCTTAGTGCTCTGGAAGGCTGAGGTGGAAGAACCAAAAATGGGAGCCCAGGGAAACTTAGTGAGGCTTCATCTCAAAATAAAAGTAGAAAAAGGAACTGAAGATATAGCTCATGGTAGAAGTTCTGAGTTCGGAGTTCAGTCTCCAGTACCACACACACACACACACACACACACACACACACACACACACACACACACAAATGAAAACAGAAATAATGAACTTGACTCAAAAATACTTCCATGCCAACAACTGTCCAATGCTTCTTGGTCTTTGGGGGCTCTCAGAACAATCTAGAATACCAACAAAGAATACTGAGGCTCCAGTTTGTTGAAATGGAGTACAGGTTTGCTCTACATGTTTAGCATTTTCCCCCATGATTCTGATTGACACACAAAAACTTCAAAAGCACTAGACAAAAATGACATTTTGCAGAGAGGAGGGACATGAATACCCAAGGTTAAGTATAAATGTCATTCAGAAGAGTTGGACAATGCATGGGGAGAATATTAGAATGTCTTAACCAACTACTTTCAAATCATCCTTTTTAGTATGCACAGAGGAGATGATAAAGTTAAATCTAAACACATTGGAAAAGTGCTCTTCCTACAAATAGTCATAAAAATTCCAAAGTACAAAAAGAACATCGTGTTACAATTTGAATGTTAACAGAACATAAGATATTGTTATGTCTTATAATTTATGTGTTCTTCATTTTGTACAAAACATAAAGTCCTGTAAGTTGCTCCATGAAAATGTATTGTCCAAGTAAATGTATCTCAGGGCTATGTTTCCGAAAACAAATATGGTCACACCTTTGCTCTTCTAAAACCCAAGAGTGGCTTCTCATTTTCAGAGAAGATAGAGTCTGAGAGATAGAGAGATAGAGTCCAAAGTCCCTAACAACAGAACAAGGTGTTTCACAAGCTGTCACGTGTCTACTAACCTCAGCTCCTCCCACTCCCTCCCCAACATCAGCCCCATTTAACTCCCTGGGGTCTTCTGTCTCTCTGCTGTCACCGCCACTTTCTCGGTTTAGAAATCCCTTCCCTGCCTTCTCTGACTGGCAAAGCCCTCTTCACCCACTTGGCTCAGCTCAAGTACAGGCCCTTCACGTACTTGAAGGGACTAGTCATTTTTCCCTTTGCTCTCCTAATCTTACTGAGGAGATCAGGTAATAAGAGAGCTACTAATTGACTTATATTTTCAAAGAATTGGAGCTTAATTTAGTATTCTAACACCTGATGCAGATATTAAGCTTAAAGTAATGTTTATTGGTTCGAGTGGAATAATGGCCTTGGAAAGATAAATTCACTTGTGATTACCCAGCCATTCATTCCTTCATTTGCTCATTCACTATTTCCTTATCTATAGGCCAAATGCTATGCTAAGGGCTAAAAATAGGGCAAAGATGAAACAGAAAGGATTCCTGCTATTTTGAAGCTTTAATATAGCAGGACAAACAAATTAAATAAATATGTGAGCAGTGATGATTCCGTGATGTGTGTAGTCTGGTTGTAACTAGGTTGCCTGGGACCGTGTCTCAAAACCCAGGTACAACGTCTTAAAGGACAAAGAATCCTTGCAGGAGAGATCTGAAAGTCTTCCCTAAGCCCTCCCTCCTTCCAGTGTGTGCTTGTCTTCAACACTGTGCTGTTGTTCCCATCACAATAATTTCTCAGCACTGTCTTCGTTCCCCAGATGTACTGCTGGGGCAGACCATGCTCCAGAAGTAACGCTTCCCTCCAAGGCTGGTTTTGTCCTCTGTGTCCCTTCCCATTCTGGCCAATAAACTTCTCCCCCATAGTTACTGGGGAAAAAAAAGGTGCACAAGTGAAGGAACAAGAAAGAACATGCAGGTAGCACTAACATAAATTGGAGAATAGGGGCAGCGTCAGCCAACCAGAAGGCAGACGGTGGGAAAGGCCTCCATGACTGTGCAGATTTGTGTGGTCCACATCAAGTTCTACGTACCCTGGGATTCCTGCTAATGATGCCAGCACCTCCTTCTACCTCCTCCTTCTGCTTCTGTGGGACTCTGCTGGCTCTTAATATCAGCGGCATTCCTTTGATCCATGTGCATTGCTTTTACTCTTTTGGTCTATCAGATCTTTCCAAGGTCTCAGAGGTCTGTACCTATAACAATGCCAGACATAGCGTAGCAGCACCATAAATACAAGAAATAATAATACAAAATGTCTAATATTTTATATAAATTAATTCATTTAATTGCCAAAACAACTCTGAGTTGTTTCCTTTCAGACATTTGGACATGGAGACACCAAGAAGTTAGTTTGCACAAGATCATACAGCTAATCACTGACAGAATATTTGAATCCATGCAAATTATTTATCTGTCCAATAAATAATTGAAAAAAGTAGCTTTGAGTATTGACATAACTAAGAAGGGGTCTGAGCTAAATAAAGCTTGTGTGCATCCGGGCTGAGAAGGTAACCACAGTGGGTCAACAGGTAAGGACATCTCGATGCACCCATCAGGGCTCTGCTTTCTTTATGGGAGGGGACATATTTCAGCTGGCCACATCAGCCCTGCTGACCCTCACTCTGACTGTGTCCAGCCAGGTCAGCAATACGTGAGAGATTAACTGAGACAGAAGCCTAGGGAGATTCCCTTCAAAACTAGCAAGGGCCTCACTGAGGCAAACAGGAGACAAAAGACTCATTAACAACGTCAAGAACAATCTTGTACTCTTTTTTCGACTCATGGCTGGGATTATCTGGCAGAGTCAACCCACTGAAAATCTGTATCCATCCCCGACTTTTCTTGCCAAATAGATAAATAGATCACTGATTCATCTAGGCCTACAATGTACTCAGATATAAGACTATATTTTCAAATTTCAGCTGTAGCCAGTAAACTATCAGCAGAAGTTCAAAATGGAAGACATGGGAAATCTCGTTAAAGAGACCAACTTGGGGCTTGGGATGTATTTCATGATAGATTGCTTGCCTAATGTACATCAAGTTCTAATTTCGATACCCAATACTGAAGAAAAAAATATACCCACAGAACAGGAAAAGACATTTACCAGTAACACTTCAGACAAGGAATTAATATCCAGAATATACAATGACTTGAGAAGCATAAAAACATCCTAAAATAAATGATCTCATCAGGAAGTAGGCTGCTGAAATGAAAAGAAACCTCACAGAAGAAGTGCAAATGGCCAACAAGCATATGAAAAAGTATTAGTCATCATTGGCCACAAAAGAAATGCAAATAAAAACAATACTGAGGTTTCACCTCACTCCTGTGAGAATGACCTACATCAAGAACTCAAACAACTGTCGGCGAGGGTATAGAGAAAAAGGAACTCTACTCCATTGCTGGTGGGAATGCAATCTGGTGCAACCATTATGAAAAGCAGTATGGAGGTTCCTTAGAAAGTTGAGAATAGAAATCCCATTTGATCCAGCTACAGCCCTACTGGGCATGTTCCCAAAAGAAATAAAGTCCACATACCAAAAAGACACATGCATGTCCATGTTTATAGCAGCACAATGTATAAGAGCCAAATCCTGGAAACAACCTGCCTGCCCATCCATAGAGGCATGATTAAAGAAGATGTGGCACCTGTATACTATGGAATACTATGCGGCCACAAAGAAAGACATCTATGAGGCATTTGAACAAAAATGGGGCCATCTAGAGGTGATAATGCTCAGTGAAATGGACCAAGCACAAAAGACTGATTGTAGATGGGAGTCCCTTTTAGGAAATGCACAAAAATAAGAACATAAAAAGGCTCCAAAATGAATAAAGTAGAAAGAGAGACAATGGTCAGACAGGAAAGGGGTGAACCTCTGAATAAGGAGTGGACACAGACACTCATTCATTCTCAGACCTTATGGTTTTAATGTGTTACAGAACTCGGAATTCATGTGTTTACAAAAAAGTGTTAAATTTTATATGATGTGAATTTTAACTACAATATAATTATTTTTTTAAAAACAGCCAACCAAATGAAAATATGCGCTTTGCACTCCCTCACCTCATGACTACACCATGATCATGGTGATGAGAACACCGACAGCTGTACCAAACCATAAAGACTCCTTGACCACAAAAACTGCTTCCTAAAGACGGGAGAGCAGGAGGAGCTCTAGTCACAACGACCCGGGACCAGCTTCCTACCAGCGTTCAGAGTGCTTACTATCATGTTGTCTGAGGAGAAAAACAAACCCTTGTCTTACTTAAGGGGTTTTGTTCGGCATTCGATCCTAGTCCTGGGAGAGGACTATTTTCACATGAGACCAATAACCGGAAAGTAACTTCAGTTTGCTTGCAGTTGTCAACTTGGAAGCCTTCTCGTAGGATATCTCATTTCAGAAAACCCATTCAGGTCCTGCAAGCTAAGAAAGTCAGTGCACAAAGCTGACCCACTGATTCTAGAGTTAGCCGGTGATTTTTCCCTTGGTTTGTGGACCCTGTTCCATGCCTTTATCCTACGGCATCCTTCAAATCCTTCCAGATAAATCTCAGGTATCAATGCTTAGACAAGCCCCCTCCCCCTCAAAATCAGCTCTGGCAACATTGGCTGTGAAATGATTTTTTGTGCTGTTTTAAATCTAAGAAGAGTGATTCCATAGTTAGCCCTCTTCCTCTGCTGCAGTAAACGTCCCAAAGAAACCCCCCCTTTACAGCTACAATTCAAGGTAAATCTGCTCTCGCGGTCAGCATGCTACTTTTGAGAGTGCTGTTATCCTGTAACAAGATCTGGATTATCTTCCCAGTCTGATCAAATTGAGTTCCCATCCCATACTCTGCCAGGGCAGATGACTTATTTTTCCCAGCTGTGACGCCCACTCTCTAACTGGCATCTGTAAGTTCCAGTACGACTTTGGGCTTTCGCTGAGTTCCTCCTCTGTCATCATACTGCTAGAGTCTAAAGCCTGCAGATGACTGCATATTGGTTCAGGCTCCTTATATGATGTTGATGAATAACTCCTGCAGAGCGTTTCCATCAGAAGTGCTTCTGCAGGGCGGAAGGCGGCCCTGTGACTTTTGCTTCTCTGGGATTTGCGCATTTGCTGAGGGCGCAGGCATTTGCCTCTTCAGAGTTGGCCAGTGCTGCCAAGTTCCACCCTGTACCTAGTTTGTTTCAGTGGGTCAGGTGAAACCAGCAGCTTTTGTTCTAAGTGCTTCTTGCTGGGCTTTGTTTGCCCAAGCTGCTGTGTGTCCTCGCTAATTCAATAATGCTGTGACGGCAAAGCCCGAAGCCTTTCTGTGTGGCTGGGCATGGTGGCACACTGCCTGCGAGTACCTGGGAGTCATTGTTTCCATAGTACACAACGCTAAGTGGGAAAGGTCACTGGAGATACACTCTGCTCAGTGGGTGAGAGTGCCTCCCACGAACAAAGCCTGGCCCCTCACAGGACAGCGACAGCAGCCAGCCTCTGCTTCCCTTGTTGCTTCGCAAATGTGTTATTTCGAAGCATGAACAATAATATGCCTTGGGAGCAGATGCAGCCTCACTAACCTCTTGCAAAGTCTCTCATGCTGTGGGCTCCGTGCAGGCCTGGGGAACTTTTCTTTACAGGAGTAACACGAGGTAATTTTGTGTGAGATCAGTTCTGCGAGCTGGGTATGGGTGGGCAGCCAGATGTTTAATTGTGAATTGATTTTTGTTGTTGTTATAGAATAACAGCACACTTTTTCTCCCACTGGTACTGACACGTGCTAATGCACATTTTAAGATAAAGTCCTCCTTTTAAGTTACTGCAATCTTAGTCATTTGTAAGCCCAAAGCTTAATAAATCTGGAATGTTTAAAACAATGCTGTTATTACTGGCCCAAAAGGAACAGGTTGACAAGATTTAGGCCTGATTTAACCTTCCTGTTCTTTTCCTGCTACCTTTTCACTCTTCCTCTTAAGCTAGAGGTGATGTAGAACTTTTAGAGCCTCTGTAACCATTTGGACAATTTTCTTCTGAATATATACATACATGCATGCATACATATATATTATAGCTTTGCATTAATAGGCTTTACTTTATACCCAGCTTTATTGAATCCAGGCCCTCTACACTAAGCTATGTTCCCAATGCTTTTTTATTTTGTATTATGAGACAAGGTCTCACTCACTACGTTGCTCATTACGCAGACTGGGCTCCATCCTTCTGCCTCAACCTGTAAGAGTGCTGGGATGCTAGGTGTGCACCACCGCTCCTCCAGTTTTTTGTTTTGTTTTGTTTTAAGCAGTTTCATATTTCTGACTTTTGCATTCTTTTCATTTTGCCTGGGACAAGGTTTTGCTCTTCTATAATCACTTTCTCATTTTCAAATCTATTTCATAAGTGGATTTTCATGAAGCCTTCACTGTGCTGGGTTTGTCTTGATATTGGGTTCCTCTGACATGCCAAGGTCATCCTCAATACTAATCCAGATTGAACTTCCTCAGAGAATGTGAAGTCATGTGGTTGACCAACCCTAGGCAAGTAAGTTTCCTAGCAGACAGTTCTTAGAAGTTGGAATCTTAGCAATAAATCCTGTTTGCCTTAGGGCCACACTCCAACCATCTTCCAAATCCTGGCTGATATGATTATCACTCTTCCCACTATGGTCACACACTGTCTGTGTCATTGTGAAAATGAGTGTGCAGGATTTTAGAAAAACCTTTGGGATTTTGTGTAATTAGAAAATTACATCCAAGCTTTATAAAAGTTTTTGTTACCCCAGTATAAACAAATCATACTCAAATTTTAGCCTCTAAGTTAAGTCTTACAACGCATCTTTACTTTACTAGAAATCAGAGCTTTTGGTACATCTCACCTGTGGAGAATCTAGCAAAACATGTGACCGAACAACATGTGGATTTATGCAAAGATGATCTTGTTAAATTTCTACAGCTACAACGTGTACAGATTAAGAAGGACTTCAACATGGAAACCATGGGATGTGCAGCTTAGGACCAGGATACAGGGAGGCACTAAGTGGAGGGAATCAGCAAGTCCTTTTCAAGAAAGTACAAGATGTCCCCAGTGCTCTCCACTAAACGCTCTCAGCAACAATAAAAATAAGCCTCTTAGTTATTTTATAATTTATAAATTTATTTACTTTTAACTTTGATAGTTATTCCCCTACCAAGTAATCTGAACTTGAAGTCTGTGTATGTTCATATGTTAAGTACTTTCAATATATTTTGTTCTTATTTAAAATAATTTTTAAAATTCGTCTTGAAAGTGGAAGGAACAGAAAAATAGTCTTTCACTTAAGATTGCCTCGTTGTCAGTACGTAGCACAACTGTGCTTGTCCTCTGTAGTGACAGGCAGATGATGAGTGACAGATAGATAGATGACAGATGTAGATATACAGAGAACTGTACACGTGTGATAACTTAACTCTAAATAGATTAAGATAGACATATATTCTGTTATCAGACTAGTTGGAATTCTTTCTAAACAAATAGTCTTCATTTTTAAAAATAATATGATAAGGTAATGTGTGCCTTCATATTGAAAATAATTTATAAATGGAGATTTTTCATCCTCCGTGTGCATTTTTATCCCATAATGAAACAAAAGCTATTATAGAGCTCTTTTCTGTATATTAATGAATGTCTTATTAACTTTTAATTATGTGACAAATTTAATTATAATGTTTTACTATATAAAAATTTTGAAAATGCTGTTTATGAACATTTTGTTTAAAAGTCCACGTAAAAACACACTCTAACACAGAAAATAGCAAAATCTGTGAAAAGAATATTGACAGAAGACCTCACTTGAAAGGCCATCAAAAACAGGGATGTTCAATTTCATCAGTAATTAGACATCTGCAAATCAAAACCACAATAAGCTATTACTTTCTAGCAATTAAATTGGCAAAAATTGGGAACTAGATAATGCTAAATGTCCCTGCCATGGATAATTAGACCAAGGCACAGAGCTGTCTAGGTATAAAATAGCTGATGACTTATGAAGCATTGCATCTAACTCAGAAAGATAAGCTGAACAAATCAGAATTGCCTCTTGGGAACCTGTACTTAGAAAGAACACTTTCAGAAGAAGAATAAAAGTCAGCCTTGAGGTAAAGCCAAGCCCGAGAGCTACAGTGACGCTGATGGGTTGTGGTAGACAGAGTTAAGGTAGACAGGAATGGGGCAGTGAGGAAGCAGAGAGTATTGGGAGACTTGAGAGCTGTACAGAGCAGTAACTGTCCCTCAGCATCCGCAGATTCGGCAGGTTGAAGGATATCCCAAAATAGGAATGTCTACACTGAGTATGATAGGCTTTTCTATTAGCTTTGTTTTCTAAGTAGAACAGTATAATACTATGTACATAACATGTATATGGTACTAGATATTATTAGTAATCCAGGGAAATGGAAAGAAGCAATAAGTTATATGCAAATGCTGGTCCATTATATATAAGAGAATTCAATATTGGAAGATGTTGGTATTGTGCAACTGGGGGTAGGTCCAAGAACGGTGTGGGTGCTCAGGGATGACTGTTGAGTGGTCCATGAGATGCCATTGAGAAATACCAAGAGGCTGCAGAGAGAAGGGTCAGTCTCAAATCTTATCAACTTCCTACTTCCTAGTCCAGTAGAAATGGGGTGGGGTATTCTGGTCCTCTTCTTTGGCAAGAGGGGGTTTAGAATGCTGTGGATACAGGAAATACAAGATAAAGGAAGGATGCTGTTGGAATTCCAAAAGAAAATGTCTTCAAACATTGTCATACCTAACCAAAAAAAAAAAAAAATCAGTCAAAGCTGTGGGTAGTGTAAAGATATTTTCAGACATGTGATGTAAGACAAAACAACCTAAAACACAAATGACCTTAGATTGTTTCCTGAGATCTTTTTGTAATAGGCCAATCTTAATCAAAATTACTTCAATTCCTCTGAAGTGATAATAATTAAACCAATATGTGATTCTTTCTTATAAAAAAGAGAGAATTAAAATAGACTTCACACTACCTCATCATTCAGTACCTATTCCTACGGTGGTATAAGTTCTCATTCAAAATGAGAAAGCCTGGCACAGTGGCCCATGGCTGCAGTCCCAGCCACTTCAGAGGCTAAGGCAAGAGGATGATTTGAGTCTCGGAGGTGGAGAGCATCCTGGACAACAAAGAGGAATCCCATCTTGAAAAGATACTGAGAATTCAGAATATCCTAAGCATGGAAGATTAATAACATATGGGCCAGCTTGGCTTTCAGACAGGTAACAGAGCAGTCTGCAAGTCACATGTCCAAGGAAAATTGATAATTCATCAACATGGTAAAGAAGATGCCAGAGGCAGTAAAAACACAGAAGTGTCCACTGTGAGTGCCACCCAAGAGGGTCACTATTATGGGATCTATTTTTGTAAGGTATATAAAGGAGGAGGCAGCCCTGAATGGAGGGAAACGGTGCTGGGGGTTGGGAAAGGGCTGGGTTGAGGAGCTTTCAGGGAACAGAAACATCCACAAGGTAAGAAATCATGAAATAGTATGTAAATCTAGAGTGTGAAATTCGAAAAGTGAAGAGTAGACTCTAAGCCTGAAGGAAAAGGTAGGGGCCCGTTCAGGAAAAGCAAAGTCAGTAACTTAAGGGAAGGTGACTTGAGTGAGACAAGCCACGCGGGTGTGGGTTTATGACAATATGAGGTGGAGGCGACGCCACCAAGTAGAAAACTGCTCAGGGTTGTTCTCCTGTGGCCCTTCAGCAGTAGTTCATGCTGACACAGACCTACAGATGTGTAGTTTTGGGACAGGAAGGAACTATGAGATCAAAGTGCACAAGCCCAGGACTCTTTGGTACACTGAGGTTAGGAATAACTACTGGAGGCAGGTGTGCTGTTTATGTCAGTAGGGAAACTTCCAAAATGCTTGCAAAATAGAAATCAATGGCTACTAGCAAAGGAAACATCTCCATTTACAAGTCCAAAGTAGTAGAACACTATTTGAAACAGACTGCTAGAAAAGAAAGCACATGGGACCATGTCTTGGAAGGCTCAAATTGTTAATAGCGTTAGTCATGGGAGATTCCCCGAGGAGGTGGAATTTTAAGAAGGATAGGATGCTAGCTAATTTATTGAGAGAATAAAACTGTTCCTGCCTTGCAGGCGATTTCTAAAGCCAAAAAACTTTTAATTTGGTTTTATTTTTTTCAAGTACTTTAAGTTACAAATAAATTACAATTGAGTTAAAGAATTATTTCCTGTAGCAGAAACAATAGAAATTTTCTTTTAATTCCACTTCAAGTTGTGAAATATTTTAAGTGATGATATAAATGCAATCCATACATAAATTGGTATTTCTAAATCTTAGCAAAATTTCCTCTCTGGCTTGTTTGGACCCTGTGTAACAATTCACAGCCTTTGTCTCAGCTAAGTGGCTACAAGATTATCATTTAAAAGCAAAAAGCACAATTGCCCCCATTCGCCAATCTCTTTCCCCATAATTTCCTGGGCTCATTCCAGGAATTGAAGGTAGAACCTGTTTGGACAATGGGTCCAATTAATGTGTCTCCAGTGATTTGCATATTATTAACCTGGATTAGACGCAAATACGGCTTCATTTCCTTGAATTGACTTGCCACTCGCTCCTATAATGAAAGTTCCTCAGGAAAGCCAAAAAATCAGAGCCCTTATACTATCTGTGAGATATTTAGAAAGAGCAAGGAAGCGCCCTTCAAGAAACAAAGCGATGAGTTTGATGAAAAGAAATTAACAAGCTGAGTAGCAAGCAGGCTGCACATGACCAGCCATGCTCGCTGTCTGAGTCTGTCTGTTGGTTGTTGCTATGGCTACGGAAAGCCAGTGGAACCCAATGAGCTGTCTGCAGCAGTACTGAGAGGACCAGCCATTTTACTTATAGAAAACAGTGTGGCGTATTCTGCTGAGCCTTAACCTGAAAGAAGCATTTTTTTTTAAGTCTAGTCAGAGAAGACTTAGGCAATGGGTATGTTAGTGTGCAAGTATTGCAGCCACGCATGCCTGCGGGCTGTCCTCTTGACAAGCTGCTGATGGCTGTTGCAATTAGCCGATTGGAGAAAGTGGAATGCAGAGCGATAATGCTGCGTATCTGCGATCAGGCAGCAGGAAGGGTTTTGTCTTGGGAAGGCAAGCCTTCCCTGCAATATTATCTCAGCAGCTGCTTACTCGCTTATCCTGAGAACTAGGGATTCAGAAGGAGGGTGTTGCCTTTCTGGTAACACGGGTCCTGTGCCTAGCTGGTGCATATGAGCGGCAGGTCTGGAAAGGCAGGTGTGTGCTCCGCTGGGCACTGGACTGTAACGCAGGCGGGCGCTCTCGGGTTTACCTGCTTCCTGTTAACAGATTGTTGGCTCACAGAGCCTCTGCTCGCACGCTGAGGCCGAGGAGAAAAAGGGGGCTCCAGGCACCCCACCTGACTGACAGAGAGGTAAGCTCATTTTCCCTTCTGAAGTATGGCATAAAAATGACTTACTGCAAAAGTTAGCCTGAAAGATTTCTGTTGATTGTGCTCTGAATTTACTGAGGAAATGTACACACACTCACACACATGCACACACACACACACACACACACACACACACACACACACACGCACGCATCTCCACAAAATAAGACCAGAGACGTAGAGTGGTTTCAGCAAATTCAGATTCTAGAAGTTGTATGATAACATCAATGATATGCCTTAGAATGTAAAATAAATATTGATTTTTTAACAAACTATGATGGCTTGTCTTTCTGGATAGCCCTCATAGCCAGCAACCTTTCTTTTACAAACAATGGATTCTTTTATGACCTACACTTTGACACATATTTAAAGAGCAAGGTGGAAAGCTAACAGCCCCACATTGTGAAGCCTTTATTGTTGAGCCTCACAAATGATTTGCTTAACTCTTTCCACGCTTGGGTGTACCTTTAAATTAGGGAAGTTTGCTCCCTATGTAGGTCATCACAGCCCGTGGATTGCGTTCTTGTTTATTCTGGACTGGGTGTCTCGGTGTGCTGTTTGATTTTGTGGGGGGTAGTTGTAGAACAAACAGGGTAGGTACTGGAAGCTGCTCACACCTCCCTCCGGAGTATCATTCGTGCCAGGCCGGCCCAGAGCACAACACTCCCATTGTGCACCCCCTGCTCAGAACCCAGGGGAAGAAAGGAAGCGAAGTCCCCGCATTGAGCTCCAGAGCGGCTGGAGTGCAGGGCGGTCAGACTTCTTTTATTGCCGGGTTTTTCTCACAAGCAGATAGATTTCAGAGGAGGACAGTGAAACCAAAAACATCACATATCCCACACCAATGTGCATCAATAATCGCAGCGGATGTTTGCTGTCAGTTGCTCCGTGATAAAAGCAGAGACTTTGAATTGCAGTAGTAATTGCCCCTCCGTGAGCGTTTATTTGATTTATAGTCTCATAGGAACAAAGCTGTTACTGTGGATTGAAATCGGCCAGTCAAATCAAAACCCTGGTAAGGAAATGACCAAGTAATGATTAAATTCTGTGTGATTAGTTTTTCGGCTTTACCTCAATAAGTTCTGCTGGTGGTCTACCAGAAATGTCAGATCACTTATAATGCTATTGGAAAGAGTTGAAAGAAAATATTTGGTTGCAAACTTTGAACAAAATCTCTATTAAAGATGGAATTTACCATGAATGTTAAAATAAATTGTAACCATAATCTACTCTGAAGAAAATTTTATTTGCTAACTTTTCCCCCCTAAAATGTGGATGCCATGAGATGTCCGCTCATAGTTTTAAGTGTCAAATTTTCATTGATACGTGTGAGCCAAATCACCTTTTTCACAATAGGGTAGTGTTGACCTGTGTGCCGCTAAAGGAACTGTACAACACAAGGAGAATTTTTTGAAAACTTACGTCCTAAATGTCGCTAGGATTCAAGATACAAAGATGTAGACCGAGAATTCTCAATGTAGAGACTTATATCTAAATGTTTAGTAAGAATAAGTATGAGGTGGGATGGTACAGGATGTGATGGTGAGGGATTGACATGGCACCTAATTAAGTTTAACTTTAGAAGAAAGAAAAAAAACTAAGCAAAGATATTTCACTTTGGGTCAAATTCTATGAATAAAAATATTAACAGAGCAAATGATTCTATTAGAACAGAAGTTATAGAAAATGTCTCTTTTCAATTTTATTTCCTCTGGAGTACCAAAGGGATTCCTGGAATCAATACCACATAAAGAATATCATTTTATATTACTTTTTAGGAGAACAAGGCATGGGAATGCTGAAGGCACACCTGCCATCTTGCCATAGCTCCATGTGGGACAATAACCTAGACCCACACGCAGACAGGCACATAGATGCAGTACCTACACTATTTTCCCCTATATTGCTAATCTCTGAAGAGGATAGCCCAGATATATGAGCCCTCCAAGTACAAATTTGCACGGCCCTTCTACACAATAATTCATTCAACAATTTTGAGAGCCAAATCCAGAGACCTAATCTTCATCTTTCAAGACTTTACCATTTTTTTGTTATTGTTATTTTTGTCAATTTTCAAACTATTATTTTCTGCCATTTTCTTTCCAACAGTCCTGATAGGAAAAAAAATAAGTATTTTGTTGTTCCTGAAATACAATGTATCAAATATTTACAAATGCTGTCCACTCTGTGCAGACTTTTGGTCTCCTCCTGCAGGCCCAGCCACCTTTCAAGGCACCCCTAAAAATTGAGCAAGGTTGTGTCTCCCCATACTGTTTCTTGCCACATTTGGCTATGCATGAATCTTACGTCTGTCCTTCTGTCTACTACAAGGTACTGTTTGCCTCTGCTCGCGAGCTCTCAGAGTTCTCTCTCTCTCTTATTATTGCTGTAAATATGGACTTGACCTCAGAACAGAAGTCTAATGCCACCTTTTAGCAGAGATATTCAAAAGATTAACAACAACAATAACGAGGCTTTAACATCTCTAAAAATATAGCACATATTATAAAAGCTCTAAATGTGGATTACAAGCCCAGAATTTTCTGAGGATTTATAACATAAATTTTAAACAAAACGACTTGAAAGTTTTAATATGGAGATACGATTTTTTTCTATCTAAAGCTGTTACATAAAATTTTGGGAGAAAATAAATGTAGTAAATATCCTCATTTGAAATTTACTTTGAAATTAGACAGTATAACACTGTGTAGTGAATTATTGATTAGTAACGGATTATAATGTAAAATATTGATGGAATTGCTTTTCATACTGCACACCATAAAAGAGAAATGTCCCGAACTGGAAAGAGATCAGATAACTAAAACATAATCTTCCACAGCTGAATAGGTGAGAGAGAGCTAAACAGGTGATGATAAATAAAGTTGAAAACTGAAAATTAAAATTTATCTCAAAGGTAAGCCATACAGACACAATTTTGATTATAAAGATTTCATATAATTTTTACTATATTAGGTGGCACTTGATTGTCATTTTATAAGAATAATCCTAAATTTAATAGCATTTTAGGGAAATATCTCATAACTCTATTGTCAAAATAAGAATATATTATGAATTGTATTCAAAATCAATGAAAATAGAATCCTTGATCTCAGTATATCTATGTTGAAAGCAAAAGTATTAATTGTATAGATTTTTGGAGACAAATTAACATAGAACAGAGAGTTTAAAATCCCCAGATGTTTGGAAATGGAATGCAAAGCGTTTAGAAAATTGCTTAAACTCCTATTTTTAGGCACTTCCACACTATATTGCAATATTGAGTTTTCTAATAAAAACAAATGAATAGCAGTGCTTAATTATCATACTATTCTTTAAAGATTTATTTTGGCTATGGTCCAGTTGATTCAATGTACAAAGCTGAAATTTAAAAGTCATCTTAAAGACATGCCATGTTTAATCAATTATTTTAAATTATATGTAGTAATTAGATTTGATTAAATGTAATTTCACAGTCATCATAATTTCATAATATAACTTTTTCTATATTTTATTTTTTAAATGAATTTATTTTGAAAACTTGTTATATGTAATTACTCTAATAGCTAACAAAATGTGTTATACTTTTATGATGCAGACTATAAAATACAGTTGGTTTAGATAACTTCCTAAAAGGTCATCAAAAAATTTAATTTTGCATATACATACATATATGTAATTATATGTATAATTACATACTCCTGTTAAAATCTAAACTATCCCTATCAAGAATATGTTTCCAAATATCTTCTGAAAAAGTTAAGGCATGTACACTTAGCTAGAAAAACACATTTTTAGAACTATTGAGTTCTAAATATTGACAAATGACTTTCATTTTAATTTAAGCCCACTTAAAATGAGAGTAGATGAAAAAAATAACAGGGCACCACCTAAGACAGGTTTGAGGGGGTATTTAAGGGCATAACACAGCCACATAAGCCTCCAGCACTTTCCTCTTTCCTTTTGAGATGTTTCACAGTGGTTTAAAGTATCCATTGTCTTAGTAAGGAGTCAGATCCTGGGATTTTAGACATGATCCTATATACTGTAAATCTAAAAACATTGAAATCAGAAACAAAGTAGAATGATGGTTCCTGGTGTCTAGAGGGAAAAAAGAAAATTTGAAGAAATGTGAATCAAAAGATACAAAGTTTTGGTAAGAACAAAATTAGTTCAAGAAACTTCACGTGATAAATATAATACACTATACTTGTGAATTATTAAAATAGTAGATTTTAAACATTTTTTCCATAAGTGAATGATAAGTATGTGGGAAGAAGAACAAAAGTTTAAGAGAGCAACACGTGGTTGTGTAAAAGTGAGCTGGTGCTTCTGCTTTTTAGATGCCTAGGATAACGTGATACCACTCAATGTAGCGATCAGTCTTCTCAGATTCCTTTTTCTATTAATTTTATTTTCTGGAATGGCTGAATTTAAGTGCAGGGACAAGATAAACCTCCCAGGTGCCACATTTCTACTCAGTTTGGCATCCTCTTGGGACTAACAAAGTAGTGAGGCTCAGTCATGAGGAATCCAACGAACTGCGCCGGAAACAGAAGAGCGGTGCTGCACCAGGAACTTCACCACTTGTAGAAATCTAAGTAGGACTACAAACAGGGAGAGCTATGAAGACGGGAAGACCTTCAAACACACAGACAAAAGCACATGTACAATTTTGGGCACTGTGGAGAAAATGTATTTGCTTAAATATTCTGTTGTCCTCTAAAATAAGCACCTGTCCCTCCTTCCAGGTAAGGACAGCAAGTCTCTAAGGACAGAGGGATTTAGTCCTCCAAGAAACTGACCACCATACAGCTCCGCTCATAGGATGTGTTTAAGTTTTGACTGTGTGAAACATCTCCCTCTGCCTAGGGACAAGAGTTACCTACCTGTCGCGTGCCACTATTTGCCACCATACCATACTACTTCTTATAATTGCCTATGTTATTACAAAACTGAGAGAGTAGGATATCCTTATTTGAACACTTGAAAGTGCACTGAGTTCTGTAGCTTATCAAGATTTCTTCACACCTAAATCATTTGCGTTCTGTGTCCTAAAGTGAAATGAGATTAGATAACAATAACTTCAGGTATTGACCAGCCTCAGTTTATATTACTTTGATTAGCTCTCTATTCTTTCAATTAAGAAACAAGCACACTGGATCTGTCCAATACATTAGTGCATCATAGCAAACATTGCGTTTTATCTCATGGACACAAACAATGTGAACTTGCCTCCCTCTCCTATCTGGATCTGGACATTTCTAGGTAGTAGGGCAGTACTAGGAGTTAAGCTGAACATTTCATAACTACTTAGTCGTTCTGCCTGAGTGTGAATCATCTCGTATTGTTTGATGGCCCTGGAGCACTGGCTTAAACCAGTTCAGGTAAAAGGAAGTCAAGAGACTGGCAAGGGACAAGAGGGAAAAACATAACAGTTTCTTGGGCGGAACAAAATTCCAGGGCCAACCCAACTTGCTTTAGAGTGGCAGCAGGAACACAGAAAGGCACTCAGCAAACAGGTGACCTGTTAACTCTTCGTCAGCATTTGCTGAGGGGAGGAATGGCTCACACCCCTTGGTGTTCGGCTAATAAGAACACGTGAAGCAAAAGTGTTGTTTGCACCTAGAGATTAAAGGACAAATTCAAAACTTTTCTTCTTTTTGGAGATCATAAAATGGGATAAAAGCAAAAATATTGTAGGAAATGCTATTTTTAAAAGCAAACTATAGTCCTCCCAGAGGATAAATAAAATATTTTTGTGTGTTTATATTTGTTTATTTAAATATTTCCACATTTTTACTAGGGTGTGCCTGTGATACACAATGGTTACACTAAACTTGAGAATTTTGCTCACATATATATCTCAACAATTTCACATTCTAACAACACCCTAAAGGAATATGACCAGACTCTTGGACAGAGCTTGGTAACTCTCCTGTGTCGTGAGTAGGTGAGACAACAAGAAAAAATGATTACTAGTCTTAACTTTCTTAATGCTGCCACTAGCAATTGCATTCCATCAAGAAATCTGATCTACTCAAAATGATTTTTTTCTTTTATAAATAAGCACAAGAAAGTAAATTTAAACAGAATCACAACATTTAATTTTTTGTTTTAAAACCTTGGAATACAATTAAATAGAGAGTTCATAACAGAAAAAGGTTATCAGTCAAGGGAATTTTTAAAAAAACTAGAGGACAATATGATTAATCAAAATATCTGCTTCTAAGATAGCTCAAGAAAATAAATTGAAAGCTAGCATTCCGTAAGTTACAAAAAACATTAATTAGTTCAATTCAAAGATATTGTTAATAATATTAGAATTTAAACTTTGCTAGGTATCATACTAAGAGCGTTATATGTGTTAACTTCTAATTAAGGATCTAGAAAATCATAAAGCTTATGACTGTAATACCAAATACAGAAAAAAGAGCTTTTAACATTTGTTAGAATTGTTCAGAAATACTTTCTAAGATCTTAAATGATTTCCCAATAAAGGATTTAACAAAGTCACATTTAATTACTCCTCATATAGTTCCTTACCACTTTCCAGATTATATTATTTTTCTGTCATTTTAATTAATTTTTCTATGTCTAATATTTTCATGTAAGAGTTGCAGAAAATCATAGCCTCTAATAATTTTACCCCACTGCCTTACTGTATACCCAGTCAAAAGTAAGAGAAATGCAGATGATTAAACCGAGTAGGTTTCTGTGTAGAATGTCAACAAATCAATTTAATTGAAAGAATAGAGAGCTAATCAAACTAATATAAACTGAGGCTGGTCAAAATGCTCACCTAGCATGGACATGGCCCTGGGCTCGATTACCCAGTACCACATAAAAATTATCCTGGTGTTGCATGCCTGTAATCACCACACTTGCTGAGACAGGAGGATTGCAATGAGTTTGAGACCAGCCTGGGCTACACAGTGAGTTCAGGACCTACCTGGACTGCAGAGGAAGACCCTGTCTCAAAAACAAAATAAACTAAGCAAAATAAAAAAGTAATATAAACTGTGTGTGAGCTCATGTAACTTTTATGAGAAATTTAATTTGGCCCATATATTCTTAAATGTTTCTTTATTTGCTTTGTTAGGGGATTTTTGCTCATTTAATATGCTTTTTATGTAAAACACTGAGCTAAGTGTCCAACTAATCCTTTTAAATCTATAATATCTTCAACACAGGAAGTTATGACACAACCAAAAATAACTTGGCTGAATTAATCCACTGTAGATGCTTTCCCCAGACTTTAATCTCTTGAACAACTTAATGCATGTGAGTTAAATCTCATAATCAAGAAAATGATAAAATGTGACAATGCATTGCTATCTCCATTACAAAAAAACAACCCCATCATTCATTCTTGAAAATAGACCTTCGGGAAGAAAGTTTTCTTAGGTCAGTCATCCAAGTGAATCATAGTATATCTTGAGTTCCTTGACAATGATTTTGCTTAGAAATATAACTTTTCATCTGACGTGTGTTACAAAATCTGATTGTATCATTTTCTCCCAGATCTAATTTTATGAGACTAACATAATGACATTTTTCCTTAACTTTAAAAAAATCTTCCTTCAGAAGTATGAGTGCATTTTAAATTAATTTTTAGATTTATTGGTAGAGAGAGAATTTACCATAATTCTTATTTAATAAAAGCATATGATAAAGGCATAAATAACTTTGTTTGGTTTGAAAATCACTTTCCCAAAACCTCAGATATTCTTTCAGTGATTCGTAATAACCATTATCTGGCAAAATAATTTCACTTGTTATATACTTTTGTTACATGATATTACCTTATAATCATTTTAAACCCTAAACTTTAGCTTTCTTTGGAATGAGTTGAAGGAAAAAATACCCTCAAGTCACTGGTTTCCTTTTTTGACTCTGATATTTAATTTTTCCACAGCTAAGAACTTAAAGATTATTATCATAAAATTATGTTTCCTGTGAAGTGGTCCAAAAATAAACTGCTTCTTTCCCAAATTCCTTAAACATTTAATTACATGCTGTTTCTAGATTAGCCTATGGGAATAGGTTCTGGATGTCCACATCACAGATAAGGCCTACAAGGGGAAGGGAAAGAGGGGACCTTAATGACTGGTCCCAGAAGGATGCCAGCCCCCTAAGTATTTTTTTTCCATGAAGCCATTCAACCGAAGATTTTAAATTCAGTAGCAATAAAAAAGAATACTAATTTGAGCTTCAGATGTTTCAATTTCCAACCAAAAGTAAATCATCTTTCAGAAATCTGCACCTGCTATAGCTAAGACTTCTCAGGAAATGAAAAGGTATCTCATAGTGTCATTTAAACAAAACAGTTCCTTGCCAGTGGATGTTGGAAAAAGTCACTTCTCAATGTTCACTTTATTAATTGGTCAATGCATTTATTTGGGAAATACAATCAGAATTTCACCTAGCAAGTATAACACCAAGTAACAAATCTTCTGTCATAATCATTTTGATATTAAGACTATTGTCAAATTATGTTCGCTCAACAAGCATGTAATACTAGAAGCTCACGACTGTTATGGGTACCAGATGCTGCACTGAAAGGCCGAAGGAGCTAGAGTCCAATGCCTGTAAGTTAGGGCAACTGAAAAAGTGCATTCACTTTAAAAAAATGTAGCTCATGTATGACCGATTTTCTCTTCTTTTGTTTTTTGTGTCATTCAGGCTCCAGGCCTCTAGGACAGCCCACTCACAGTCAGCAGGTTCATTCCCCCTTGGGAATTATTAATCTTCCAAACATTTGTTAATACAGTCAAGTTGGCAACACAAATCACTTACCTCAAACACTTTATATTTTTTTTATAACAAAGTCATCAACTATTGTAACACTTTCTCTATTAGCTGAGCTTTTGGTGTCCCCCACAATTGTGGCTGCCTTCTTTCCATTGTAATGTTTCAATGAAACTTATGTAAATATCTATTTTTTTCTTGATACCTTACTTTTTCACTTATATCTACAGAGACACTTTCTGGTAAATGGGCTTGACCATGCAAACACAATTCTTTAGTTTTCGCGTCCCAGACTTTTGAAGACGGTAGGTTATTATGCTATTTGTGCATGTACATTCTAATTTTGCCTGGCATTTAAAAGAAAGCCTTAATAAGGAAACTAGTGACTAAGAATGATCCCCTTTGCTAAGTATAATTTAAGAAAAGACTATACTCATGTAATTGATGAAGTCTTAATTATACATTATAAATGATTCTTTGACATTATTCATTTACAAATTCATTGCATACTGATCAAGGATAGGGAAATGGGGAGATATAAATAAGCTATAAATAAATAATAAAGTATAAATATAAATAGAGATACATAAATAACTTTCAGTTACGAGATTAATAATTTGAGGGTTATCTGACATACCTGTAGTAACTATTTTTAATACTGATTTCACATTTGCAATTTGCTAGAAGAGTGGATCTTAAACATTGCCAACACATACATATACCCACAATAGATAGCTACGTGAGGTAAGACGTGTTAACTGAATTGTGGTCATTTTATAATACATATGTATATAAAAATCGTATGGCATGTCTTAAATATATTCAATTTTATTTGTCAATTATACTTCATTTTAAAAGCTGGAGAGAAAGAAGTATTTTCTAAAAATGTAGAATCAATAGTTATGACTAAGGAAAGGGCGGAGAAGGCTTCAGATGAGAATATAGAAATAGGAGGGAGAAAAAATGAGATTTTTCTGCGATGGCAAAGAGCTAAGCTCATCTATATCCATGGGAAAGCCACCCACAGGAGTAAAGGGGGGTGCAAGCAGTAGGAATGGGGTTACCTCAGGGTAAGATTCCAGGGAGGACAGCAAAGAGACCTGAGGGCAGGAGGCAGTCCAGCCCTCAGGAGCGTGCACTGACGTGAGGTGATTAACCGGGGACTGCTGTTCAAGAAGAGAGGTTGAGAACATTTCAAGGGCTGAAATGTCACTCCAAAGTATGGGATAAGTTATCATGATGTCTGTGAGAAACAGCAAGGGTGGGAACCCTAGGCAGCCTCCACTTCTCCGTAGTACTGAAATAAAAGGGGGACACAAAAGACAGAATAAAACTTGTAGCGATTTGCAGGACCCAGTCTCATTCGTTGAAAAGAGTGTGTTACAAGCTGGGAGCTAGTGATTAGAAGCATAGACTTGGAACTTGCCTAAAGTTGGAAGCTTTGGTTTCAGAGCTTGGTTGCGGTGGAGTAGGCCAAAGCTTAAAAGCCACTGTTTAAGATTGTTTCCTCTTCTCAAATAAGCACAACCAAAGGAACTGAACATTCACAACATGCATTTCATACGTTGTTGATAACAGAGACTGACATAAAGAAGCATCCCACCCTTAATTGTCAACTTCTACTCTTGTTAATTGTTTATGAAAGTTTACAGTAGATTCTCCATTGAATATCTGTACACAAATTTCTTATATCTGGTTCCTCTACAGTCTTACAAAGGCAGGTGTGTATGGGATGTGCAGGAACACTTCTGCCTCTCGTCACTGAGGTCCTAAGTCCCATTACAGCGTGTGTAAAATCAAAGTCTTGCAGATGTTAGAGTGTATTGACAATAATTTTCTAAAAATTGATTGATTGGGGGTGTTGAAAAGGAAGGTTCATTTGCAATGTGTTGACTAGGGGAATAGTGATATTTTCAACCAAAATGGCAATGAAAAGGAGGGTTTTTTTTGTTGGTTTTTTTTTTTTTTTTTACTATTTTGATATAAAGAAGAAAGGGCTTAGACAAATGAGCCTTGGCACATTGGCTGAAAATTTCCAAATCAAGCACCTAGCAAGCAACTGGGAACACTTTGCCAACCATCAGAAGGAACAAAGGAAATTCTGGGAGAAACTAGGGTCTTAGATGTGACCTAACCAAAGAAAAATGTTAACTGAGAGCTTTTTATAGCCTAAGAATATATGCTACCTTTATGAAAGCCATTTTTCCAATGAGGGCCTGTCTTATCAACAAAAGCCTATGATTGGTTTTTGTTACTCTGATGAAATAGTCGCATTTTTAAAATAAGTGCTTTTTAAAGCTGTCAACATGATTGCAAAGTATACTCAGATCATATATTTAAATTACCTCCACAAGTTTTTTCCTATATCCCACAAATGAAATTTAAGAAAACAATTAAATTATTTCCTTGTTTTTTAAAGAATATGACTTTGACTTGCCTAATGAAATTATTCAGAAGAAATAATGCAATTTGAAAAAACTCAGAAAATTAGGTTTTAGCAATTTATACAGTTCAGTATTGAGGAAAAAAATTTTACTGAAGTTAAAAGTGTTGCAAGTTTAGTTTTTCTGGAAAAAAGATTCATCTGAGGATGAAAATGATAAACTATCACTTTTAAGACTTGTGAGGATTAAATGGATTATGTGTTCTAATAGTGTCGAGCAAGATCTGGTATGTAGAGGACACTCAAGAAATATTAGCAAGTATATGTGTCATTCTTATTATAGAAATTAGTTCATTTGGAAGGCAAGTGCTGGAAATCTCTGATTCTCCTGGCTGTGTAAGGTCAGTGATGTCTATCTGGAGGTACTGCTCTTGGGTACTATTCACAGCCATTGGGAACAAGGCACAGGAAGTTGGTAGTCACACACCATCTCAGAGCTCAAGATAGAAATTGAAGGGAAGGCATGGATTCCACTATGGGTCTTGCCTGGATCACTTCAGACATGTGAAAGACAAAGACAAGGGGTTTAAACGAAGGCAATCCTGCACACAAGTAAGCAGGGCAGGAAAGAGCATTGCACGTAGGCTGGTGAGTCTGAGTTGCAAGAAAAGTGATGAGAACCAGGCCTATTGCAAGGTTGAAGGCACTTTGACAGTTGGGCGAACTTGAAATTGATTCCCAGTTCTGCAATTGCTAACTCAGTATACAGCAAAAAGCAGTGACTGGGCTTCTGTAGAGCTCTACCCGCTCCTCAGGCGAAAGTTCCTTTCCCTTCTGGTAGGCAGTAGCCCCCCGGAGGATCACCATTAGTATTAAATGAGATTGTAAAATGCCTGCCATGGCACCTGACATATCAAAGACACAAAGTGAGCAGTAGCCACATCTATTTGTATCACCAGCATTAGTATTAGCATTGAGCTAAGCAGTGTCGGTTAATGATCTGGGGAAAAAAAGACCTACTAGGTGCTTCATCAGTCCACTCTTCCAAATGTGTCAAACGCATCTAAAACAGTGACTGCTATCTTAGCAATAGATAAATCCTATTCAGTATTATACTGCAGGAACAGAGAGGTAAAGGCACATAGAGAAATCTAGGAGTGATCTGTGTTGCTAGTGAAACTGCTTCTACTCGGATGGTATCATTGAAGGGCTGAGGTGAGGCCTCAATAAGTGTGTGGGTATTCACGTGGGGAAGTGTTAGCCCACCATGACAAGCAATGGGTCACGCTTTCAAGGCTGAAGGCCATTAGTGGAGTGTGGGATACAGGGTTGTAGATGTGGAGAGATCTAAACTAAAAACAGCCAAGGAGACCTGAGCCAAATCCTAGTGTGCGTGTTAAGAAAGCACTGGACAAATTCAAGTTGAAAAATGAAAAATATTAAGATAGTAATTATAAATCAGCTATTCTGATTTAAAAGAACTCCGCAGGTGGGGTGAGACTGAGTTTAAGGGTTTGTCTTGGGAGACTAGGACGACAACCAGGAAGAAAAGGGAAAAATCTCAGCCAGGGTAAAACAGTGGATCTGGAGAGAAAGTACTAGAATAAGAAACCATGGAGATGTACGCTGGGATGACAGTGGACATTTGGGAATAGGGTGGAGCATGGGGTGGTTGATTACCAGGTTTCTGCCCTGGGAAAATCAGACACAGAAAAATCACGGGGAAGAGAATAATGAAATAGGTTGAGACGTTTGACCTGGAAATACAAAAAAAAAAAAAAAAAAACCCACCAAGGTGAAATCATGTTCTTTTAAAAATAGTCTAGACCAATAAAAATATAAATTAAGCAGCCAATAGAAGTCACATATGTGATTCTAAATGTTATAGTAGCCACATAAAAGAAATAAAAGTAAAGAGATGAAATCAACTTTTATATTTATTTTACTCACTATATCCAAAATATTTTAACAAGAAATAATATAAAAAGTATGATAACTTATATTATCTTTATGTCTAGTTATATATATATATATATATATATATATATATATATATATATATAATTTTTTAATACCTACTCTGCATCTTACATGAGCAATACAACACAGTTTGAGCCTGGCACCTCTGAAACCTCAGTAGCCACGTATAATTAGTGGCCACCTTATTGGAACAGCACAAGCTGGGCCTTCAAAGTGTGAGAAAATGTCTATTTGAGAGCAACCAGGATAAAAGTCTTCCCTGAAAGTATAGATCAAGGAAAATACATCCAGAAAGAATGGAAAGAAGAAAAAGGGCTTGTCTCAATGTTAAGAGAGAGGGAGAAATTGCCAAAACTGCCCCTGTGGATATGAGACAAGACATTGGAATCTCCAAAATTTATGGAGACTTTATTTGTTGAAGATTTATACAACCAGAATCTGCTACATATCTTGCATGGCTCAGTGAAAGCTCTTTATTTAAATGTTATTAATAATCATTTTGAGATAATGACAGCAGAAAATTAAACTGTTTGGCCCTTCTCAGCACAGGATCCGGAGCAAAAATGCCTCATGTTCACGAGCCCAATCTTAAACACACCACTTGTAATCTTACGCATTGTATGTGGATACCCTTACCTTTTGTGAATCAAACAGAGTTTATTTAATGAAATGATTAGCAGTTTTGATGTACTAGGGGATATTACCATGGGATACCAGCAGCCCTTTTTTTCTGGCTAGAGAGGAAAAAGCATCTTCTCCCTAGACTGTAGCATTTAGGATTTACAAGTTCTGCTTCTCCCTTTGTGTACTCCTAATGCAAGTGAGACCTCCATTAGGCCAGAAAGGCATCATCCAACCTCTATGCCATGCCAAGGGGTCTCATGAAGTCCTCAACCTGGTAGAAAGTCTGGCAGTTTCATATTACCACTCTACTTCTAGAAAACCCTCTTTCTCCACACCTTGTCACAGTAAGAGAGATCTCAGTAAGGAAGTATACAGATCAGGCCTCCTTAGAGAGGTGGGAGAGGAGCTGGACCAACAGAACTTAACCTGAAATTCTCAAAGACAAAAGAATATCTAGAGAGTTCAAGGATTGCTGAGCCTCTGCTGTTCTTATACCAGGCCACTGCTTGAAGGAAGACATGTTCTTTTTGGATTTTTGTATTTCTGGGTTTTCATGAATGGAATACCTTCTACCTTAAAAATGTCAATCCAGTGATGAATTTTAGATTTTCCCGGAAGTATATATGAAAATAAAAATTCCCCTCATTGACCAGGCACCATATGCTTCAGACCCTCATTAATGTAACCACTTTTCTCTCCTCCACCTCTCTCTCCTTCCCCTACCTCTCTCCCCTTTTTCTATCAGATCTCTATGAAGTTATTTGAAGATTCTTAAACATAGTTGAAGCTGCCATTTTATAAACAAATTAGTAAACAAATTTGTGATATTTATTCTTGGTGGCTTAGTATTAAAAGTTAATAAATAACAGTGTATTTTTTCAATAAGGAAAGTACACATTAATGCTTTCAATACTTCTTGTCAAGGACTCCAATTCTTTATTTAGTAGCCTCCAGTTTTCTGAGAAGGTTAGCAACTAGCCAAGAAGGAGCCCCATAGAACTGCAGACTGAAGTCCAGGCATAAACTTGGCCTCCACAGGCCTGTGACTTAATGCATTTCAGGTTTGTGCAGGGGTGAAGAGATTTTTTTTTTCTCCATGTACTTGTAGGTGCTAGGTGCCTGACCCAGACCCCTATAACAAAAAAAATAATAAATAATAAAATAATGGATTAATGAGAGAAATGCACACGAATTTACTTAATATAAGTTTCACAAGACAAAGGAGCTTGCAGAAGGAAACAAGGACTCAAAGATACTAGGAAACCTATGTATATTTATTCTAAGTTTAATGAAGAAATGTATTGTTACAGAAAGTCTGGTTGAAAAAAAGAATTATGATCACTAGTAGTACACTGGCGGACCTTTGCAAACCCTGTTTGTTCAGACTCTTCCGTGCATCTCTGTGTCTTCAGGGACAAGAATGGCACTTTTCTCCAGGTATAAGGTGGGCATCTCTCACATGAAGGTCTATGACCTTCCTCAGAGAAGTCAGAAAATTCCTTATCCTCAGAGGAGTAAAAGAAAATCAGAATGGTGTTCCTGTGTCTGTTATTTTCTCAAACACTGTGGTACCATATTTTTGAATAATGTATCCTGAATCTCATCATTTAGTATCCAAAAAGGGGATATTTTATGACATAAAAGGATCATTAGTTCTATCACATGAAACAATTCACGCAAAATACATATTATAGTGCCTGGTATATAACTAGCTCTTGATAGGCTATGTCATCAATATAATCAATTTAAAAATCTCTTCTGGGATGAAAGAGGAACTGGGGATCTGTCAAAGATCTTCATATAATACAGCTTAACCAGGCTCCAGAAAACTACCTAATATAAATAACAATAAATTTGTACAATGAAGAAAAAGTGAATAAAAAAACACTTGCTATGAAACTGACCAGGCTCTCAATAACCACCTTGCTCTTGAATTTTTATAGTCAAATTTAAACCTGAAATAAAGCTGTCACAAGAGTATAAGAACACATTTCTTATCTTCTGGTCCCAACTGAATTGTACTGAAGTAAGTTCAACTAGCCTTTTTTATGGAAAATTTTGAGTAGAATGCAGATATCACTATTTCTAAAGATCCAAATTTACTCTGCTGATAGAAACTGTAATTCTACAATCCTGAAGAACTTGCTTAAGAACATCTCATAGATTCACCGGTTTAATTATGTTCTTGAACTGATTGAAATCTAGTCTTCACGTCACATGGTGCTGGAGCTTGGTGATCTGCCAGGCTAGGAATGTAAAATAACAGTAAGTATTCTTATAAATAATAATAATAATAGCCACCATTCACTCGATACATACTGTGTCAGGCAGCATGCCAAATTCTCTAAATACCTCTCATTGACAATTCACAAAAACACTCTGATGAGGTGATTATTCTCATTTTACAGAAGAGGAAATGGCCTCAGAGAGGTTGAACAACTCGCCCGGGGTCACACATGTGGGGAAAGTAGGTTTCAAACTTGGCTTGGCCAGATTTCAAGCCCTGTGTTCTCGACATTTTTCTAAACTGCCTATTTGTGGAGGCTAGGGGTCAGCCAAAAGAAAATGCTAGAATTCTCATTTTATCATTCTCCATTTAGTTTTGTTTATGAGCTCTATGGAAACATTTATTTATAAGTAAGTGAGCAACAAAGGTCTTTATTCTTAAAGACTTGAAATGGGACAACAGTCACAATGGATAGGGAAAAATTGAAATCTAGTTTGTCAATAATTTGCATAGTCTGATTGTAGGTGGTTTTTATCTTCTTATCTTTGTATTTTCTAGATCTGCAGCTTAAAAAAGTTATTAAAAATCTAAAATAAAGACATACATCTAAATGAGGACCAAAAGAAATTTATTTAAGGAACCCTAATTGCATTTAGACCTCTAATTGTGATATCGCAAGACTAAAGAAGAGGAAAAAAAAACACAAACCTCTGGATATAAGTACTTTCTCAATTTCCTTTTATTCTCAAAATTTGCATCCACCTAAATTTGAAAGATTATTTAGAAGGTGTTCCATTGGGAAACTGATCACTTCCCACTGGGTATTTTGTACATCATGCCAGTGGGCCTGATTATTCACCAGCAAAGATGGCTTTATCTCTGGATTAAGAATAATTAGCTCTACTTTGGAACAAAATACAGTTCAACTGGAGTTCAAAAAGAGTCAACAGTCTTGTGGCTGGTGAACAATTTTCTTTGTTGACTCTTCACATTCAGGTCTGAGATGCATGAGCAGTCAGACAGAGTGTGTTTTGGGGGAACATCAATTTAACTCTCTCCCCATTTTTAAGACAGTATCCAATACGACAGGTAGCAAGTTATTAGCACTAATTTTCATGATAATTTCCACACAGGACAGAGAAGTCCTAACATGGTTAGTAATAGACTCCATCCAAGACATATAAAGTAGGAAATGAATCTGGAAGGGTTGGCTCTGTGGCAGAACATGTACTTAGCATGTAAGAGGCCTTGGATTCTAACTCCAATACTGGGAAATAAATAAGACAAAAAAAAAAACAAAATATGAAAAAAATTCAGAGGCTCATTTACAAGGAAATCAGTGTTCATTACACACCACATGCACTTGCTCTGGCTGGCTTTTTCCATTCATTATCCTGTGTACCTGTCAGTGGCATGAAGTTAAACTGTTCCTGTAAATTAGGTGCTGTATTGTGGAGAAGGAGGTGCTTATCCTCCTGGGGGTAAGACACTGTCAACTGTATTTATAATTTGTGTCTGAGACTCAATTGCCCAATTCACAAATATATGAGTCAATATAAAAAAGCCCAGGACTATATGAAATGTGAATAATTTCTTATACAGATTTACTATATTAGTAAATGTATTTCCCATCGTTTGTTCTTATGTAAGTGATAAGTTTACACATAACATTGGAAGATAATAGTATGCAACATATATCAAAAGTGTGCCCGTTCTAATTCCAACAGAGAGATTTGTAAATTGGATTGAAAATTATACACTCTCCAGAATTGGTACCGAAAGAAATATTTAAAGTTGCTTATGAAAATGTCCTTTGTGTTCACTCTCTAACTCAGTTTTTAACTCAGTGCTCAAATTTTTCACAGGACAGACATTATTGGATATCCATAGCTAGGGACCCAGCAGATCGCCCTCCTCTTTCCATTTATGTGATAGAGAAAAGGAACATCATTTCGATGGTACAGGGTCACAGCCAACATGCACGGGTGGCTCATTTCAAGAAAATGTAAGCCAGGAAATCCTGAGTTGGGCCTTAACAAAGTCAGTTGTTAAATGATAAACATATTTTAGTCTTTGAGGAAAGTAAACCCAAGGAACAATTGCAAGAATATGGATATTAACCTTCTCAACAGTAAAACGCTGCCGTTTTACCTACACAAACCCTAGAAGTGCAACTGGCTGTACAAATAAATGGGATAAAATATGAGTCTGGGGATTTCTTGGCTCTTTTCACATAGACACAGGAACAATCCAGCTTTAGAGTCACACAGCAACTCAGGTGTCTTGTAATAATCCCTGAGTTTTCTGCTACTTATCCAGTGGGAGAAGCTATTAGAACACATCCAACAGATGAAATGACAAAGATACACTTATTTTCCTTGTAGAGCCACAGTGGTTATCTTGTAAGTGAGAACTGGGAGTGTTCGGTCATAATGTGCCTTTGTGTGTGAGTGTGGACACGAATCAGTGTGGTAAGAGGCTGGTTTTCTTCATTATTTTTATGTCTTACATCTTGCACTTCTTGGTGGTTTCTCTCAGGACACGGTTAACAGAACCACCGAAGCAGGGAGTGGAGATAAGTGATAAGCAGAAACAAAACTCCTCATCTCCTGCCTTCTTGAAAGCTATGAAATTAGAAACGTTTCCTTGGCTTTGAAATTAGTAAGAACCATTCATAAGTCTTTTAATCTCAGGAGATATATTGCTTGTCTGAACAACAGAAATGGCAAACACGGCCTGTGGTTAAGCTACTCACTTTGACTGGAATTGGTACAAGAGTTTTGTATTTAATACAATGGAAGAAACTTCAGGATCAAAATTAATTCCTAATTGCACTAGGAAAGATAGCAAGAACTCAGTCAAAAGCCAAGATGAGAACAAAATTACATAAAAATTCTGTACAATTTCCTTAGCTTTAGCTACTCGCAACAAAAGGGTGTTTATTTCTGTTTTCAGGACTAGGAATAAAACTCAGACTAGATGTTAGGCTGCATGCCCCTTTCTACCAGCCCTACCCTTTAAATTTTATTTTGAAACATTTTACTGTATTTCCCTGGTAGATCTCAAACTTGTGATCCACCTGTCTCATCATTCCACATAGCTGGGAATATAGGTTTGGTAACCACACCTAACTAAAAGAGGAGTTTTTAAATTGTAGGAAAAATTATAACAATGTCATTTTTATCACATCTCTCTGAAATGTTTCTGTTGTAAATACATACACACACACACACACACACTGAAAGTATAACAGTTACCCTTTCTAAAATTAAAATGGAAAAGGCAAAACAAAATCAAGACTTTGATAAAATTATATATTCACTTGTGAAATAAATTTATTTATAAATATATAGCATAATATTTTAAAAATATAAACAATGATTTATGATAAATGTTATATGGAAATATATGCTATATAATATTTTATTATATATACATTGATAAATAATGAAATTATGACTTTAGATTTGATAACTCCTGCATGAGACTCAAAGTTTATGGGATGCTTTGTAGTTTCAAATATGGTCAAAACAAACCGACACGCATATGAACAAGAAGCTCTCTCCAGGGCAGGTTAGATGTAGAAGGAAAGTAATCTCATTTCTTGGGAAAAGTAAAAGAGTATGTTTGTCATCTCAAGGCAATACAAAAGTAGCCTTCGAAAATAGACCTTGGGCTGATTTTTGAGTGTTAAACAGAAAACATTTTTATGTCAACTGGAAGGGTTAAAACATCACAGCACAGATATCCTAACCCGGTCTTGATCCACAAGTCAGACACGCCAAACAAAAGCTGGAACCCACGGCCTGGACTGTGCAGTGCTGGAAAACACGTACACGAAGTGGCTGGGGCACTCGCTTGTGTTCTTAGGTTTGCAGGTCATGGTGATTGTTACTAATGGAAATCTCCGGTGCCTTGTGATCACCCAAAATAGAATGTGGTGCATAAGCTCAGTGTGGAGTCTCAAAGGTGTGTTCAAATGTGTGCAAGTCTTTAAAAAGAAGCCAAGTGGGTAGATCTTAATCAGTAACACAAACAGAGTTCACGTTACAGAATCTAAGAGCTTCTGCAGCTTACAGGTCAGGCTTGGCACAGGGATGGGCACCCTTGATTGTGACCTTTCCAGTCCCTCCTTCTCTTACCCAACACTGAACATTCAAGTCCAAGGGCACCTTAAATTAGTCCTTGTTATCTGTCTTTGCAGGTAGCATTTTTTACAGGATAAAGCTACAAAACTCACCAAATAAATACATTCCAGTAGAGTACCTGGTTATTCCTTGACTAAAATGTGTGCCTGACTTTGAATGATGCTCTAAATTTCATGTTTCCTTTTTAGGAAAGAGTCTATTAATTTCTTTCCCAGCTATATTTATTCTCCGTATAATTACTGCAAATCTCATCCTCTCCGCCAGGTGCCTCTATCTTCTTTTCTCTAGAACAACCTTTCCTTGTCTCTCCACGAAAGCTTTACCTGATACCTCAAAGAGCCTACTATTGGGAGTAGCAGGTTCGCTGGGGTTTGAATAGCAAGTCTCTGTCAAGGCTATTCCCAAGCAAAAGAAAGAAGCAGTTGGCAGGCTCAGGGTGCCAATTACCAGACAGGACCCCATGGGAATTCCTATCCCATCTCAGATCAAGAATACGCCATTGATGCTGTTAGTGACCTTTCACCCCTCTGCAACAGTGTTTCTCAGGCCCTTGTCTGAGTCATAGCTTTTCTATAAAATCATTCTTCATACTTCAATTTTCAACATGCGAAGATGTGACTACGCAATTTTGGTAAAATCAATTTCATCTATGATTCAAGGACAGATGAAATAAATATGTTGAACCAAAACTTGTCCAAAACCCTCCAAACTGTTCCATATTTAAGAAACGCTATGGACAGGGACCTGGGGTAAGAACAACACAGGATCTGGTTTCACTGAAACTAGACATAAAAGCTGTGATTCCCCAAGTGGGAGACGCTGACCCACGGTAGGACAGAATTGAGGAAGGAGGGGCAAGCAAGCAGAGAGAAATCAGAAGGTCTGAGTTTTATATAAAACCACTCTCAATTTAAAAAAATATCAAAGAGACCTCACAAAAAATTCATTACTATATTGCTACAAGGAAAGAAAATATAGATGGCACGTACAAGTGGTCTCAATTAAAGATGTTTGTTATGATCCCCTTGTGTGTTGTGACAATCAGTGTGACCACCTTTCTCCTTCACAGCTCCCCTTTCCTGTTTAAAAATATTCTATAAAGAAAATGTTTTTGTTTATTTTTTACTTAAGTCTATTCCCCAATCTATCCATTTGATTTGTTCCTACATGTATGTCTTAGCTATTTTCAGTTAAAGCAGGACTTGTATTCATTAGTCACTGTAATTGTTTTAGTTTTTCATTCGGGGTGTCCTTTCACTTGGTGATAAATTCACTCAGTGCATTCTAAGGACCAAAAGTTGTCCTAGCGACCGATTTTACGTAAGTTTGTAAAGGGAGTCTTGTCCTCAGTGAGGCTACAGTCTAGTTGGGAAAAAAAAATGAATGAACAGCTACTTCTCTGCTGCAACAGGCATTGTTGGTTACTAATATTCAACCAAAGTCCCATTTAGTCTTCTCAAAGGTCCTCATCTAGTTAGGTGGCATTGTCTGTATCATATTAATAAGAAAAGCAAGTTTCAAAGATATTAAGCAATTTTCCCCAAGTAACATGGCTTATGACTGGGACAGCTAAACCTGATGTCACCTCTGCTTGACTCCAAAGCCCCCACTCGTCTTTTCAATGTAATCATCACTGTCAGGTGGGCACTGAACCTTCAATTATTATTCATTAGTGTGTGTTTATTTGTAACAAGATGGAAAGGAATAAATTTGCTCCTCCTCCCTGATAAGGGAATGATGGCCTCTTACAGAACCTTACAAAGTCCATTCTTCCTGTTTCTTCTAAGCTATTTTTAAGGCAAATTTCTTTCCTCTTCAGCCTTTTACTTACCAAAAGAAATGATGAAATTTCATTGCTTCAAAGGGACTGCTTATCAAGCATAGGACAAAACTATTAGGACAGACGGGAATTTTCTTAATCCAGTTGTTTGAAAATTCCACGAATACTCAAGGTTAAAATAGCAAAGCAAAATCATAAAAAGAATACAAGCTATCTGCAATAAGTTATATGAAAATTAAATTCAATATCATTTCATATTTCCCATCAACAAATTAGCCATAGATTTAAGATGAATTAGGACATTTGTAAATGATTTTTTTCTACATAATTTTTAAAAGTTAGTATCTAATGTTGCCATATGCCAGGTGTGCATTATATTCATCAGTCTCAGAAATGTTAAAACTTTCTGAGATAATTAATGATAATCATTGAGGGCCAAGCATTGTCTTAAGAGCTTTGCAGAAATTAACTCATTTAATCCTTAGAGAAATGAGTCAAGTACTGCTATAGTTTTTGTTTTACCTGTATGAGTCTTGAAACGCAGGATTAAAGTTGTCACACAAGTTGGATGCTGTAAAGTCAAACCTGGTGATGGTAGATAAATATTTCAAATGTAATTTCTTAGCAAAACTGCATAGAAAAAAGTACATGTGTGTGTGTCTGTATGCATGTATATATTTCATAATAGTCTAGTATTATATCAAATATGTTGATTTAATTTGTATTTATTTCTTCAGTTTTGGATATGTAAACAGAAAACACAAAGCAAGCATGCTCAGGATTTCCACGTTGCTTGTCTATCTTTAACTTTATCAGTTCTAGAGAATTTGGGCTTTCTAATAAAACATACATTGACTTTAGTCATGATTGATAATATTTACTATTTTGAGAAGATCACAAGTACAATTCTTAAGGCTTTTAATATTCAAAGTCAATATCTTGTTATCCCTCAATAATCTTTCAGACTGCCTCTTTCTGTAGCAAGGACAAATTCCATCATTCAATTCAGATCTTAAAAGCTCTGTAAGCTACATTGAGTGACCCTGTTCAAAGTTTTCTGAACAATGATTTGGCAGCGTTCACTGAGAACAGGATAAACAGTGGGTTCCTGTTCGGTACTTCCTGTAGATTACAGCTATGTTCTTATTTCTCTTGATATAACTGATCATTAAATGTTAGTTTTTAGAAGACCCAACTACTTTGCTCTATTTAGAGTCCAAAATGTTCAAACAGTACTTCTCCTAGGGCTTCAGGCACATTAGCTCTATTTTTTTAATAGAAATTTTACTTCATGAGGAAAGAATAATAGAACTGAAACCTAATGCCACAACAGCTAGAAGGGCTTGTCATTGATGTCCAGAAACTCTTTCAAAACTTCTGAAAGTAGTTTTTTTACATGATGTCTTAATGATAAGCTTAATAGTTTGCTGCTATCTTTCAGCCAGCCTAATGCAATGAAATTGTTCGTAGATGATTATGTTAGTTATTTCCAGCTTCAAGTAACAGATACCCAAATTCAGCGATTTAACTAGATGAGAGGTTGGATTTGCCTTAAACAAAAAGTCCAGACAAAGGCAGCCCGGGTGCATCACTTCACCCCTTAACCTGAGCCTCGCAGAATGGAGGCTCATTTCAGTCCGCAATAAGGGGATCAATACTGGGCTAAGGTGCAAACGGCCACAAAGCCTTCGTGTGGAGCTGTGTGTTGTTAGAGTGCATATGACGTTTGCAACAGGACATCATGTCTGTAGTGTATTGGCCAAACTTCAGGGATATCTGGGAAGGGAAAATTTTAGTTATTCATATTATCAAGCTACTCTAGTAAGGGAGAAAATGAAAAAGGATCTTTAGTAAGGGAAAGCACTGAGTGCTGCAACTATGTCATAGCACGAGTCATGGGGACACACAGTGATGTGAAGGAGAAGAGTGACCACGAGAGTACGAGAAAGGGAGAGAAAAGAGGAGTGAGGGAGCCGGAGGGAGGCCTGTCATGGTCAAAGTGTGTACGGAAATCCACAAACACAACCTATTAATTTGGACAATTGATGCGCATTAATAATTATATTTTCTAAAAGGTAATTAGGATTGGACGGAGACTTGATTGCAAAATAAAATGTGTCAGAGAGAAACTTCAACAACAACAACAAAAATGAATCCAGAAAAGATGGTTGCTGAGAAAGGAGGGCCCTGGCTAGAGAGAGAGGGAATCTCCTCTGACTTGGTTCAACCCCACCCTCTGCCTAGACATGAGGTACCCACCACTGCGTGCGGCTTGTACCCTCTCCAGCTGCCCTGGAGACCAGCTCACTTCCAGCTCAGCCCCAAGGGTTTGAACAAGGATTTCTTTCCCACTTTCTTATTTTCTAAATACAATTCAGACGTAATTCCTCGTTTCTCAATGTCTCTCCTTTTCCTCCTTATTTCTAACGCTTACTTTTGTGATAGGACTATTATTGCTCTTATTTAGTGTGCTGGCTTTGCTGCCTGGAGCATTCATTCCCTCCCTAATTTCTAGGTAGTGTGGTGTACAATGAAAGTAAGAATATTTGTGGGCACCCTGAGGTGAGCAGGGAAGCTATTAGCCAGGGGTGACGGGTCCTGGGACTCCAGCACCCAGCCCTCCCAAGCCACCTGAGAGCCAGGGGACTGCCGCTGCAACCATATCTGCAGTTCACATCACAGCACGCACACGAACAGGTGGCGGGTAAAGTCTAGATTAGAGGATAGGAAACGTGAGCATATTCATTTGTGTAATCTCTGACGCGTCTCATGTCCAACCTGTCATGCATTTAGGAAGGTTTTATTATGCACTGGATGTAAGGAATCTGTAGTTTTGGAGATATTAGTGCATGTGTGAAGGTGACTTGATTTATTTCAAATTGATTTTAAAGAGCAAGTGAAAATTGCTAATATAACAGATAACAGTTTTCATGAAAGAAAAACTTGTGGTATCTGCCTCTTATGACAACTTTTGAGTCAAATAGGTGACTACAAACAATATATTTCAGAGAATCATCTTGTTTGGAAACAACCGCTTAATGAGAATCCATAGTAATTAGCTTTTTTCGTAAGATACACTTTATTTCACGAGTCATGGTAAATATATAACAAAAACATACGCGTGTGTTGCTTAACAGCTGATATAAAATTGATTTCATCGTTTATTTACTCAACACGTCAATATGGAACACTTACTTGCTCTATGTCAGGGACAACGGCAACATCTGCTTGGAGAATCTGCCTGTGTGGGAAATCCAGCAGGGGGCGAACCAAACAAAGGGGGCGAGTGAAGGAAAACGCCCGAATCAGCCCATCCCTTAAGCACAAGCCACTGAGTCTGAGCTAACAGAGAATGGAGAATGTGGCTCTTTAAGGGTGAAAAACCAGAAAACTTGACCTAAGTGGTTGGACCAGAGAGGTCCTTCCTGCGGAAGGCCGCTTAACTGAAGGCCAAGGGATGCACAGCTTTAACTGCTGAGTAGGGAATGCAGGGTTTCCAGTCTGAGGGCATCACATATGTCAAGGTTCTGGATGAGGAACATTCCAGGAAATGAAAGAAGGCCAAAGAAACTGTGAGAAATGGAGCTAGATTGGGGGGGTGGGGGGGGGGGGGAGATGGGTAATGGAGATGTGGCTGGAGGTGAGCCCAAGGCTTGTCAGACTTTAAACAAGCCACCATGAGAAGGCTGCTGTTTTCGTTTAGTATTTCACAGTTGTTGCATATACTCAATTTCAAATGGGATTTTAAAAAACTGTATATTAAGAGATTATATATAATTAGTGGAGACAACTTTTTAAATATGCATGAAATTCAATCAGTAGGCTTAAGGCAATAAAGTTTTAATTAGAAAATTGAGTTTGAACAAAGATTGGAGGAGTTATTTCTATATAACTTCTTGTGTTTGACCATAGTTCTTTAATCTTCACTGGACGGTCTCACTGTACATGGTGAAGTCTGGTTGATGACATCATGTTACATGTGATGATGAACCACCCTCTAAAAAACTATTGTTCACCATCAACAACCAGGCAGCATAAGTAACCGGATATGTGAGTAGATAATTTTGTAGTACACACTAACAGTGGTAAATTATAAGGGTTTCCAAGTATAATTCATGTAAGTTCAAATCAAGCATAGATTTGATTCTTTATTATTATTATTCAGTACTCAGGACACAAATGAGGAAGGCTTGCTGATGACTGGGTGGATATTTACTGTGCAGTGCTGTTGAGCAAGCATCTTTCTTTCTCCTGCGTATACTTCATTTTGTTGAGTACATTTGAAGCATACATATGTAAAAGGTGTTCCACTTAATTTAGGCTTCATCTTGCCTTATTTGGCATGGCTGGCTTCGGCCATCCGCCCCTTTCTTTACTCAGCACTATCTGATTTCTGTCTTCCCCATAGTATGAGCTCTCCCTGCCTTTTCAGTATGTCTTTGAAATTCCTGCCAGTGTTTCTGACAGTCTTGCTGCCTCTCCCTAAACACTAAAACATTCCACTAAGAGAATGACACATTGTTCTCCTGGGATATTAGACAATGCGACCAAACTGACATGGGCCACAAAAGCCTTCAAACATCTATAGTGCAATTCACTTTTCAAAGGACTTTCAGGAGGGGAAAAATGTTCTCTAGAAAACAATATTCATGGGAAAACTGCATTCACTTCCTTCTTACTGAGATCATCTCAAATAATAGGAAGTGACGAGGAATCAATGGAGAATTCTGAGGGGGGAAAATTTAAACAACATTCAGGTTCAAAATACTTGTATTACAAAAAAAAAAGCCAAACACTTATAAAAGTTCTTGGAAACCATTGTGATATATGAAAATAATTACAAAATTTTGTCAGATGTAGAAACCTGCAGTTATTTAAATATATTTTGACTTTATAACCAATATGCATATCACACTTGTGATATGACACTTTTTATATGATCATTAAATAAAAATTTTAATTATTACAATATACCCCCTTAAAATTTTTCTGAAACAACTAACCCAAAAAAGTGAAAGGTAAAAATGCTGGTGACCTCCATTTATAGAATCAGAAAGTTTTGGTTTGGTTTATTTTGAGGATTTTTGTTTTGTTTTTTGGTGCTGAATCTCATGCAAAGCAAGCACCCAGTGCCTGGGCCACATTCCTGGCTCAGAAACGAAAGTTTTAAATGTAATTATTGTGAGCCCAAATGTTCTTTTCTGGTGATATTTTGTTTTTATGGTACTGTCTGGACCACACAATGTTCTAGGACTACCTAAAAATGAGAAGTTATTTGACAAACAGATAAGGTTTTTCAGGCAAACTTGCAAAGCTGATGCTCCCTTACTTAGGATGAAAAAAGAGATAGTAAATATAGCAGAAAGCATATCTCTTTCTTCTGTGACCTTATCAGTTCTGGCAATTAGAGATTTATTTGCTTTAGTAAGTACCTCTCCTGTTAGCTGTGCTTTAGAAGCATTTGGTCCCTGCAAAATGTCTTTGTGTACATTTTTGTTGTTGTTTTGCAGTGAGACAGATGCAACCCAAGGCTGTAAGCTTGCTAATCAAGCACTCTACCAGTGAAATTCATCCCCAGCTAATGTGCCTTGCTCATTTAGAAACATATTTAACTCAGAATTTTCACATCAAGGAGAGATAGAAGGAAATCTACAACTAATATACTTTCAGAAATTTTATACATTTTTCTCCTCTCGTCTTTATCTGAAAAAAATTATCCCTTCACAGTCTCTGAAAGAAATCATGTTCTTATGTAAATTTAAGACATTCAGCATGGTGGATAGCCCCACTCTTGGTTTGCATCAGAGTCCTTACAACCAGGTTCTTATCTTCTCCCTCAGAGCCTGCATCTCTGTCCAGGTAACTCGCCTAACATCCTTTTTCCTCTGCATCTAAGACTACACTCTGCTTTATGCAGTCTTTCTTTGAACTCCCAGCAAAGCACAAGATACCTCCTGTGAGGCTTTCCCCAAGTGGCTGTAGCACCGTTCATTAGCTCTTCCTGTGTCGTCTCGAGAACTCCAAGTGTTCCATGAATTGCATTTCTTGGGAAGACATGAACACCAACGTGTGTACGCACCAAATGGGGCAGAGTAGACGGGCGAAAGTAACAATTGTTCCAAAGTCCAATTTGAAGAACCAATGAGTTTACTGGGGTTACTTACAGGAGTAGGAGTAAAAGATTACCTACAGTAGCATTACTGAGGGGCTACCTAAAGAAGGATGGGTGAGGGGCTACCCCACCATCTGCACAGGTCTTGTGTTCTCAGCACTTACCACTTCCTACAGATCTGCCCTCCCCAGAAGAAGTGTCTGTTTACTTGACCTTTGTGTGTCGGGTTTGGTGGACCCCACTGCTCTCAGCTCTTGCTTGACTGGAATCACTTAGGGAGCATCTTAGATCATCAGATTTGTCTCTTCCACATTAATCAAATACAACTCTTTAGGAGAAAGTCCAGCATATCAGTATGTTTCAAGTAAGTCTTGTATTCACCCAATAGTGACAAACACTGCTCCCTACTCCATACAAATTTCTCTCAGATTTCAAGGTTCATGCACAAAACCTATGAAATTTATTTATTTATTTATTTATTTATTTATTTATTTATTTTTGAGACAGTGTCTTGCTTTGCAGCCTAGATTGGTCCTGAGCTCACTATAGAGCAAGTCCAAGCTGACCTTGGACTCATGGCAATCCTCCTGTCTCAGCCTCCAGTGCTGGGATTACAGGCATGCTCTACCATGACCGATTTATGTGGGGCTGGGGAATAAAACTCGAGTACTTAGCACTTGACTTAGTGCTTGCTGGGCAAGTGCTTTAACCACTGAGCCATTCCTCCAACCCCCCTCACCCCAAAAATTTATTAATATGCACATTGGATTAGTAGATCTGGATGGTGCCTGAGATTCTGTTTTTCTAATAAGGTCCCAAGAATGACATTGGCACTGGTCCATGGACCACTTCTTAAGTAGCAAAGCTCAAGGCCTACAGTCCTCAAAGTGTGGTCAAGAGTCACCTGGGAATTCGTTGGAAACTCAGTATTTCAGATCCCTGTCCATACCTACTGAATTAGAAACCATGAGGATGAGGCCCTGCAATCTGTGTTCTATAAAACCTTCCCCATGGCTGATACTACAGTTTCTTAACTATTGGCTTAGGTGGCATTGCCCCACAAAAATACAACACAATCTACCTGTGAAATTATTAAATTGCCCAGCAATCCCATTTTTAAAAAGTGAAAGGAAATTGGCTCAATTAACAAAATATATTTTTAACACAATATTGTCATTTCAACGTGGACTCAGTATAAAAATTAATGATAGTTTGTATTTTCTCATATTATGTTCAAAAAACTGAGTGTACATTCTACACTTTCCTACCAGTTCTGACTCGCCATTATTTTAGGGAATCATTGGCCAAAGGTGGCCACCATATTAGATACTAGTCTCTAGATTTGTAAAAGTAATTGAATTAACTTTTATCAAAATCTTGCTATGCATCAAACATCAGGTGGGAATCTTATGTACGTAGCTGATATAAGTCCTAATACAACCTTGTTTTATCAGCATTTTATACAACAGTGATTATATACCAAAGCACTGTTTCGTGTTTCACTAATATAAGAAGCTCAATCCAACATAATCCTTTCCTGATTATTTTAAATCAGTTCATTTATTTAAAAATATGAACAAAATCATTAACACTAAGGCAATGAGTATCATCAGTAAGATATCATCTATTGATATTTTATGAAAGTTGTAATACTTGGGTGAATGGAAGAGTCACAATTTACTGTTCTTTAAAATTTTTAAATATGCTCAAATGTTGCCTCATACTCCTGTGTGACATCACAACTGTTGTAAGATACTGAGGACAGATTGTTTGAACAACTGAGATCCTTGAAAACCACAAGGGACCTAGAGGAGGCACCCAGCCAGGCAGGATCCATCCTCAAGGGAAGTGAAGGGTAACTGAACTTGAACCTGTTTGTTCAAGTGCAAATTTTCACGTCACATGGCTTATAGCTAAAAATGAAGCAAGGGGCTTCTTTCACATTCATGTGGAAAGCAAGCAGTTTGGAATTTAAAAATAACGGTTGATGTACTAGTCAAGTAACTGATCTCTGTTTCATAAGTATCTATAGTTCCTCAAAAAAGACATTTCTTAAAGTATTGTCTTTTGTTATAAATATTATAAAGAGAAAAAAGTGAAAAAAAATTCAAAAATTTGTTTGAGTCTAGGCTTCCAGTTTATACTGGCAGAATTGTTATTCAACAAGTAAAACAAATATCTGATATTTAAAATGATATTTAAGACACAGCAAAATGTAACTATTTAAAATAGGTAAGCAAAATGCACCATTCTACAGGTTTTATTCTAAAAAAAAACTTAATGTATATTTTAAAACAAAGGTACTCTTTATTTAAAATTCTGGTATTTCAAACTTAAGTTGTAGTTCTGTTTTTAATTAAAATATTTACATAGATTTAATACAGACAAAATGAGCTGCAGGATTTCTCGGTTTTAACCTGGTTCTTGGAATAGTCGTGTGATTCTTTCATGACAAGCATATCCCCCCGCACATCCTATAACTGACTCCTGTGTATCTTTAGAGGCGAAGAAAGAACTGGACACTGGAATATCAGTGTCCAATCTTCATGATGTTAATTATGAAATGTATCAGGGGTTTTTATACTGGGCTTGCATTTGGAAATCTTCCACCACCTCAGGAAAGCAGAATATTCTGAGTGCTAACTCTTCACTGGGGGACAAGGATGTGGAAAAGTTTTAAGGATGTAATCTATATAGAAGAAATACTTATTCAAAATGTTGTGAGTGCCTCTTTGGTAGGGCAGCAACTTTTTCTTAGAGGTGTAGTAAAGTGAATAATAAAACAGTCATGATGAATGGTCTTTTTTCAATCTTGGTAGAAAGGGATCTCAATCTTCAATAGTTTCATCACATAAAATAGAGGCTGAAAATAAAAATTTTGTTTTTAATTTGTTCTCTCTTGCATTTGTGTGCTGTAAGCTTCCGAAGGCAAAGGTGCTTCCTCTTCTGCCTACCGTTGTACCCTCAGAACTCTTGGTATAGAACAGGTTCAGAAGTGCTTGCCACATTAAATATCTCATGAGCGAGTGAATGAATGAATGCAATTTTAGTCTTGGTTGATAATTCTAGAAGCAAAATGAAAGTACAAAGTTTGCCAGTCATTGTTGGTGACCCAATCTGAATTATTTCTTCATTGGCTCATGGAGACAGAAGCTGAGGATCAACGTCTATCTACATCACGTCACTGAATGGCTCCTGGTCTCTGCCAACAGATAAGAAATGTCAACAGCTTAACCTAGTACTTTTCAAAAATAGCATGGTGGATAGAAGTGGAAATTTCGGTGCGTGCTGGAGAGAAACCATTTGCCTTCTGCCTTAAGACCAAGCTGACAACAGATATTCCCACCTGAGGGACCTAAAGTACTGTTTAAAACCCTGCAGAAGAAAGGTCTTCCTCCTCAATAAGCCATAGGGTCTTATTTTCAACCGATCAGGTAAATCATTCTAAAAACACGAGGCATGTGGCAAGGCACTGTGTTTCTTTAAGATTTCAGCCAAGTTTGTGTGTGTATTTTCAATAGTGCTGGCAGCTTTCCTTAAAATTTAAATGAATATTTGCACAATGAACCGAGTTATTGTGGGTTTCCTGGTCAGTGTTGTCCTCCCCCCGCGTGGGGGGCGGTGATTCGCGTAAGGCATTTTCATCCCTTCCTAGACAAGTCCGGCTGCTGTGAATGCTGAAAATAGCTCAAATGCTCTCAGAACGGTAGCACCACCCAGCAGCTGGAATTCTTTCCTTCTTTTATATGCCTTCTCTCTCCACTTTTTCCCCCCTGTAGACGCTTGGATTGGACTTAATCTTAAACCTGTGGAGTTCAAGACCTTGTAAAAAGGGCTAAATAAACAATATCTACATGTAAAAGGCCACTGACCCCTGCTTCCTCTGTTTAGAGCAACTGGGAACTCAGCTGCCTGTAGGTAAGATTTTCATTCTGGTATTATTTGTTTTCTAATATGTTCGTGAAAATGGTTTTTTTAAACAACTTATTTATAGTGAAGATAAGAGAGGTTGTGAACATTCCCAGGTAAACACTGGGTTCCACGATACGGTCATAGCATCGGTGCATTTTTGTGGCTATAATTCTCAACTTTGCCTAAAACTGTCTGCAGGACTTACTCTTGCCATACAGTAGTTGAGCCCTAGGTCACAGCTCTAATTAAGCTTGATTGCCGCTGCAGTGAGACGAACTCTCAGACATCATAATTTTGTTGTTTAGACTGCTTTCTTATTTTTAACTTTCTAAGGGCAGTTTCACAAAAAGGAAAAAAAAATAGTAACCACTTGAGTAAAGAAAATATATTAATGATTGTTGTTCAGTAAAATATGTTAGTAATTTTGCTCTTCAAGTCTAATAAGGTAGCTGTATTTTATTATCTTCCTCTTTCATCACTGTTTCCTTCATTCCTAGGGTACAATTAGGACAGTAATTTCTTGGGATTTTGGTTTTGTTTGTTTTTATGTGTTCCTAGTACAATTTAGGTGCTTTAGTATTGAGAATTCCATACCTAGGCTGAATCCTAACAAAGCTAACCTTTTGCTAGATATGTGGCGAAGGCAGTTTTCTCTCATGTGACAATAAAGCATTTTGGATAGCTTTCTGGGCTCTCTTCCCCCTCTTACCGCCCCCTCCCCCAACCCCCCCCACCCACCCCCGTAAGTCTTTTGCAAAGACTTTGATCTGTGGACTTTAACTTCAAACATAGCATTTACTTTGATTGTATTTACTATGTTCTGTAAAAAGCCTTTTTAAAAAAAGCTTTGATAGCTTTTCCTTGAAATAAGTTATTGGAGCTTGGTTTTCCTTTCTGGGATGTCTTAGATGATCTTTTTTTCTCCTATGGGAACTCCCAACTGAAAGAAGAGAATTTTCTGGCCAAGTTCTTTTGCCATGTAGACTTTATGACAACTCACTGCTCTGCACAGAACTCGATTCTATCGACGTCTCACTTAATCATCTGCCTTCATTAAAATTGCCTTGTGCTGTAGTGCCCAACTGTTGCTTTTTTTTTTTTTTAAATGAGAGCACTGAAATCTTTGGGATTTAAGGATCCTTTTTTTCTGAGAAGTTTATTGGTCTCACAAGCCACATTTCAAAAGAAAACATGCATTTAAATACATAGTGATCTTCTGAGTAACAAAACAAAACGAAAAGAAAAAGAAGAAGAAGAAAAAGAAAAGGGAGGGGAGAAGGAGAAGATATTATTCATTTAAGAACAAGGGAAAGTTGTTTATTTTTTAAGTCTCAGTAGCCAAATCTGTTACACTAGTGAAATTTCTGTTGTGTGAAGAACGAAGGATGAAATCAGAAGGGTGTTTCCTAAGATGGGCAAAATGTGGCATATATGAACCATTCAATCATTATTTTAAATATTGTTACAAGATTTATTTATTTTAAAGAAAAATCGTAAGTGTGATTTATTTGGTTTTTTACCCTTTTTCTTTTCTATCCTAAGTACAAGATATTTTCAAACTCCTCAATCTGTCACTTGAGATTGACAGTCCCTGGATGAATTGTCCCTACATGTCCTCTCAGAAGTTAGGAATACCCTGAGCCTAACCTGTCAGAGACTCTTGAGTGCAGACTGGCTCCGCTGAGCTGACAGTCTGCTCTTTATACCCCACACCTTTCTAAGAAAGAAGGAAGCAAGTGGCCACTAGGCCAGACTTTAGAGGGGTGGAGCTGTGAAGCTTGCTATGGGAGACCCACGCTCCCCAATATGATCAATTTGATCGTGAGAATTTGGGTCAATAGTAGAAAATTCTAGAGATATTCAGTCCAATTTTTATTCCCAAAATCTGTGCTTGTAATTGATGCTTCCCCCCCCCCATTCATATCGGCATAATGAGAAGCATTTCAATCATCACATTTCTGTGTACAGTGCTTTAAATCTCCCTGTTATTTTAGGCAAACACTTTACTGCTTTTCCAGGGCTCTGGAGGATCAAAAACATTCCCTCCCTGTCTCCCTGGAAAAGGCTTGACTTGTTCTTGTTCAATGTTGCGAAAGGCAGTTGAAGTTCAATGCAAAATCAAACGATACCAGGACACAACCTGTTTAGGGGACGGTAGAAGGCCACCTCACTCTCCAAGCCACTTGTTTGCTCCGTTTTGTCACCTTTCCCTTTTTCTTTCTACCCCTTAACTTCCCTTTAAAATTTTGGGTTGATCAAATGTGAAACTCAAGTTGAATCATGGCCAAAGCCACCGACGTTCACACAGGTTCCCCATGAAGGAAGTATTCTGGCCAGCCGTGCTCGAAACCTGGCCCACGTTTGCCAGAAGCTTCACAAATGTCAGTGAGCCGGAATCTGAAACATAATCCAAAGCCCGGTGACTTCTGGTGACTCTGAGGCTTTGTTGTGTGAGTATAGAACCTGCCAAACAAGGACATTCCTTATTCAATGTCTTCTACTGTAACTTCATGTGGATACACATGCTTTTTCCTATTTCTTCTCTGCCAAGTTTAATTCTAATATGAATTTTTATAGCTGTGGTATTTAAGTATTGGCAAATTGAAGTCTGTATTTCAAATTCCAACACAGTCTGAACCACAGTGGTGTGAACACGTTGGTATAATTCAGCTGAAGGAAGGAAGTCCCTGGAGAGCCATGGAATGCCTTTCTTTGCTTACATATACGCCTGTGCCGGTGAGGAACAAACAGTAACATTCTGTCCAGGTCTACTCGCTTGACAGTGTGCCCTTGGTTCACTCTCCAAAGGTGGTGTCAAATATATTGGCGGAAAAAATAATAAACTTCCAGTTTTTTTTTTTTTTTTTTTTTTTGCCTGCACAACTGATACACTCGTAGGAAACATTGTAAGCATTGAAAAGTTCAGTACTATTACTTGTAATGTAATGTATACTGAGAATAAAGAAGTACTCAGTAGAGTCAGTTTCTCTCAAAAAGGCTTGGAACCTTGAGGTGATGTGTGTGTTAACAATCAAGTGAGACTTTGTTGTAAAGGGGTGTGTGTGTGTTGTGAATGATGGTAGTGAAAAACAGAAAAATGAAAAGGATTTGCAAACTTCGTTCTGCAAATCTGTTTAATCAGGAACGAAAACAATCAGGCCCAAGGTCTAAAAACATTCCTTTCTTCTGCTGATCATATAAAATTTGTATTGGCTGAACATTGAGATTTCTTGTAACATTTTTCTCATTAGCGACACGAGGCATTAGGATTTCAGACATTGTGAATAACCGCCAATGAAATATGACCATGTGGGGAAACAAAGTAATTGTGGCTGTGCCTGCAGGTGTCCCTGTCAGACAGGTCCCCATGGTTCTGTGGACGTCGTCAGAGGTGAGCCGTTCAGGAAGCTGACATTGCCTTTGTCATTTTCTTAGGTGGGAAATTTATGAACTCATTTGAAGTATTTTCATAAAAATGAGTTTGTGACCTCATTAAAGATTTAGTCAGACTAAATTTAGTAACACTTACAGATCCATGGTAAAAATAAATGACTATCAAATTTTATTTTATTTTGAAAATTTGATAGTCACTTATTTAACAAAATGGACTTCAGTAAAGACAGAGCTACATGTTAGCAGATGAACTGTAATTGACTATAGTCGACCCCCTTCTAGGTAAAGCATTTGAAAACTAGAAAAATTATAGGTGGGGATCCCATACATAGGATGTGTGTTTTGGTGCCAGCTTTTCTATCTTGACTACCACATTTCTCAGTATGTCAAATTTTCATATTTCCAAACTCATGCAATGAGTTGTGGAAAGGTAAATGCTAAAATAGTTTCTAGAAAAAACAACAGAAAACAATCCAGAACCACCTTGCAAAGAGGATTTTATGAAACATTCCAAGGTATAGAAGTTTGATATTTTTTTTAAAATTCATCACCTATAACAAATAAAGATAAAGAATATGGCCAAAATATCTCCGTGAAAATAAACACCAAACTGGTACCTGTGCAAATGTTTCTCTAAATCATATATTTAAAAATATTTTTCATAAATGAAATTATTGCCATTTAAGAATGTAAAAAGAAGTGACTCAAAATCTTTTCATGTTTAGTTGCTTAACTTTATGTCATAAAAATTAAATCTGTGCAATATTTGTGTATTTTTCCAGAATATATTACTATAGCTTACATTTATGTATAAAATACATCTTTTCTTTGATAAAAGTTAGTGTCCATATGTTCAGAATATGACAATATAAGAGAGCTCCTCTTCTATAGGCCAAATAGGAATATTTACCTGGCATAAATTTTTTAATATTACCTTTAGAAAAGGTGATTATCATTCTGTCATATGCCTGACATTCTGCCACTGAGGGAGGCTTGAGGCAAAAAGATTTCAAGTTTCAAGCCCAAACTGAGCAACAGTGGCTTATAAGATCCTCTAAAATTAATAAATAAGTAAATAAATCAGGCTTAGGATGTAGCTCAGTGAGAAGGCTTGGATTCAATCCCCAGTATCAAACCAACAAAACACAACCAAAACTACTCATAGTTTTCCAACTAAATATTTATCTGTTCAAACCTTGTGTTTTTCTATGAAATAAAAAGCATTGCTTGAAATCTTACAGCCTTCTTTCTCCTTTCCAAGATGGCCCTTCTTGTAGGTTTAAATGCAGAAAGTTGTATGGTAAGTCATGTCTTGAGGAATCATAAAGTGGACTAATAATATTATATAATCGTAATGCTAATAATATTATTAGTGGCTTATAATAGTAATTAGTAACTGATGACTTGCTACATCACCTCTATACCCATTGGGAAGCACCCCTAACTGGAATCAGAATTGAGAAAGGAATAGACTGGAAAGGGGAGAAGGCTACAATTTCCCCTGCGCCCCGAGTCTCTTAGTCCAAGTTTATTTGCTATTGTTGGTGGGGGGGGGGGGGGTCTTGTTGTTGCTGTAGTTTTCCATAGGACCATACTTTTTTCTGTTATTTTCACTTCTCTCTTGACAGAAGAAACAAAGATATTCCTTGACAATTCCATCATTTTTCACACTAATGAAGAAGAAAAACAACCCAGGGGGCTAACTGTCTGGGCCGCAAGATGCATACACATTACAGAGCTAGCCGTGGACCCCTGAGTTGGAAGAGTATTTACATGTACATCACAGGACAGTTGTATTTAGTATCTGTTGGATAACTCACACCAGAGTACGAATAAACTGAACTTGAAAGTAGGCTTTTGAATCAAAACAAAATGCCAGTTTCAATTTGTTAATTCAACTTCTATTTTTTTAAAATTAAATTTACAGGGGAAAAACAGAAATATAGGACTAAACATGTGTCCCTACTAAGTTTCCCATTACTAACCTTCATGTTAGTATTGTTCTTTTATTGTAATGGATAAAGTTAATTGATATTGATACATTAGTGTAACTGAAGCCCATACTTCATCCACAGTTTCTTTGTTTGCCCATACTTTTTTCATAATCCTAATGGCTTGCCTTTGTTCCAAGATCCTATCCAGAAACTCAAATAATTAATATGTTTAGTCATCATGTTTTCATAGGCTCCTGTTACCTATGAGTTTCTTTTGTTTTTGACAGAAGTGGGGAATACTGATCAGGTATTTTGCAAAATGTCCTTCTCTCAAGGTTTGTCAGATGTTTTCCTTATGACTAGACTAAGGTTATGCACTGGGAAGAAAAAAGGTCACAGAGACAAAGTGCCATTTTCACCACATCCTATCAAGAGTGCATAGTATCAAGATGACATATCACTCTTGATGGTGTCACTGATCACCTGACTGAGGTAGTATTTGTCAGGTTTACCTGCCATAAAGACGATCTTCCCATCCCCTTCCAAAGTGTACTCTTTAGGAGAAAGCAGCTCTGCACAGCCCACACTTACGGAGCACAGAATTATGTTCCAACTCTTTCATGTACATAATCTACGGAAATTATTTGGTTCTGCAAGAGAGATTTACCTAATTTTCATTTATTTAAATTCAGTCTTTCAGGCATATTAACATGAATATTTATTTTATATTTTGGAATACAATCCAACACTATTTTACTCATTTTCTTGCTCAAATTATTCCAATTTTGTCCACGGGCAGTTGTTTCTGTTGACTCTAGTGTCCCGTACTTTGATCATTTAGATTTTCTTTTCATGACACCACAGTATACTTCAGGCTAATTTTGTATATTTACTTCTCTGATACCCATATCAGCTATTTCTTCAGGGAATTCTGGTTACAGAAAGTGTGGTACCAGTAATGAAGATCAGGGCTCTCATTTTAACTTTTGGATAAGTTCTTTCCAAATTGTGACTAGTTTTAATTTTCTATGCTTCTCTGAAAGAAAAATATAAGGAATAAGGATTACAGACAGAAGCATGAATGTGCCAATGATTTAAAGAACCAAAGATTATGACTAGGTGAGTTGATACAACCTGTTGGTACAGCAAAGAGTATTGGGTTAGTAATTCAACACACTTTAAATTAGAAAATTTTCTGTTATAGTAAGCCAATTGAATGCAAAAAAGGAGAGAAGAGAAACATTCATCTCTTGTTCTGAAGATAAATTTCAACCTAAATTAAAAGAGAGAGATTGGATCTGGCTTAACAGCAGAACACATGTGACTTAAAGCTTTGCATCTTGGTTACTTTGACCTATTGAATATGATGATCCAAGAACAATTTGCCATGGATTTACTTCTAGTGGAGCCCTTGCTCTTATCATGTGTTCTTTCTTGTGATACATCCTGCAGTCAATTTTGCAAACCTAAGAAATTTCGTTGGTTTCAAATGCAGCTACAAGCAGTACTCAGAAATTTTATCATCATTTAAACTGACTTCTGAAATTTTTTGAAACAATGTACCGTCAAGTTTTGGAGCAAATCCTTGATTTAAAAAACACTCAAGAATGTGGAGAAGTTATATATAGGCATTTGTTTTGTGAATTTAATGAACAACTCATGGTCAAGTATAATTTCCTATTCTACTTGTGATCATTACATCAAAGGAGTTTTGAATCCACATTTCTTTCTTTCTTTCTTTCTTTCCTTCTTTTTTAGCTGCTTAGAATTGAATCATGTCTTCACTCACACTGACTATGCACTCAGGCACCACTTTTTAAAAAATAGTGAAGTGTTTAAGTATAGCTATCCAGAAACAAATATGGCTGCCTGAATTGCAGTTAGATTACAAACCACACACTTATTTATCAGCAGGGCCAAGTGCTGAAAGATATGGCCTGGCATCCACTTGACCTTCACGTGCACTTCTGTGAATTGGGCAGAACAGACAGCCATTAGTGAAGGATCCAGCAGGGAAACATTGCAGATCAAGGTGGAAGGCCTTGTCAGTTCAAGAAAGGTGCTAACTGCTTCATACCGGGAACTTGATTCCGGCACAGTAGTGGCTCTTGCCACCCACTGTGTAGGACAGTAACATACCAACCTGTGGGAGAAGCAAAGCCCTGACATCATCCTCTGTACACATGATATACAGAACATCATGGTAGAGTTTCAATAAGAAAACAAATTGTACTTATGACATAAAATTAAAACATAAATTTTTTTATACTTCCAATTATTATTTTCATTCATAAGGCCTAATCAGTTGTAAACAAATATCTAGACTTTGTATCCAGATCACAAAACACAGCTTATGAGAAGAAATCAATTAAAAGCAAAAAGCACTGAGTAAAAAGGTGAATTCAGCGAAGCATTTTTGTGAAAATTTTCTTTAAAAATTGTTTTGACGATGACTACTTTTCTACGTACAAAATATATCGGATTTTATTTTGGTTGCAAACAATTTTACTCATCTTGGATATATTTTACATTTCAAAATTTATTTAGAATTGGCACACATACTTTTGCCCATTTTTTAGTATGTACACATGATACCAATAGTTAAAATGAGCTTGATAATTTTGTGCACATATGTGTCACACAACTTCGCATTCCCTTCTCCTCCCCCCACCCTCATCCTCCCTCGTTCCCCCTGACTCCCTTGATTTTGCCCATCTGACCCTAATGTTTATTTATACTCTGAGTTACTCATTTTAGAGAAAACATGCTTATTTAATCTTCTGAATCCAATTCACTTTGCTAAGCACAATCACCTCAATTTATATCCATTTATGTACAGATGTCTCAAGCCCATCCTGTCATTATGGTAGAATAGTACTCGATGTGTGTACACGCCATATTTTTAATATTCCTTCATGTGTGGATGGATATTTTGACATCTAGTTGTGCCGCTACAAACATGGGCATACACGTATTTCTATTATACAGCACTTTTAACTCTTTTGGAAAGATACCTGTAAGAGGTATCACTGGATCAAATAGAAAACCTATTTTCAATTATTTGGGAAATCTCCACACTGGTTTTCATAGTGGTTGTACCAGTTTATGGCCTCATCGGCATATAAAAGCATTCCTTTTTCCCCTTGCCCTTGCCAACATCTGTGGCTTTTTGAGTTTTGATAGAAGCCATTCTCATGGGGTCAGAAAGTATCTCAGTGTAATTTCGATTTGCATTTGTCTAATGGCTAAGAATGTTGAACTTTCTTTCATGTATGTGCTGTTTGTACTTCTTCTGAGAGCTTTCTATTCATTTCAATTGCTCATTTTTTAACTGGGTCTGATTTGAAGGGGTCTTTTTTTCTTCAGTCCTTTGTTATATTTAGTTACTAGCTCCTTGTCTGAGTTATAGGTGGTAAAAAAAAAAATTCCCATTCTGTCGGTTCGCTCTTCACTATTGATTGTTTGCTATGCAGAAGGAAGGTTTTTAATTTTTTTGATCTGATATAGTCTCATTTGTTAATTTTGGGAGCTATTTCTTTTGCATCAGGTGTCCTATTGAGAAAGTCTTTGTCCATGCTGATATCTTCAAGAGTTTTACATATTTTATTCTTCAAGGTATATATATATATATATATATATATATATATATATATATATATATATATGTCTTTGATTCACATTGATTTGATTTTAGTACATAGTGATAGTTGTGAGTCTGGCACACATACTTTCTGGTCTCATGTAGTGAAATACATCATTTAGTCACCACACTAGTGAAAATTTGTCTAAAAAAATCAAGCAATAATTTTTATACCAGGGTGAGATAACTTGGTTGCAGTGAGATTTTCATTCCTCTTACAAAACTTTATTTACTTTGGATGTAAAAATTGAAAATCATTGAAAATTAACACTCATTGTGTTCACATCATAATTTTATATATTTACATAAATCTTTGTTCTAATCAGTATTCTAAAAGATAAAAAGGGGGATCCATTTGGCAGAAGACCATTTTATATTTTTAAGAAACATAATAGCTCGGTACATTTAGCACTTGGCTGAACTTAATAATCTAAGAATGATCTTACATATAAATTAGAGAGAAAAGACATTAGGATTTCATTAATAAAGCCAAGTAGTGTTTTAAATTACTGCAAACAATGGTTTTTTTATGCCTTAAGCAATATCATATTTGTTGGATGAAATCTTGCTGTAAGGACCTTTCGGTTGCTTTATTTCTTAAAGATACCTTTTGCCATAATATAGCAATCACTTAGAATTTGTGGTTTCAAGATTTATGCTGTCTTTACAGCATGTCAAACAAAGCATTATATGATAATAAAATCTGATGCAGTCTTTCAAGATGAAAACTTATAACTAAATATAGGAAAGAATTACTTTAATCTTAAAAGCAACATCTATTAAAACTCTACATTACACACAGTGTAAAGAAATATATAGACTGATAAATAGCAAGTTGACATACCAATTACCTCTGGAGGAAGGGAAGAAATTTCAAATAGAGAACTGTACAATAGGTTTTAATGAATTTATAATTGAATTTATCTTGTATCTTAACGTAAATGGTAAATACATTTGAACATGCATTATATTTTTTTAATCTATTGAATATGAGAATAAAACCTGCATGGAAATCTTCCTCTATATGTTAAGCCTTAATCTGAGGTACATTCTCCATACAGAATAAATGCTTTACATTTCTGAGCTATTAATATTAAAAGACATGTTAATATTTTACATAAAACACTACAAATTTTATCAAAATTTCCTAAGGGAAAATGACATACCACGTGGTATAATATTTAGTTTATACTTCTACATTTTTGCCTCTGGCTCAAAATATATATAAATCGTGAATTAAAAGGGAAAATAAGTCAGAGGGTTTTTTAACAAGCAAATATCATCAGTAAACATGCATTCATTTATATTTTGTGTTTTATATCTTTCCATATAGCATTGCTATGCATATGATAATTCTTTATGAACTATCAAGTGATGTTGTGCATTTGAAGAATTAATGATGAGGTTTGAATCTAACACTAAAGAAGTATATAATATTTTATCTCTTTAACATTAATTTTAGGATAATAGACTGAGAAGAAGGAGTTTCTATTTTAAGGATACTTATAGAGTAAATGTGTAAAAAACATGTAAGTTATTTCCTCTCAATTACAACAGAACTATAGGAAAAAAATGGTATAGTTCAGTATGCAAGCATTTTCTGTTAACATGTGTTATGGTTTAGGTGTGAAATGCTCCCAAAAACCTCCTGTATTTGATTGTTGTGGAATATCTATAGATTCCGTTTGCTAGTTAGAAGCGGCAGATTACTGAGGCTTGGCCTGGAAAGGGTAGGACCCTGGGGCTTGACCAGAACCGTGGATCACGGGGACATGAAATGGAAGAATATATGCCACCTCTGCCCTTCCTTGGTATCTGGTTTCCTGTACACCGTGCTGTGGACAGGTCCTCTCCAGCTAGTCTCTGGCTAGCTGGTAGATACCATTATCATATAAAAGAATTATTTTTACAAATAATCGATAATATTGAATGACTTTACCCATTTTTAATTTACAAAGTAGTTCCACACATATTTCAAACAGACAGTATAAAAATAACCTAAAAGTCTTCATAATTTTAAAACATTAACTTCATAAAAACATGTTTTTCTAGGTTTCTGAATTATAGTATAGAACAAATTTTACTTCTGCTTACTTAATGTTTTTTGTTTTCAATTTGTTTCTTTGGGCATAGATATTAAGTTGGCATACACCAATCAAGTCAACAGGAGATAAGCATACAAAAGAAATTTTTAGGGGCTGGAGGAATGGCTCATTGGTTAAAGCACTTGCCTAGTAAGTGCTAAGTCATAGTGCTAAGTACCCGAGTTCGATTCCCCAGCACCACATAGGCCAGGCGTGGTGGCGCATGCCTGTAATCCCAGCACTCGGGAGGCTGAGACAGGAGGATTGCGGTGAGTCCAAGGCCAGCCTGGGCTCCATAGTGAGTTCAGGACCAGCATGGACTACAGAGTGAGACCCTGTCTCAAAAAAAAAATTTATACAAGTTTTATGTAATACAAGAGTCTGCATAGCTTAATGAAGACCCCAGAATGGTTACAGTTGAGTGCTAACATACTGAATTAGACAAAAAAAATAGTAAGTTATGAAAATGTAACAGAGCAAAAGGGCTTTCCTTAGGATAGTTAATTGGGTGGAGAAGTTTGGGTTTAGAAGATAAAGGTTAGTCCAACAGGACAATGTTTGTACAGATTTCCTGTGACTTCAGCTTCCAGTCTTTGATAAGAATGTTACTTTACCTCTAATATAGTGAGGACATCCTTTGTCATGGAAATTTCATTTATTGCTTTTAAGAAACAGAAGGAAGCTTGCAGTGATCTTCTTCCACCTATTTTTGAAATGTCCTTAAACTAGTCAATACACCAGAGTGGCATATTTTGGGGTGGCGTGTTCTCAACTCTTTTGTAGGTAAATTCTATGAAAGCATAAAAAGTATTTTTTAAATAAATAGGAAGCACATTGTAAAAAAAAACTTATAGTCCTAATAACATAAAGAAATAGCCTTGAAGATCTTCATGTAGATTAGTAAGGTTGAGAAACCAAATATTATGTAATTAATAGAAATAATATTTGAAGAGATTATTCCCATAGGTTTTGTGCTTCTTGTCTAAGTATCCATAATCTTCTCTAAGGTTTTCTCCTTCATGGTAGTTCTGAGCTTGTGTCTCTGCCCCTGGTCACTCCCACTTTTCCATTTGAATGCCTCCTGAGCACCACAAACACTGCTAAAACCCACCATCTTTCAGCTCCAGACCTAGTCGTCCTCCCCAAGGCTACATCTTGTTAATGCTAATATCCATTTACCAACCTTTACAATCTTAGACAAACATTCAAATTTTTCACACAAACCTTGTTACTGCTCCTCAATTTGACCATCAGTGTTCCCTCCAACCCTGGTAAAAAGGCTATTGAGACATTCTTAACTCAGATTTCTCAATGATATCTTTAGTATTTTTTTTGCATCCATCCTCTCTGCCTTCCAATCTAATGCCTGATAGCCATTGTGATTTAACCAAAATAAATGAGTTTTGCACACAGACTTTCCACCTACCAAACTCTCTTATCATGTAATAACTCTCGTGTCTCCTTTCAGGCCCTAAGTTCCAGGAAAAATTTTAAAAAGACCGTGTCGGCCAATAAATGTAAATTCAGTGCATGGTGTTTAGACATAACTAGTCCAGTGTTTTCCACGATGAAAGGCCATACTGCCACCATTTCCAGACTCATTAGTAAGGAGAGGATGTGGCTCATTGTGCTTATTGTGCACTGCACTGAAATCCAGTGTCAACCTCCCTGCTTACCTCGAAGACCCCTTTCCTCAGATTCTTCTGGCGTGCTCTTAGCAATGACAACAAATCATTTGCTTCATTGCCACTTGTTATGGACAAATGTGATGGTTGTAGATGCAAAAGGCTAGGTGATAGCAATTTCTTTTAAAAATGGTCTCTAGCCAGAGTGCAATGGTTGAAACCACCAACTTAATATATATATTATTAAGAAGTAAATGATGTAAGCGTCATAAACATATTCTTATGGTAACATTTCATTCAGTAAAAATGGTACTGATTAGAGAATAAAAAGCAACCGTCTGAAGTCACTTAAACATTACTTTAGTTTACTAGCAAACTTGTCTGTCTCATTTCTGTGTAAGTTCAATCTTGAATTAACATGTACAACAGAGTGTTAAACACACCAAGTTATAATGTTCAGTTAAAAAAGGCAAACAAGGAGGGAGCCATATTCTGGGACCAGATTAAGTTTCTAATCTGAATTTTTAGTAGAATCACAGTAAATGTAACTTGGTTGGTAATTACCTAAGTAGCCATAATAATAAATTTAGAAAGACTCAGTATGCTATGAGAACAGAAACTATACCTGTGTGAACAAGCAGTAAATGACAAAAAAGATTCTAGATTTGCACTTAGGGAAATGATTATGAAGACTAGTTATTTAGTGTGCAAGCCAATTGAATCATTGCTCTAGGGCTACATGGAGAGTCCCTTTTATCAGTAACTGATAAAAGACAACAGACGCACACACATAATTTCTTCGAAGACAAGTAGATCAGGAATCACCATCAACATTTACTCTCTAAATAAAAATAAATTTAAGTGATGGCATTTGCCCCCGAAGAAGAATATATTGGAATGACAGTTGTGTGTATCAGTATATATTAATTATCCATGAATTTAAAGATAGTTATATTACTATCATTTAATATCATAGGATTATTATTTCTGAAGGTATCTTTGAAAGAAGAATATGACAGAGAAAAACCTTTGAGTTTTCAGTATGAATTTTCAAGTTGAACATACAAGAAAAGTCTAACAGAGGGATATGGAAATAAGATTTCTATGAATAAAGATATTACTGCAGCTATGAATTTGTGTTATTTTAACTTACATTCAGGTGTGTGCTTTGGGAGTGTAAGGCATTAAGAGAAAACATTTAAAGTTTGCTTGCTCATTTCAAACTGTATTTGAAGGAACTATGGAGTTTTAACATAAAAGATGTATTTTCTCAATAGATCAACACAAATTGTGTGTGTGTGTGTGTGTGTGTGTGTGTGTGTGTGTGTGTGTGTGTGTGTTGTGTACTAAATGCTACGTTTGGGATTATACCTATTAACTTTTATTAAGTGTCTTAATCACTTTCTCATTGCTGGGACACAGTAACTGATGCGATCAGCTTAAGGTATATTTAGCTCACAGTTTAAGGAGGTTTCATTTCATTCATGGGTGATGACAATGGCAGGAGGGTCTGACAGAGGGCTGAGCTAGAGAACAGCTGTTCACAACATTGCAACAAGAACCAGAACAGAAAGGGTGGCGCTAGCAAGTGCCTTTCCAGGCCATGACCCAGTGATCTGCCCCTTTGGACTAGGCCCCGCCTCTTAGCAGCACAGGAAGTCTATGGAATAATCCCTAGGATTGATCACCTTCCAAGCACAGACTTTTGGAGACATTCTATATCAGAACTATAACATTATGGGACTGAACAAAGCAATCATTTAAAATGAAACCTATTTGTTTTTTACTAGCATGGTGACAAATAATTCAGAGTAGGATTGGTAATTCTTGTGTTCCTTCTGCTGTCATCCGTATTCTTGAATTTAGCAACCGAGTGGATTTATTTGAACAATGCCATTGTGTTCAAATAAAAAAAAATCTGTATGCAACTAAAGAAAGGTAAATTTATATTTTAGCGCATTGCACATTTTTATTTCTCTGGATATGTTTATGAATTTGTATTTGTGAAAGATGGCTGAGTTCTTTTCCAGCATTTCCTCACCCCTTCTCCCCCTGCCCAGGGATCAGTTCTGCTCAAAAGAATGCTGCTGGAGTCACAGCACAGAGATGCATTAGGCAAGCATCGTTGCCTATGTAGGTATATTTTGTTAATCTTTCAGAAGATTGCCTTCTTCATGTGGGCCAAATCATGAAGGGTAATAAAAGACAAGCATTTCCAATGTAGTGAAAAATGAGTATAATACGCAATTGTTGTTCATGACATGAGTTGAACCTGAGCTAGGAAATCTAAGCATAGATGGAAAATGAGAATATATTGAAAAATCAGCCACCAAAATGGCAGTTGAAATCCCTTATCTTTGAATACAGACCCCATCAATAAGTCAACCTGACATGCAAATGATAAGCTTGCCGTAAAGGAATAACAAAGTGCAGTGGCACGGAGCATTTTATAGAAGGTGAAGATCTAATGTTAGTTAAGTGTTAACATTGACTTAGAATATTAATAGTCAGGATAGAACTCTTCGAAATGCAATAAAGTTTGAACTAATAGCAGCATAAGACTATGAAATCGGTTAACAGACTCATAACAATGAATATCACAGGTTTTGAACTGCAGACTTCTCTCTAAAATGTCACCATCTACCTGTGAATATTTATCAGTAAACTTCTTTGAGTATTCATCTAAAACATAGCTAAATCTAATCAAATGAGTCTATTTTTCACATCTTTCAAGATTTTTGTTAGGAAAAACACATATCCCTAGAAGCTCGTCTATTTCTGAACTATCTTCTGTCTTCTCTACTCCATTCATTATTATGGGATTGGGAGTTATTGTACCGTGTTCTCTCTACCCACTGCTGTCAAAGATGCCCTAACAGATAGTCATCTAGCTCTACCCTTAGAAAAAGATATTCCTTCCTCTTCCTACATGTACCAACTTTAAACTTCACTCTGTGTTTCTATCTATGAAATAAAACACCTTTACTCCCATCTATAAAAAATGAATGACTGAACCTGAGGGCGTATGGTACTGTGAGAATTACTGAGGACAAGCAATCAATTCTGAGACAATATCTAGAAGATGCTTCTTGAATAAAGTAAAAATCATTGCCCTGTTTAGTATATTTAAGCAAGGAACTATTATCTTCCTTGAAGGTTTTTGCTGTACCGTAAATGGGCTTTATTTCTAAACTTAGAAAGACCAACACACTCATCACACTTGATAAGGTAGCGTCACTCACACACATGCCATTTGAGAAACTTCCAACAGCAGAACACTGTCCCAAGAACTTGGAGGCACATCAGTAAGCAACCCAAATAAAAAGACATTGATTTCTAAAGTTCCTTGAATACCAAGTGAAAAAAAATTAACAAAATCTATACAGTTTAGAAGGTATAGTTAAATATTAAGAGTTGAATGGGAGTTTGGTTGTATTTTTTGCACTCAAATAAAAATTTGAAAAGCAATATAAATACTTTTTGTGACCTGCCTTCTTCCTTTCAATTAATTTCCTGTCTCATTTCTGAGACTAATTTATGAAGTGACAACATGACCAACTGAATGTTTTTCTTTATAAAAACCATGTGTCTTTTAAAGATTGAATCATTTAGATATCTTATGTCATAACAGAAGCAGTGAGGTCCAAAGAAGTGAACTAAACTCAATAAGATCTTCAAGGCTTCTGATAAATCACACTATCCTGATAGTGTGCTTCCTTATTTTCCATGAAATTCAATCAGAAAACCATTCCCAAAGTGGAAAAATGGGAACCAGCCCTAAGTATTACCTATGTAGGTAAGAACCCCATGTGCCAAACTAACTTTAGTAAGCAAACCACTTAGAGTTAGCAGAGTTCCAGTGGGAGTCAACAGTGTCGTACTTGCCTTTCTGGATTGCTTAAGTCTGTGATGTTTTAACCCTGCAGAATGACTCATGTGATTTCTTTCTGGAAAATGAGCTACTTAGAACCAAGATCTTAGAACAGACAAGCAAAAATTCATGAAATAGTCTCCTTATCTAATCAATTGCCTATGATTTTGGAAAATATGCAGAATTAAAACTCCATATGATATAAATAGAAAAATTTTAGCTATTGTCAGGGAATTTTTAAATTTCTGCGTGCATTAATATTTAAATTTTGCAATGCTACATGTGAAAATTGTGGGTTACAACAACAGTGTAAACCAAATAATGAATATGAACTGGAAAAAAACAAGCTTGTGTTGAGCACATGCTACTTGATATTTTTGGAACATTTTCTCTTCAAGAAGCTATAAATGAAGAGTTCCACTGATTTAATATGTTTTGCTAACCAATGGTCCAAATAATCTGTACACTGCTAATATTCTTGGATGTCTTCTTTTGTTTCAAATCAGGCTTCCCAACTTTACAGTTCCTATAAAACAACATTCATAAAAGTCTTGAATTTAGTATTATTAATTTTTATTTTGCATTTAATCAATAACTAATCTTTTCTTTAAATCTGTTTTCTGACACCCAAATAACATGATTAGATATGCGATCATGAAAAGTTAGGTTAGCCAATTTCAGAAGACTTTTTTTACTGCTGAGAAATGAGGATACTTAAAAACAAAAGTCTTAAAGTAGTCAATATGATCATTCTTCTTGTTCTAATGCTACAGGATAAAGAAGGCAAGTAAGGCCCCTGGCAGTGTAATCTGAGTTAACGCACGCTATGGCCCTGGTGGACTGGGCAGCCTGAGTTTTTAAGACTAGTGGCTTCTCCTAAGCTCTGTGGCACTTTCCAGCTAGCCATCTCCTGCTAAAGTAAACCAGGAAACATATGGCAGACATCATTCTGGATCTGGATATTTGTACCCAATTTCACTTTGTGTATTTTATGACTAGGAAACCATTTTCCATGGCAAGCTCCTCACATTGGAGCATGCGTCAGGTATGTTACTTTCTTGTGACTTTGCACTCCAAACCACTTAAAGAACAGCTCTGATGCACTGTTAAGAGTAGTGGAGTGTGGAGATGAAGGTACAAGTGACACGAATCAAATCTTTCCTGTAAACTAATCCTGACTGTGATAGGACTCAAGGCTGTCAATCACAAAATGAAAAGGGCTTCGCGGTTGCTGGAAAGACCCAGAGGGTGGGCTGGAGGTGGATCACGGCCTCATACTGAACCTTCTATCTCTGCTCTTCAAATCAGATTTCTGTCAAGGGACAGAATCGATGATTGTAACACATCTTTCAAGCATGTAGTGATATTAGGGTGGACTTTTCTTGATGATTGAAGTGTCAGAAATGATTCTCTGCATTTAAACAGACCCCATTCCTGTCCTCCTACACACACAGCTAGATTACATTCTCCGTCTCCTCTGCAATTAACAGAATCCATAAAGCTGATTCCTGGCCAGGAGAAATGCTACATTCTGCTCCCCGACACACTTCCTAAAACCCGTGCTCAAACCTTCATATTGTCTCTCTTGTCTCACCTACCAACTGGATTCAGGAGATCTTATGGCACAGTGGATAGTAGGTGAAAGAAACACCATTTTTAAATGCCTGCTGAGAACAGAGGCCTCCCCATACTTCAGGGGCTGCACTGGGTCATGAGCTGTCTAGTGTTAAGCTTCTGTGATTTGAAAAATGGGGATACAGCGGTTGACCAATATGACACAGATGATAATATTGTAGGATTATGTGGCCCTATAATATGTATAAACATGCCTTAATAGATTTTCTGTTTAAATATGAAGACACATTTCTCAATGGTAAATTTTTTAAAGGGTTGAATCATATGAACAGTTCACATCTGAAAATGGAAAGACCATGGAATTTAATTTTCTATTCTACTTGAAAGCATTGAAATTATATATGTAATATATAACTTGGAAAATACTGCTGAAATACACCTGCCTTTTAAGAGAATTAGTTATTATTCTGTGAAAAGTAAAGAAAACACAGACTTTTTTTCATTCCCAAAACAAAACTTTATCTTAGAGGAACATTTGTATAAACGTTTAAAAGGCAGATTTGAGGGCTACAGAGCACGACCCTGTCTCAAAATAAGACAGATCGGAAATTGGTTAATCAATTTCCAAATAAATGCTCCAATTAAAATTTGCCAGATTATACTTTAGAAAATATACTTTACTAGAACTTCTCAATGACATAAGACATACAAAGAAAATCAAGACTTCTTATGAAATGTAGAGCACATGCACTGAATCCTATGCAGTTTAGAATTATCCTGATGAATTTTTAATATATCTATCATTTAAAAATGTCTTCCAGATAATGCAATAAAATTTTTATTAAGTGACTTTAAGAAATAAAAAAATGTTAGCAGTAGTGTTAAAGTGACTATAGTTATAAAACCACTACTCCTAAACATTTTTTTTATTTGTGGGTCAGTGTCCTAAAAAATCATGATGAATACAGAATTAAAATTCACTCATTAGGTCTAATTAGGATCAAATAGTTATTATGCACCAGTAACTACCCTAAATGTACTTCATAGGGTGGAAATTGTTTTTGACTGATGTGCTGTAGCAACCTATAAAGTCCTCACGCCATGTTAACTGGTTTTGAGACAGGTTCCCCTTGCAGGAATGTCTTCCATCTCAGCGGCTGCCTTATATACTTGACTGGGGTTTCCCCTAGTGTTCTAAATATAGCAGGTTAATGTCAATTAAAAGATCAAACATTATGAAGAGTAGACATGCAATGTTTTCTTGTCTGATACACACTCATTATGTACCTAAAATTCTTCAGGTTATATATTTTGTCATGACTAATTGGGTCAACATTCAATAGTAGTTTGGAAAGATAAAGGTAAAATGGAACACATGGATGGCTTTAATTAGGTTGTCATTTCTGTCAATCTTTTCTTCAGGGCAATTTTTCAATCATTCTATAAAAGTTTTTCTGAGGACTCTGATTGGTGTATCACTGTTTTCCATTAGTATGATTTGGTGGATGTGCCCTTCAGCTCTTTAAAACAGAATGATGAAGATGAATATATTCTTTTATAAGTTTGTTGCAGTACACAAATATATTAAAGAGCTAATTACAATAATAATTATTGAATAAGAATACTAGGCTAGAATTTGTCAACTAGAAAGTATTGCTTTGGCAAGCAATGTGGCTTGTTTTGAAAATACTGTTCTATTTTTGCTGGGATTCTCTGAATTGAGATTCTAAACCTTGACACTGCTAACAGTTGGATTAGCTAAGTATTTGGAGGATCCCCCTGCATGCTGTTGATGTGCAGCAACACTCCTGCCCTTTACCCAAGAGATGCCAGACAGCAAGCCCTCCTCCCACATAGAGCAACAATGACAAAAAAAATTTCTAGATTGTCATATGTTCCCTGGAGAGCAAAATCACCAAGGATAAGCACCACTATCTTGGATAATACAGCAATCCTAACTTACTAAGTAGTAGTTAATGTAGTATTACTGCCTCAAGAAAAAATACTTTATTCTCAATGAGCAACTTTTTAGTAAAAGTGATTAAAAGTGGTACTTGTTTCTTACTTTGGAATTAGCTAACATGGTTTCAGTGTAGTACGTAAAACTATGTAAAGAGTGCACCAACTTTACCAGTAATTGCAACAAAGATAAATGTTGGAGATTCTACAATACTAGTTGACCTACTATAGAATTTTCTGTTTTGCAATATGCCCGGAACACTCCAGAAGAGCATGCCAATCAAATCACCTTAGCTTTTATGTTCTGGTGGATAATATGATGCAATTTAATTTTTGAGAATCTTCAAATATGATTCGAGTGGTATGCCTTCTGAATGGAGGGGTGACCGAAATCCTTGGTATTTTCCGGTGGGAAAGAGAAATTTTCATTAGGAGTATGATCAAATTTAAATCTGAGAATGGTTTCTTTATAATAAAATTAAGCAGGATTTTATAATTTGTATGCAATTGACAAGTAAAGTTGACATTTATAAATGATATTTTTATCATTCTTCCCCTTTTACATATGAGAAAATTTTTAGCAAGAATTTTAAGATATCTTGCTCTGAGTCACACGTCTGAGTTGCAGTGCAATATTCAACCTAGGTCTGTGGGACATTTTAGCACCTAGCATCGATCCCCTACAACACAGTCTTTCAGTAGCATATTGGCAAGATCAGAAGGTGGCATTTGCTCATGTCCCTAAAAGTGGTCACATTTGAGCATATAACTGTTTCCCCAGTGGAAATACTTAACAACTAGATAAGCCAGTATTTATAGACAGAAAATAGATTCATAGTACCCAGATGGGGCGGAAGTTAACCCCAGGCCCCAGAAAGTGTAATTTTTTGTTTATAAGGAGTTCAACGGTTATGTACTCGGTAGACAAGCATTTTCCTTTTTATTTTTCTTTTCATTTCTTTTATTTCTTCTTTGGTTACATTAGGGCTTTGGGCTCTATTTCTGTAGGGACTTTCTCTGTCTAAATGGGCAATTAAAATTCTTTTGCTAGATATGTATGTTTCTCACAAATAAGTCTATTCCAGCTCATTCTGTTTTTTCCTCAAGCATCATTGAAATTAGTTCTTCATACCTTAATGCATATACTTCACTAATTTATTTATTTATTTTGAGACAGGGTCTCACTTTGTAGCCTAGGCTGGTCCTACACTCACCATGGAGCCCAGGCTGGTCTTGGACTCATATCAGTCCTCCTGCCTCAGCCTCCCAAGTGTTGAGTGCTGGGATTACTGGCATGTGCCACCATGCCCAGCTTATGTGGTGCTGGGGAACAGAACTCAGGTACTTAAGGCTTGATTTAGCGCTTGCTAGGCAAGTGCTTTAACCACTGAGCCATTCCTCCAGTCCACTAATTTATCTTTGTAAGTTTCTTTCCTTCATTAAATCCTACGGTCTAAAAAGTCCCAAGGTTATACAATTTAATATACTTGTCTCTACAAATTTGAGCTAAAGTAGCCAAAGACCAGAGGTCTGTGTGATTTATTAATTGATTTCCAATCCTGTTAAGATTTCATATGAGATGAATTTCTTTTTTCTTTCCATCATTTTGTTACTTACTACAAAGTGAAGACTCTCTCTCCTTCTCCCTTAAGGCTGATTCTCAATGGAATATCAACAAGTCAGAAAGGTCAAAGCAATTAAATCTTCCCTGACAGTCACTGGTATTCCCAGAGGTGGATCAGAGCAGGAGCCATTCCTAAGACAGCTATTTGCAACAGCATCAGGTTAGACTGTGGAGCTCCCGGCAATTCTAGGCCCCAGGAGATTTTTGTGGTGCAGCATATTCTGACTGTTCTGTCCTTCCCTTCTGGGGTGGCATGGAGTGCTTCTGTGTCTGTAAAGGCTGGATATTTCAGGATGCTCCCTCTGTACCACATCCAGAGGTTAGCCAACATCAATGTGCCTGCTGATCTCTACTGGGGTTGTGGAATTTCATGGCTTTATCGAGGAATCATTTTTATGAAAAAGAGTCTTGTTCAATTTTCTCTAAAGTTGCATGTAAAAAGAAAACACTAAGTCATTCCTGTAGCAAGCTAAGCCATACTGTGAACACTTCCCGCCACTCTCTGAGAAACGAAGGCCTTCCTGGCTTGGAGTTCTCCTGCATTCCTCTCCAGGTTCTCATCTGAGAATGTTGTAGGTGGAGCTCTTCATCCTTTCCTGATGGAAAATTACATCTTCTTGCCATAAGACTCGTGATGAACTCTGAATTTCACCAGTAAACTAGACGCTAGAAATACCCCAGAACACCCTAAATCTATCAAAGGTAAAGTGTGAATCAGCTTGACTAATAAGCCAGGTTATGCTATTATTTTTAATATATTACATGAATCACAAAAACTGATAAATAAGTTTCCTAAAAAAGTAGCTTGAAGCCTACAGGATTACATTAGTTTGCTAGGGAGTCCATGAGAACACGTGACAGACTGATCTCTTGAGTAACAGAAATTTATTTCTCAAAGTTCTGGAGGCCAGAAGTGCAAGACCAAGGTGCCAGCAGGATGACTGATTTTCCCAAGCTTCCTTCGTGGCTTGTAGATGGTCGCTGTGTGAGGCCATGGTCACTCCTCTGTGGGCGTGCATCTCTTGTGTCTTTTTGTGTCCAAATTCTTCTTCTTATGAGAGGCTAGCTAGATTAGATTAAGATTCATCTTGATTAACTCACTTTAATCTCTCTTTTAAACACCCTTTCTCTAAATTCAGTCACATCCTGAGGTACAGGGGATCAAGGTTCCAACATACAAATTTTGAGAGGACATAGTTTGATCCTTAATGAGGTAGAAATTAATTTAGTGATAATCTAGTGGACAGAGGAGGAAAGTGTTTTCACAAAGTACTTACAGGCCTGAGCCTTGCCCGGGAATCTCGTACAGGATGTTTTCCACTGTCACCATTCCCAGGATGGATGCCTTAACTTGTCCTAGCTCATCCCAGACTGCAGTGTCAGACTCCACTCCCACCTAAGTTCTTCTGATTAGCTAAAGAAACTCGACAAATCGATAGAAAACGATCACACTTCAGAAAGACAATTGTAAAATCCCGCCTCGTGAGGAAGTTGAAGTACTTTCAAATCCTACTGTTTAAATTATGTCACTAGGGAATCATCTTTCTATAACTTTTCAAGACACGTAAGTGTAGAAAAAATACTTTCTTCTCCAGATCTTACTGAAAGCCTTCCTGGTGAAAATCCCTTGCCATTTTTCACTTGGCATTTCTGTCATTTTCTTATTCCTTCTATGTTTTTTTTCCTCTCTTTGTCCCCCCCCCCATATTGATATGTATAAGCACAAATTTTAAGGTTTACAATGAAGTTGAACATTTTGTGCACATATGTATCTTGTCAAGGTGACAAGGACTTTCCCACTCTCCTTTTGTCCCTCCCCCTACCCATCCCTCCCTCCCTCCCCACCCTACCCCCCTGGTTCACTTTGTTCTTCCTCCTCAAATCAGGGATATTTCTGGATGGTTGATGTATGGTCTATCTGGCCATTTTCAGGATGGTGTTGCTCCTACCACCAGCATCCATTCCTAGATAAAGATGTTGGCTTCTCTTGCCTGCTTGGATAATTTTGCAACAGCCTTTTTCCTTCCAATATCTGACTAACTTCAAAAGTTTCCCAGATGAATGGGAAAGGACTCACTTCCCAAGTTTCCAAATACTTCAAAAACAAGTCACTGCATCCACAGACACCTGCATGGTATTCTCTGTCCTTAGCTGCCTAACCTTGGCCACAACTGTCTTTTGCGTCTTTACCATCTCCTTAGGCTTAGCTGCCTGACAAGAGTCAGCTGGGAAGTGGCCATGGAACTGAAAATGCCTCTATCTTCTAAGTTACGATTCCAAAAGAAAATTCAACACTTTGCAAACATTATACCAAAATGTACTAGTTACAGTTAAAAGAGAAAACTTGTTTCACAATTTTAGGGAATATTAGAAATCAGATTTTAGCAGTCTTATCTTTTACATGTAATGGCCATTCATCCCATTATTCTCTCTATGTCTTAATGGAATTTCATCTCTGAATGGTCCATGTTGCCAGTCTCTCAAATGTAAAGATTTCTTTAGTAATACAGAGCTTAAAATAGTCAGTGGTTTATTTATGTCTAGATTGTATTCTATAGACTAGTGCACTGATTTAATGAAACAAACCAAAAAAAAAAAAAAAACTGGATTCAGGTCCTACCGAGGGCTTTTGGGGACCCTAGAAATGTCACAAGGATTTACTGTGGCTCCAAGCTCCACATGAACTGACACAATGTGGTGTATCATTTTAGAATCACCCACCGTATGTGATTGTAAAATAACCATATATTTATAATGACATCCAGCCATATGAACTTTTAGGAACCAAAAAAAAAGTGGATTTTCTAGGGAAGATTGTACATCCTGCCAATAAGAAGAGGCAGGGGGAGGGACCTGTGACCTAGGGATTTAAATCAGTACCTCCCACTTTTTCTATGTGCCTCTTTCTACTTGCATGTGGGAAGGTCACTCTTTTTGCAAAAAGAATATTAAAGCCTCATACCCTGTCAAATAATGGAAATGGATAGCAATAAACAAACTAGAAGGAGGAAGTTGAGGATAAAGGAGAAAATTGTCCTCATGAAGTTTGCCTTGTCCAACAATTCATTTGACACCTGAATCCTTTCCAACAGAGTCTGTGGGAGTTGGGGAAGGGAAAGCAAAGGAATTTTGTGAATTACAAAACTAAAAACAGACTTCTATATTACTTGGATGGCAAACTAACGACAGGTAATAATTCATTCTCTATTCCAGTTGCTAACTGTTTACTTTCATCTTTATCAGTGGATAAACAATCACAAGACTCAGCCTTACATTACACTTCCTGTTACTGAGAGATTGCCTGGTCTTCATCATCCTACATAGCACTGAGGAACAAGTTGGGCAATCGTGACAAAATCAAAGTGAAAAGCCAAGCTGGCTTCCCAGTTGGGCTATCAAGGATGCAGCAAGTACACAGAAGAATTAGTTGAAAACGTCCTATGTTTTCATGCTGCGTACAATCAAATGACTTCACCAGAAACAAATTTTCTCTAATCAGCACATTGTAAAACTAGCCTGCCTCGTTAGGATGCTGTGAAGAGCTAATAAATAAAAATGAAATTTTAATACAGAAACTTAAAAAGGAGAGTGTATCTAATGAAGAGTAATGCTGCAAAACTCAACCCTACCTCTTTTCTGATCTTAAGGTGCAGATCTAGGTTGCTTTCCTAAATGGGTGAAAACAAGACTCCTCTTCAGGTAACTGGAGCTGATACTGACCACAGCCAAAGGGCTGCAGCTGTAGCTCACCACGCTCAGTGTGTCACATAGCATTAGGAGGTAGGACCCAGCCTAGAAGGTGCACAGGTGCATAGGGTCTGTCGGTGAGCAGGAGGATGCAGACACACGTGGGGCCAGGTATGTCATGCCCCAGCAGCTGGGCCAGGTCAAGCCTTAGGAAATAGTCAGAACATATTTAGATGGCAGATTTATGAGAAATTTTTAGCAAATAATTTCTCTCCTGACTCCCCTATATTTTCTATCTTTTTCACCACCAGGGGGTTTATTTTTATTTATGATTTTTTCCTCATCCAGTTAAAACTTTTTAAAAAGTTCATTTTCATGGCTACAATAGTACTTAACCATTCTGGGCTGCTTTCTTTTTCCAAGGCACTATGAAACTGTGACCACTTTAGTTGGATCATCATACTTGGCCCCCAAGGTAAACTGCACTGGAATGTCAGCACCTGACAGCATGAATTCTTGCTTCATTTCCAGATCCCTTTTGCCTGAGAAGTAGTAAGTGTTTAACAAAATTTTGCTGAAACAACATGTAATTTAGTACAACAGTAACCTAAAAAAAAAATAGGTCCTATTATCATTCCCATTCTGTGATATGCAAAATTAAGTTGATGGCAAAATTAACCAGTGGTAGGAGCAAGATTCAAAGGCGGGCAAACAGTCATGCTGCTGTCATGTCCCTTTCTTCCTTAGCCCAGTTCTTTTTATCTCGTTTTACTTTTGTCCTTGCTTGTTGTTTAATTTAGGACTTTGCCAGCCCGAATATACTAGTTCACAGGCTTTCCAAAATAAGGTCCTCCGAGTTGTTCAAACTCACACCCAAACTCTTCGGGCCATGGCTGATCTCTGCACTTCTGTAGGTAATCCCTTGCCCTCACTCCTATTCCTCTACGTAACCCCAGCAAACTCAATGGTTCATGAAACTGGACTGTGGTGCAGTCAGTGCTTTGGCCTTTCAGCTGTGTCCTGCCTGGGTGAAGAGACACTGGTGCTCACATTTCCCCAGGGGGAAAAAAATATTTTGAGGTGTTTGGGCTTACTAAAACTAGTCAGGAATAGCCACTGGGGCAAGTTAAATCCACAGTAAAACAATGGTGCTGAGAAGCCGATTTTACAGAAAGGCAAATCAGGGAACTAGGAAGGGTCCAAGCTCGGAAAGACTTCAGGCCGCATTCGAGACACACAAGTCTGAAATGCAGGAGCTAAGTCACAGTGAAACAGACCAGGATCAAGCGGAGGACAGGATGGAGTCGGAGGTGATGAGTGTCTTAACAACGACCTGGAGGGTGAGGGCCAAGCATCAGGTTTGCTCTTGTAAGCAGGCCAGAGTATAATTTGTGACTGGGTTTGTCCAAATTGGTGGGCCAGAAGTACAGCAGGTAATGAAAACAGAACTGTATTTATAGGTTACTTTGTGCAGTCTACGACTGCGGAGTCTACACACAGCCCCAAAAGCAAGAGGCAAAGTGAAGGTGGGGGGAGATGTGGGTCTCAGGATCAGCATGTGCTTAAAGGGGTGATAGGAGTGAAGAAGCGAAAAGCGGCTCTCAGTCATGTCTTCCCAGTATTTCCTATGCTTTTCTCCTTCTTGACAACGCTTGTTTTTTCTTATGTTAAAGGTTCCAAATGAGCCAAACCTAGTGGTGCAGGCTTGCAATTCCAGCACTTTAGGATGCTGAGGCAGGAAGATCACAAAGTTGAGCCCAGCTCACTGATGACTTAGTGAGACTTTGACATGAAATCAAAAATAAAGAATGGGCTAAGAACATTGCTCTGTTAGAAGGGCCCTGGACTTGACACTGAGAATCACACACAGGCAGAAAATGTTCCAAAGGATATTTCTCATCTTTACAAACTTGTGTTATATTTTACATAATTATGTTCATACATATTGTTATATTCAGACAAGACACATATCACAAGTTTTAGCAAGTTTTAGTTAGATTTTCTTTAATTTGCTTTTTGAGACGATAGCTCTCTCTATAACCCAGGCTGGTTCTGAACTTACTCTTAGCCCAAGCTGGCTTTGAATTCACCATCCTCCTTCCACAGCCGGCCACACACCACCAAACCTGGCTACTCTTTATGTTGTGCTAAGGAATCAAACCCAGGGTCTTGTACATGCTAGGCAAGACCTCTGACTACTGCACGATGAGGGGCAGTCTTCTTTGCACATCTCTGGGCTCTGAGTTTATGCTGGAAGAATTGGTACACGAAGCCGATGCTGGTGTCAGCTGCTTAGTTTGCATTTATTTCTGTCTCCCAACACCACTTCATACTGCAGTGCAAACTGGATGACCTTAAGGCCTTCATTTCACTGATTTTCAGCTTTCTTTATACCAAAACCAAAGAACATTGTTATGTTAGAAATTCTTCTTTTGCAAAAGCAAAGAGGAAAACTCAATACCATGATGAGCTGGGCCTGCCCACTCCACCGTGATATTCCATAGGCTCGAATTTCCTTGCAACTGAATTCTAGCAGCAGTGCGTATGTTTAGCTGCCTGCTATTTGTGCAAATCGAATCGGGCATTGCCCTGAACCCATGGTGATGAATGTGCCGACAGCGTGTGTACACCGTGCATGCACTGCCACTTGTCGGGCTCAATTTTAACATGTAGATAAAACCAACACCTCTCTCTGCTGCACCTCTGTGTAAGCCACAGACTTGCCTTTCTGTCCGGAGCTCCGGTTTTCCATCATCTATTTTTTATTGCACTGATACTAGACCAATGGCAGCAAATGAAGGGTATTATTTCTGACTTGGATGCACGGGGATGCTGATTTGCTGTTCGTAGGAAGGAAATTCGCTGTGCTGAGTTTTATCGTTTCACCATGGGAGACCTGGTACAACAAAATGTAAGTGTTTTGAGGTGCTTGCTATTTTCAAAACGTTAAGTATGTAATTTTTCTCACGTGAGGGGAAGAGGGTCATGAAATAACAAGATGGGATAGAGCTAGAAAGTTTATTTGGGATGATGTCTGGCAGGGTGATGGTAGACTAAGACAAGCAAATCATTTGCGGCATCTTTTAGCTTCTTGCTGTATCCTTTATCTTTGAGAGAATTTGGGTTTATCTGAAGCTATATTATGACATTTCATATCGCCATGTGCTCTCTCTAAAATGTTTGTATGTCCTTTTTATGTACTTTCCAAATATTAAAGAAAATCCTTGCATTTGTAAATTTTAACAAGAGCACTAAGCAGGAAGTTTAAAGGAGACTATTTATAAAAGACCAAAAGGTCCCTCCCCCAACTTTGAGCGCACACACACACACACACACACACACACACACACACACACTTAGCAAATATGCTTTAAAAATTAACCTGCTAATTAGCAATATTATTTCAACTTAGAATGCTTTTTATTTATAGTACATTTACTATCTGTCACATGTCAACTTAGAATCTTCTTTGCTTCTAGTAGTAGATTTACTTACAATTAGTTAAAAATCACTTAAAATGGATTTTAAGTTGCCCAGTGTTAAGCTTTAAATTTCTAACGTATTACATCAAGTCTTTAGTGGTTTTACAAAAGCTAATAGCATTTCATTCATTTCTCTATGAATATTTATCACATCCTTACTGCTTTTTCAAGCATCCTTTTACTTTGCCCTATATTTTCCGCCCTAAGACTACTTAGCTTTTTGACTTTGTGAATGTAATTACCATTTTTAGCTCGTAAAAAAGAAGACACCAAAAGCCAACTCAAACAAATTGCTATTTTTCTGGGTTCTGTGCTTCATCTCACCCAAGATCAATAGGACACCAGGAATGGAAGTAAGTCAGCTCTGGGCTGCAAAATTCACTTTCTATTAAACTTGACAGCTAATTTACAAGTTCACACTTTTTTTAATGCTACAATTCTTGAAACCCTGACAGATGAGCCCTCCAAACTCCAGCTAACAACACAAATAAAAAGAGTCCAGAGACCTGCCTGGCTTTATTCTCAATTGCAGGTTATTATTTTGGTCAAAGTCAGAAAATAATTCTTATTCAATGCTTCCTAGTAAATGGGGATACTAGGAGGATAAGGAGAAAAAAGAGGAATTGAAAAGGTATAAAGCAAGCCCGAAGTTTCTGTGGAGATCACCCACAGAATTCCAGTGCTTTCAGGACATCAAAATTGATTTAGCAAAACCATACCATGTAAAAATCCTTCCTTAGGCCTCCTGGTGGAATGTTTCAAATGCTTTTGCTATATAAAGATACGTTTAATCTGATGGAGCAAGTGACATTTTTATAACCCAGAAAAATTATTTATTCTTAGAAAAAAAAAAGGAAATCTTGGATATGTGGCCAGATATGGAAAAAAAATATTTAGGGGTTGACATTTTTGGCATGAAATGCAAAGTAAATAGTTTAAAAAAAAACACTTGGCAAAACAGAAAACTTAAAAATATTTCTAAGCTTGCCCACTTGCAAAACCACACAACACGCTTCGCTTTTTGTGCTGTGGGGGAAGGAAAATCCCTGTCTGCACTGGGTCTCTGAATCCCATCACTTTACTCCTGTGGATGGGAATTAGTTAAATTAACTAAACTCCTGTTGGAATGCCTGACCTGGCATCCATTCTGCACAAAAATGACACACATTGCATTCTAAGAAAAATTTAAAAGAGCCAGCTTCTCAGAAAATATTTTAATAACTCCTGAAGGTTAAAAGTATAATCATTTACATGAAAATTGCTTTAAATGCAGATGATAAAGTGTTTTTCTAGGTCAGCAAAGCATCGCCAAGTGCTGGAAGCTGCACATAAACAAGCCATCTTGGTTAAATTACAAGTGCAGGCAGATGTGCAAGTTTCGGTGAGACTGCTGAGGAGCTAGTGAACTCCTCCGAAGTTTGTTGGCTGGTATCCTTTTTCAATATCAGCAAAGAGTGTTCTGTACACTGAGTGAAGAATGGAAAGGTTTGCTTATTGAATGAAAATGTCAGTGCACTATCAATTTTTTACCTCTGATCTCAGCATGAGTTCCACATATTTGGTTATTAGACAAAACCTAAGTCAGTGAAGATTTTGCTTTCTCAATGGAAAAGTCCTTTAAATTTCTCACATCTACTGTTCAGGCATTTTATGAACCATTGATTTCTGACAAGTCAATGTTTTGAAATTTTATTTTTTCATGTCTTGATGGTGGAGTTCTTTTCTTCTCCCTACACCCTTTCCCACCTCTGTTGGAACCCAGGGCCTTGCACATGCTAAGCAATCGCATACCACAACCAGGCACTCCATTTTTTAATTTTTAGTTTTTTTGTAGTTGTTCCTGTATTATCAGCACAAGACAGCTGCCAATTGAGGGAAGGCAAAGATTAAATTAAAGGGTTAAAATTCTTGAGGTTATCTAAGGAAAAGTAGAGACCCTCAAGGTCCTATAGTCCCCCTATCCCTGCCATTTGCTCCTTTCTGCCAGACCTGAGCAGGGATCAGATAACACACAGTTGGTGAGGACTGTTGAGGTTCTACCAAACTTCTTTTAGTCCCAAACCTGAAACCTAAAAGCAGTGGAAATTCTAAGTACAACTGCCAGGTTAGAACAGTCAGTGGAAAATCAACCTCCCCTTCTATCTTATCTTGTGGAACTGTGTTTTTAAAGACTGAAATAATTTCAGAAAAGGGAGAAATTATGGGTAATCTCAATACTCAACTCTTTCATTGGTTCCTATTTAAAAAGGTAAGAAGCCGAGTTAATGATGTTGCTAAAAGCAGCCCAGTACTCAGTGACACAGTACTTACCGTCTTTGGTTTGACATGTTGACATGTTAGCTTGAACTAAAGGCATTAGTGATGAGGTAAAGGGAAAAACTGTACCACTAATTATGGGGTTATTAGGAAAAATAAACACCTTCTTGTCCACTGGGGGAGCTTTTCAGTGGACACTAATAGGGACCATCACGGCCGAGGGTGAGATGTCTGAGTAACATCTCTTTATTTGGCAATTGCTTGGGGACAAATAAAATAGCAAACACAAATGAATGAACCTCACACATCACCTTAGAGCACCTCGGTGTCACCAGGTGGTTGAGTTGGAGTGACCCCTGAGTTGAAGAAGACTTCAAAAACTCTTTTAGAAAACCATGGGGCCTGAGTACAATGTGTAGCAGGGCTGAGCATCACGTGCCAGACCCCTGGAGCTAACTAGGCAAGCTCTGGCTCCATTTAGAAAAGTTATTTTGTCTGAGGTCTTGTTTCTAGACTATTGTAGAAAAATAGACACGAGAGAATATGCTGTTGTCATTAAATGGCATTGGCTTCAGTCTTTCCTTAGAATCAACCTTCTCTTCTTACCTTCCCTTGGGTCCTAAGGTCTCTGTTCAGTAACCTCCAAATCCCTGATTCTCTAACAATCACACTTCCTGTTTTATCCTCATAGTCCCAAGATATTATAGACTAGGAAGGATTTTCAAGTGAGAACATCAGTAGGCTCTTTGTTCTTTCCCATGCATGCCTTAGGAAAAGAATTTTTTTGTTTTGGTTTAGTACAAGCTCAAACTTTCACCACAGCATCTTTATGAAGGTGAGTCATTATTAAGGATTCCAAAACAACAAAAGCCCTTGAGATTATGTCTTCATTGACCCAGTATCCAGCCTCCCATGAAACAGTGTTGAGGACAACTACTGGGACTATTCCAGTGAGTCATGTTTGCAGTGGTGGTAGCAGAGCCCTCATTTGGGAGCCACTGCATTCTGGGTAATCTTGAATCTATCCATGACTTTGTTTTCCATCTGTAAATGAAGAAACAAGCAAGTGCCACATTGTCTGTTATTGGAAGGATAACCTGGTTTAATGTAGGAGCTCGGAAAAGGGCTTACCACATAGTAATCACTGTAAGTGTTGCGCGCAATGAATACTATAATTGTGTTGCTGGAAACTTAGAAGCATTCAGAATAAGTTGGAATGTTAAATTCTGAACATTCTTCAGGATATTTGCTAATTGTAACTGGTAAATCGGATGAACTTGAGGCAACCCACTTGGGATCTCATCCCAGATAGCAGATGCTTTTTACCCCTCTGTCCTTTATTCTGAAATAAAGACCAGCTCTACACCTTGAAAAAAAAAATCATCTGAAATTGATCAAAGTACATGTGCTGAGATTTAGTTACTACTGTTAAACAACTTTATTTGATCATTTGTAGGCTAAAGGAACAAAATCACATACACACAGACATGTGTGCACACACACAAGTGTTGTAACGAAAAAGCCCAGAGACAACAAGTTAACAAAAGTTTGACACAAAACAAAAAACAGAGGTATTTTGTGAGATGTGATTTGATACTATTTATAAATAAGTAGCTTAAACAGAAGGAAAACTATTGACAGAAGAGATTGAGAAAGGTATACATACATGTGCAAAAGAGTGCTCAGTTTCCTCTTTTCTCCTAATTATCTGAAGAGCTCCTTTTAGGGGAAAAAAACTTTGTTTCCAAATTTGCAGATAACTGTAAATAGTATTCTGCCAGCAAGGAAAAAAAATTGTTTACTACAAGTTATTTGAAGCAAGTCTCCTCAGATGTCAAAAGTGGAGCATGTATTGCTGTTAAGGGATTGACTTGTGTGCTGAAACATGCATTGCTTTTCCTCATACAATCAGAATCATTGCTTGAAACTGGCAGATAGATGAGGAGCCCCTGCCAAGTGCCTCCAGCCTTGGGCATCTTCTCTGTGTCCCGTGACCCTAATTACCTACCTGGTCTGAATTTCTACCAAGGAAGTCAATCTTTTGCTTGGAAAACGTAAAGACTGTTCTAAAACCTTGTAAGTTTCCTGAGGTGGTGTGTTCAATTTTTTTCCAGCACATTCTAAAACCCTAAATGGCCAGATAAGACATTGTACCCTCTGCAAATTGGCAGATATCAGTTCTCAAAAGGTGATCTTCAATAAATACAGGGAGTTGGAACCAAAAAGAAACCTTGAAGGATAGAGAAAAAATGGATCCTCATGAACTAGTGTAGTGATAAATATGTACATGTATATCTGAGGGGGTCCCCTCAGGGTCCCTGTTCCAACAAGTTGGCTTCAGGAAGATGAGAGGCCTGCGGCCCCTGGTAGGAGTAGGGAGTGAGAGTTCTTTGAGAAAATGGACTTTATAATGCAGAATGTGAGTTACTCTGTTCTTGGGATTTCTCTGCCTCATCTCCTATCTCTCTCCAGGCAGATGTAGAAAGGGCTGGAAAGCACAAAGGAGTTGGGAACGGCGGGTGGGAAGTACAGCAGCACCCTGAGTCTTTGCTCTTCTACACTCCCATTCTACTAAAACTCTAATCAGGATTCCCACATACACCTTCGTTGGAGGAGCTTGTATTAAATAAGCACTCGAGAGAGGCAACAAGGAAATGAGTTAGCAAGACGTAGTCGAGCTGCCCAAGTTGCACTTTCTGCTTCATACCCATCTAATATGACCCTGGGTGAAAGAGTTCTAGTTTCTTTATTTCCAAAGAATTATTAATGAAAACTAATTATAGTATTTCACAAACTAAATATTGCAAGAGGTCACACTCTTTCCTTCTCAGTTTTTGTTTTTCTGAAAAGTAGACATCCAACTCTGTAAAGAAAAAATACATGGTGACTTTGTTTTACTCAGTCTAATCTTGCTGCTATTTGAGTGACTTTGGCAGTTGTGGAGCAGATCCTGCCCACCTATTTACTGCAATATTTCTTTTCTAGAGCCAGAATAGGACAGACTCACATACCATTCTGATCTGGGTGCATTTCTTCAGAAGGTACACTGTCCTCATTGAACCGCTATTGCCTGGGCCTGAGGCTGTCCAGGCCAGGAGGAAATTGAGCGTGTGTACTTTAACACAAGATTCTTGGTGAAGTTACGAAAATGGGACAGACAGTGGGCACCAAATCATGCCAGCAGACCTTGACCTCTCCTTCATAATCATTGTCTAGCCATTCCCAACAGATTTTGTGGCTTGAGGTTCTGTATACACTGATTTCAAAAGAAGCCAGTGGGGACATCAAAAGAAGAGCAGCAAGGCAAAAGATGACTTGCTTCTTTCTCAGAGAGTGATATAAAATTCTTTGAACTATTTCTTTATTTCCCATTTTAGTGTGTAGATGGATGGATGGATGGATGGATGTCATACGCAATGCTTACATTGAGCTTGAGTGTTTTGTGCACATATATGCTGTGTCAACATTGCAATCCTTCCCTTCCCTTTTTGTCCCTCACACCCCCCTCTTTTGTCCTCTGACTCCCAATATCACACTTATTTGGTTCTATAAATGCCTATATTCTGGGTTAGAGAAACCATGCTATATTTCATTTTACTAAGCATGATGGTCTCAAGTTGCATTCATTTACCTACAAAATCTTCAAATCTATCTGTCTTTGTGGAAGAGTAGTACACTCTGAACTATTTCACAGTGAGCATCTTTTCTGTTTTCTGATGAATCCCAGGGCCTCTTACATGCTAGGAAAGTGCTCTACCATTGACCTACATCCCAGTACACGCAGTAGAATATATTGTATGGGTCTTACAAATGCTGTGAGGCAACAATAATTAAATTCCACCCTTGTCCTAAAACTCTTTCCTCCTTACAACTTCTCCAGCACTGTCATTTCCATACACTCTCTACCTGTTCAAGAGGGTGGTTCTTACTGACTGGCATGGCACAGGGGAGAAGAAGTTCACTTTTCACCTCACACACCTCATAGCAACACTCTGAACCTCCTCCATAACCCTTCTGCTGAGTTCTTGGCTTTCAGCCTGTAAATTACCACCATATCTAGAAAGATTAGAGAGACACCATTGACCTGGGATGTCACTGTTTCAAGCTGGTTGGATTGCTTGCTTGCCTGCTGAATCCAAGGCTTCTTCCATCTCTCTTTCTCCCGAAATCAGTCCGGCCACATATTGTCTGGATTTTGCTGTCCTATATTGTCCGTCTAACTCACCACAGAGGAACTTTCCCAAATCTCCTGTTCCCTCAAGAACAAATTCATTTAATTCTCTTGCCGCTCTGGTCAAATCAGTTCAAACTTTGATTGCAAAAGAAAAGCCTAGAGTCTATGTCTCAGCTCTACTGTTTAATTTTGCAGTACTGCCGTAACAAAGCACAATGAACTGGTGGTTTCAAACAAAGGAAATATATTGACTCATAGCTTTAAAGTGTGAAATCAAGGTGTTTGTCTAGCCATGTATCTCAGAGCTCTAGGGGAGAATCTGCCATTTTCAAGCTTCTGATGGTGTCCAGCCTTAACCTTGCTTGACCTATGATACCATCACTCTAATCTTCACCTCCATTGTCACATGATGTCCTTCTTCTGTGTCTGTCTTTGAATATTTCTCTATAAGGATATAGTCTTTGTAATTAAGGCCCACTCTACTCCAGTGTAACCTGAATTAACTTGATTGCTTCTGCAAAGATCTCATCTCTAAACAAGGTCACTTTATAGTAATAGGGGTTAGAACTTCAAGGTATTATTTTGGAGGAAACAGGTCACCTCCAACAACCACTATTAAAGACATGGGGTCATTGCTAAGTAGGAAGCAGTCCCAAAGTGTCTATTACAAATGCAAGCACATATTTCCCTCCCCAGACTCAACATTTACCCTCTTCTAAATCTATGGAAGTGACCCACTCTTCAGGCACCAAGGAAAGATTTTACCCAAAATGTCCCTGGAAGGAAAGTCACATTTGACTCAGGCTGTTTCTGAATAAGGCCAGCACATAGAGGGCGATACTCCCTTCACTGATATCACTCGAAGAATGCATGAGCTTCTAAAGGATATCTGTACAAACATTTTCATAAGCTTTCAACCTACTTTTCTCTCATCACTTTTTTTATATACTTGTTGTCAAATTTCAATGCTCTTCCTGTTTGCATACTGTTACTGAGATTGTCTTCCAAAGTGATGAGGTTTTCTGAAGCCTAACGTGTCCCTGAGTGTTCTGACTGGAATCTCGTAGAAGAACCGGAAGTTGTTCATTCCAACCAAATACTGGAGAATCACCTGCTCCACTGAACTCCCCATTTTTTGATAATATATTCAAAAGGAATATATCAATTGTAAGTTAACACTTATATGTGCACATTCCTTAAGAAAGGTCAGATATTAAAGCAGATATCAAATTATGAAATAATAATCCATGTTATATTTACTCTTCCATCTGCACACTGACTTTATTATCTCCTTGGTTATGACATCAGTCTTTGCATAAGAAAATCTCACTGAAAAAATAAGCTAATACCAAGAAGCTTAGTTGGGTTTGACACTGCAAAGACATTTCATAAATATTTTAGTGAGCAAATATAAGAGAAAGTGATTTTCAGGCTGGGTATTTTACATTATGCTACATTTGAAGCCAACTGAAATTCCTTATTTGCATTTACCATCTGAGCTGTTTTCCATTTGGAGGAATGTTCTGTTCTAAGTTCCAGCTCTTCCTATTTTAGGTGGACAGGATTAAGGCCTCTGTATCTGTGTCAAGATGACAGAGTGTACTCAAGTACATCTGTGTATCATTGATAAAAGAAAATATTTCAATTAACCACTTGGAGTTATTTTAAAAGGTTTTCTTAATGAATTTAAAGGCGTAGGTACGTGGCCATGAGAAAAATCTACAAAAGAGTGAGTGGGTTGAGTCGTTTGTTCTCTGATAGAAGAATTACTCTGTTGATGCACCTCAGGGGAATAGTTTTAAATCAACATATCACTTCGTAGAGCACTAATCTGCAGGTAGATCAGGAAAAAGCCTCTTCTCAAATTCATACTAGCTGATACCCGTTTACCTGGCAACAGGGAGGCCAGATGCCCATGTGCCCAACTCCAAAGGGAGGACTGCACAGAAAGCCTGGATCTGCCCAAATCTGTAACTACTTCTCCTTCTCCTTCTCCTTCTCCTTCTTCTACTACTACTACTTCTTTAAACCAAATTGATATTTTAGGAAAAAATGAAACCACACTGCCTGTACTAATTTGCATCCTATATTTTAAGGCACTGTTTTAAGAACATTTTTCTATATCATCAAAGTATTTTTTTGAAAACTATAAGCTCACTATCTACACAGGGAATAAGATGGTTAAAAAAAAGTAAGTCATAATAGAATCCTAAAAATTGAGATTTTCTAATTCTTCTCTTTTGAGTGTTAGATTTTTCTCAGTTCCCTAAATGAAAATTTATATAAGTTGTACTGTACATGAAGCGCTGTGGGGGGTTTTTTCTCTCTACAAAGTAGATCATGATAATTCTAAAACTGAGCAGAGCCATCTGGAATGTGAGTCATTAGACTGAGTAAAAAGAAAAAGAGGAAAAGCAATAAAGTGCTCTCCCAGAAAACCGAACGTCTGCACAGACTAAGGACAGTCATCTGAGCAAATGTCAGGCTGGATTATGTTCTCGAATTAACTGACCGTGAGAATTCGTGATTCACCTGGCTGCAGAACTCGGGCCATCAATTGACCCAATAGATGCCGAGAGGGGCCTCCACGGATCAGTTTAACATGTGAGTGAGGCAGGCAGGGAAAGCTCAAAATATCTTGTCAGCTCTCTATTCAGGAAATGAAAATATAAAATAAATAAACAAATAACTATAAGATCCCCTTACTGGGTCTTCTTAATGAGTGCAGATTTGCTGATTGGATTAGAGAAAAATGGGCCGGAAGTCGACAGAAAATCACCATTCCTTCTCTGTTTCAACTACACAGATCCAACGGTTTTTGAAATTTTACCCTGAACAGAAGTGGGTAATATGCAACTTCTGTGACTCAGAGCTGTGGCCTTCCTTCCATTTTTACATGCCATTCATTCTCTGCGCTAAATGCTTGACATGCATGCTATTTAATCCTCACAGCAACTAATGGCATAGAGGTCATCACCCTCTTTCACAACAAAGGAAGGACAGACGGGAGGGCTAACTGCTCACTCCTCCTGTGACTTCTTCTTAAAGTGTATTTGGCTCCTGTGGAAAGGCCAGCACAGCCTGTGCTGGAAACTCCATTAGGAACAGGGCTGTAGCCTCAAACTCCTCTCAGAGCAGAGAGCATTGGTGGCAAGGGCTCGCGTTGGTCTGCCTGCGTCCAAAGCAACAAAACCCACTGCGAACAGTCTAACTTAATGAACTGCTTGATTAGTCGCTTAAGAAACCCGGAGGTCTCACAGGAGTCCAGGAAATAAGCATTGCATCTTAATTTATTTTCTTCCTGATTTGAGAATCACCATGACTAACTTTAGAATTAGGAATAACTGCAACTAAAATAATCAGTGCTGCTGTTTGTTATTTGGTGATGACTAGTTCGGATACAGTTAGAATACAGAAGGTCATTGGTTGACAGCTTAAGAAACAAAATTGCTGTGGTTTCACTGCCTCATCAGAAATAATCTTACCAATCATCAGCCTTCCACAGTAGAAGTGTTGAAAGAAGTGCTTACAGTATTTATGCAGAGCACAAGATTCGTCAGGATTGCCAGAGTTAGATAGGATGGCACAGACAAGACCCTAGCAGAATATTCTGTAGTGATTCCCACCCACAAAGACAGTGATGGCCAGGTCAAGAGCCTGTGCCCATCCCACAAGCAGGTGAAAACATTTACCCAGGTATTGTAAGACAGAACTGGAGCTGGGAAGCATCCACTCCTGGCCAGGTTCTTTCCCCAACATCACACAATTAGCTTCTTTAGGAAACAAAGTCACTGGCATTATGTAGAACTTCTCTGTAACAGAAGATAGAATTTTAATCCTTTTGTTGTTCTGTCTGAATTGACCCAGAGAATCACAAAGTAGGCACTTTGTTTTGGAATATAAATATCTTTAATATTCTAGTGATCACTGCTAAAATGATTCTGCAAGGAGTCACTGAAGATAAAATTAGTTATTAAACAGGCCATGAATCTTATTTTTTTCTGTATCTGTCTTTTAGTCAAAATTACACCGTGAGGATTAGCTTACAGCAAACTGGCCATCAAAAAAGCATAAAACCTAAGTGGAACAAATTAAGATACAAACATTAGTCAGTAATTCATAAACAGTGATTGAGATGAGTTTTTCTGAGGTTTATTCACTTTTTCCTAAACAAGATATTTCTCAGGTTTTATATTAAAATGTCTAACAAACATGGCTTTGTCAAAGTAAAAGGAAGTATTTTGAAGTTGTGTTTTATTGTTATACAATGGTTTATTAACTTTCATAAGTAAGATTCACTTCCTAATGAAATCTGTTTATTTAAAGGAGTTTAGTTTGTTGAAATGAAGGTAATCGCTTCAGACTTTTTTTTCAGTGTACACACAATCTGAGGAGAGGTTTAATTTGACAATCTGGAAAAAGTAAATTTTTAATTATTTCAAAATAATTAAAAGCATTGACATAGCTGTGTTAAGATTAGTTATTATTAATGCCCTACACTGTAGCTTAGTAAAAAGCCAGTTGCTAAATTCATTAAAATCCTTCTAACTTCTATACTGCCATGTGAGTATTATTACTTTAATAATAAATCCTTTACAAAGTACATTGACTCTGCAACTGTTTGACTAGCTGTCCTTGTGACCGCACAAGCAATAGGTCATGAAGGCAACCTGAGAACATTCCTTAATAATAATAATCTTAATAATGAACCTTCCAGAGGGGATGAGACTTTGCTTTTCTGAAGTTATTTAGATCACATCAGTTCTGGCTGACGTGACTCATTCAGCAACCGTGGAAATGACACCAAGCAGAGAGAAGAAATGAACATGCATTTGTACTTTCCGATGCTACCACTTTGTAGAGACATCAGTCCAGGACTTCTAATCTATCAAAACACGCTTACCACCTCAAAAATCAACCTCACTTTGTTTTTCAGTTCCTTCATACTTCTGTTGATTCTCTGTAATAGCCTCAAGTAAATATGAAACAAGGCAGCTTAATACTTTACCCACAGAGCCCTATGTCCTTTCCAGAAATATGCTTAAAGATGCATGTCCAAGTGTGCTAAAAACAGACCTTCTTCCCAGACACATTTCTGATCCTTCTATTTCTGAAATTCCTGGTCTATGTCCAGACGCCCATACTATATTTATGTCTTTCTATTTTTAATGAATCTGACTGTCTCCATAAATTTCTAATATTAATACATAGATACTCGTAAAATAGGGTAAGAAAAGAACATCAAAAGTAAAAAAAAATTATATCTCTGTATTCAAGTTAAATTGGAGTATACATATTGCAACTTTTTAAATGGAACTTCCAAAACTATCATGTGTTCAGAATAAGTAGCACAGAGCTCACATGAAGTGAACTTTGTGAATTAAGTATCTTTAGAGAATGGGTTTTGTAAAAAGTGACCCATGAAAACTCTCTGTATTTTTCTATGTAAAGTCAGACATCTCTCTTATATTCATTTTATATTCAGCAAATATTTATTGAAAGACTATTATATTAAGGGTACAACCAAAAACAAGAAAATGAAACATGGCCCTTGCTGTCAAGAAAACAGAAACACAAACAACATAAGGTAAGCTGAGATGAGTAGTACAGTCATGTTAATCATATGAGAAGAAGAAATTTATGGAGAGCCTTTTTTCATGAACATCTAATAATATGTGTAATTTTAAGAGGAACTAGAAGTAAACTAAATGGTTATAAACATCTCACCTTCTGAATGATGACTTAAAATTGTGCTTGTTTTACAACACCAATTATGCGCTCCTGAAACACAGACTTGCCAAAGTGAACTCTATATTGCTAAGACCCAGAAGAATGTCTGCTCCACTTGGCTAAGATGTGCTGACTAACCTCCAGTGAATTTTAAAACATAAAAGTGAATTTTAAAAGGAAGCAGCAAAAACCTCCTGAACAGCAGATTATGAAAAAGAAAATACAGTGTCCTGTCTTAAAAATTAAGTTAGAAGCACATTGTGTTGGGCTTGATTTGGAATTCAGTAATAAGAAATATGAAGTCACTGGTCTTTTCCATGAGTTTTAACTTTTCCAATTGCGCATTAGAATTGTGAAAGAGAGCAATGTGTTGGGTGGCCTGGGGACAGGAAAGCCAACTTAAAGGTTATTCTGATGACTTATGTCATAGAATGCGATTAAAATGACAGAAATGATGAGCATAAAATGAGTAGCAGTAGTAATAAATGTCATATGTACTGTAACAAAAACAATGGCAGACAACCACAGTAGCTGGTACTTCTGATCAATGCCTGTGTCCAAATACAAAGTTAGAATTTTAATTATCTCTTAGGACTCTTGCCACATAGTTATTATTCCCAAGTTTATAGCTGAGGAAATTGAAATTTCAGAGATCTAATAACTTTCTCAAGGAAGTTCTGCTAGGAACCATCTTATGTGGGACATTAGATGATGTGTATGTTTGACCCTCCAGTCTAAAGTTCTGCAATTGTAGGTACCAGAAATTCACAGCTTTGTCAAATGCAGCTTTCTTGTTGGACACAAATGAATGCACAGATCATCAAACACCACTGATTATAATTCCAAGCAAGAATCTCTGCAGCCTAGTACTTTATGGAGGATAATTGTTGTTCCTTTGTGACTACAGGATGCTAGCGGGCTAGGAGGCTTGGTAATTGTTAACTCACAAGAGACTGAACTTCAATGCATAGCTGAAATATTCCAAAATATATACGCCTAGACCTTTTTACTAAACTGGCCAAAGGTTTACTGGAATTGCTTTAAAAATATTCTGTGTAAAGATAGTAATTGAAAACATGGTCTTACTTGTGACTTTTGTTTTTCAGTGCTTAGAATCAAACCCAACATGCTGGCAGGCACTGTACCACTGAGCCACGCCTCCAGCCTTGTTTCTCTCATTATTTCTCTGAGACAAACAACATGTACAAGGTGCTAAACTTGTTAAGCAGTGAGAGATCAAGAGGGAAAAAATATCCTTAATCTTACAGAAATCACAGTGAGAGCAATGAACACATTTAAAGAAAATATTCTAGCATCACTCAGGAAAGTGTCTCTGAGAATAGATAAATGTAGAATAATTAATTCATGAAGATGGAAGTCTTGAAAGAGGGGTAGAAGGTGAAAGGGGGGACCAGGAAGGGAATATAAAGTTGATGCCACATATATGTATAAAATTTTCATGCTCAATGTAACTATTGCATATATATATATATATATATATATATATATATATACACATGTATACTAACATATATATATATACTAATAATAATAGGGAAAAAAGACAGATGGATAAAATGACTAAGCATAAAGGTTCAACAATTCTACATAGATTCTGGAAAATCACAAGACAGTCCATGGTGAATTTCAAGAAAGCATGAGTAGGCGTGGAAGAAGGTGGACGGAGGCGGCTGAAGAGGCAGCTGGAGTTTAGAGACACTATCAGATCATGACATGGCCTTGAGGTCATTGTAAATAGTTACAGGTTGGCCTCTCATGTGGCAGAGTTTCCCCAGAATTCAGGGGAGTGACATAATTCAGCTAAGTCTCAGGAAGCATCTTCTGGCAATGGGATAAACAACAATTAAGACCGATATGAAAGGTAAGTTAAGGTAGAAAGAGTTCTCAAAGGCAAACTATCAACCTGCTCATCAACAACTCATTAGGAAACTATGTTGACGGTCAGTTCCACAAATGTCAAAACACTGTAGGAATAACTGATGTTAATAAGTAGCTCTTGAGAGCAGTTATAAAAACTAGTAACTACCTATCATTCCTTCTGTCTTTTTTCACTCTGTGCATAAAAATATCTCAAGTATTCATTAAAAGCATTCAAAAGTTGTCCCAGAACAGCTTAAATTTTAAATTTGTGGTATTTTTCACTCCCAGACACCAAAACATCCCTTTTTAACAACCAAAGACCTGAAATGAAAGGAAAGACATATTTCGGCAGATGACCAAGATCTTTTTAATACTAAATTTAATCCTAAACTCCACTTGGCATTTGAAACAATGGGAGGCTGATTTATTGCACTTTCCAATCCTTTCCTGCTGCCCAAGAAAGTTGGCAAGCAGAAAAGAAAAGTGAAGTATCTTGGAGTACCTGATGCTGACAAGGAGACTCAGGAAACTGTTACTCTTCAGGTATCTACTACTTTCGATGTACATGGCATACCGAGAAAAGCTGAAAATAAATGAAGTGATTAAAATATGTAGCTGCAGTGCTGGGGGAGTTGATGAATTAATATACCAAAATTGCTACTCCTTCATTTGCTTATGAACCCAAGAGCGTAGCCCTCATTTAAAAAATGTCAAATCCTACTCTGTGCTAAAAACTCTATATTTCTTTGCCCTTGACTCTACAGAGACAGTTGAACTAGAAAGATAAATGTGAGACATTACAAAACTCCAAAAGCTATAATAGTTTCGGTGTAAATGAGCCAGACTCTCTGAAGGCCCAAAATTTTGGGTGTGTCAGTACATATGTGACCTTATTCTGAGGAAATGAGAAGAGTAAGCTACCGAGACTCCTGGAAGCAGCTCAGAGTCTCTCCTCTTGCTGACTATTTGAACACACATCTATCCGTGTAATGAGCTTGACTTCTCTTGAGTCTTCAGTTATTTTCTCAGAATTCTCATAGAAATAGGTTGCTCTATTAATGATTGTTGCTCCGATGTTAACTCATTAAAACAGATTCTGTTTTCAGTCATCTGTACTATATACTAAATTGACATTTATTCTCCAAAAACATAGATTCTTTCAAATTTCTTATGGCAGATAGAGAAAATGAATCCTAGTCTCTGTGATTTCAGTAAAGTTGCCTCTGTGCTACCACCAGGTAGCACAGGTGATGTTCTCTGTGGTCAAAATTGTACTCAACATACATTAGTGGCTCTGAGATTTACTAATTTTTAGATACTTTCCCTCTTTTCACTGTAATGATGTAAATTCAACTCTGAGCCACTTTAGCTACTAAATAAAATAAAATCATACTGACTCTGAGAAGACTGGTTATATTCCAAGGCTTCTTGGATGGCATTTTGGGTAACATCAAAAGAGCAGTTAAAGAAAGCTCTTTTCTCTTTGGTTAGTGGACAATCGACATCAACAGTTTGGTCAATGCTCCACCCAATAAGTAAAAAGAGAAGGAGGCAGAATTCTCAGGAAGCAGTGTAAGGTTGAAAGAGGAGCGTTCTTACGACCTCTCTAACTCCCATTCTTTCAACAATCTTTCCCAAAAGTCTGTCTCAAAATAACTAAGATCTGTTCCTAGTTATTTTTTATTGCTGATCAGATGCCAGACACAGATTTCTTGTAGAGTAGGGTCCCCATCCTCAGGATCATGGACTAGTCATAGTCTACGGCCAGTTTGGAACCCAGCAACACAGTAGAAGGTGAGCACGGGGCTGGTGTACAAGTGTCCTCTGTATTCACAGCTGCTCCTCAAGCTCACATTACCACCTAAGCTCCACCTCCTTGGTTTCCATGGCAGCGTGAACACTACTGTGAACTGCCCATGCAAGACGTCTAGGCTGCACTTCCTACGAAAAATCTAATACCTAATGCCTTACAGTGGAGCTGAGGTAGTGATTCCAGAAATACACCATCCACGGGGGAAAAAAATGACTTCCGCCAAAAGGTTGGGAACTGCTGTTGTAGGGTTTCATTCATGTTAAAGTCCACTAGAATAAAGTACAAACTATTGAAAATTCTTTCCTTTTAATCAAATATCCATACGAATTTAAAATAAGAGTAATTTCTCATAGCTAATTAGGATGTAAGAACTTGGTCGAAATCCAAAAAGTACGAGTGCTATGGTATCTTTTTAGAATTTCATGGGGGGGGGGGTAAATTTTTTGACACGATTCAGATATATCCCTGACAGTTTTCTCCAACTAAGTAGATAGAGCTTACACATGATGGTAATTACTCCATCATCTTTCCTGGGCCTGTGACATAACATGATCTTTTTTAAATTTATTTTTGTGAATTGTTCTAAAGTACTGTGTGTTCTAACATCTTTCATAGAACTTTCAATACTTTAACAAGTAATCAATGTTCATACATGTAATAATGTGGGGTTGAAGTTATTGCTTTGACTAAAATCAAAGGAAATTTCTATTTTTTTCCTTCCTTTCCAAATTTTGCTACACGTCCCAAAGGTTATTTTGGAGAAAAATTATAATCTCTCATGATAATTTTCTCTAAATTATTTAGAAGATGAGCAATACGCAGCCTAATTATAAGGAACAAACATTTGTAATTTCTAAGAGGAAGATCTTAGTCCTCTGGCACGGAGTCTTGATGATTCCCCAAATGATTTACTTGGTCTCATAAAACAACTCCTGTTTTCCCCTACTTTCTACTTGCATGTTTAAACAGAAACTGCTTGACTATGCTGAAATATCTGGGTATTTTCTTCTGCTACTTTACAGTAAAACATTTGACTTCACTGGAATGTGGTCTAGGGTTCTGTTTCTAATGATGCCAAAAAATATTCTTTCTCCATCGTGTTTCATTTCATACCCTGTTTGTATTTCACTTCTGGATCAAAATTCCAATTACAAGTGACAAAAAATGAAGGAAAAGGGTAATGCTTTCGCTGACTGTTCCTGAAAGTTTTGTTTTGTTTTGTTTGTTTTAACTCAAGCTTCAAAACCTTCCCTTCTACATGTTTTGTTATTCTCTCAGTAAGTTAGGCAAAGACCCATCGACTCATCATGGTGGCCTTGCTTACGTATCAGAGATCAGTCTTTCATATTTATCAGAGGTGATGAGGTATAGAGAGAAGTAAGAACTCAAATTTCATTGGAATTTACTATTTTTGGTCAGGGTTGTACTTTGTCATAAATATACCTTGCCTCACATCATTCACTGGACAATCCCATGTGTGAGGTAGGTAGATTAGGAATCTTAAGATCATTCCTACTGCAATGCTATGTCTTTAGTGGATATGTGTCCACACCATGGCTAGAATCTAAGATGTTTATTGTCACTTAACCCACATTGCTTCAAGGGACAGATTATCAACACTTACACTATGGAAAAGAACATAGCAGTTCATTTGCTCAAATGTAAATATCTTTCAAAAAATTCATAAGATTCTTTCTCAAAATCTCAAAATTTAAACATTAATAAGTAAAGTAACTTCTAGCACAGCGTGCCGTTTTCACTCAAGGTGTATGAACGGGGGAGAACAATGGGGTCAAAGTCAACCTCTTCCATACTTGGAAAGTTTTTGCTGTTTTGTTTTGTTTTCATTTCCAAGATGAAACTTTTCATTGCCAAGATATATTTTTTAGAATATGTGCAGAAGCCTTAACCTTGTCTGTATTTACTCATGCCAAAGACACAGTGCATTGTGCACAGAATGCATGATGTGCCTGGTAACATATGACTCGTTTCACCACTTGGTTGTCTCAACCTTTCCCAACTGTAGACAATGTTTATGCTATATATGAATAAACAGAATATACTGTTATTCTATCAACTTCCAAAAATGAAGAATTAAGTAAAATGAGGATGTATCAAGAAAAATGAGGATGATAGGACTTTTTGTCATTTAATTTTCTACACCTCAGAATTAGTCATTTTGTTCCCCATAAGCTGTTTCATGGATATCCTCATCTTGCTGGTTCTTTATGAAACTTTCAGATTTCTTAACCTTCAGATAATTTTTACTAGAAATAACTAATAATGGGATAAATATTGAGTTTTAAATCCTTTGTACTTAAAGTCTTTTCACTTTAAGTACAAAACTCCATATTATTACACATAATATCTTACTGTTTTATACCTAAGGCAATTTCTGGGGTTAAAAATCCACTGAAATTTTCTTCTTATGATTGTTAGAGATCAGTAATTCTCACATGAAAACTTACAAGTTACATTTTTGTTTGCAGCTTGACTAGTTGTTTTCAGATTGTTCATTTCAGGCATTTAGTTGAATGCATGGTACTACTGAAAATTACTGGAGTTCTGTGCATGTCTTTTGAGTGTTTCTTTAACAAAGGCTAAGAAATTTTTATACTCAAAACCCTATGCAAATCTGTGAGATAGAAAACAATGGATCATATATTTGCTTTCAAGGCAAGGAAGAAAGGAAGGGAGGAAGAGAGGAAGGAAGGAGGAAGGAGGAAAGAAGGAAGTAAGGAACAATCTTTGAGTGAAGTACAGGTAAAGTGACTTGACCTGGAAAGAGAAAGCACTTTGATTTACAGGCACCATCTATTGCTTTAGAGTGCCACTAAGAGTATGTTTAATAGCCAGTATTTCAACCAACCTGTGACAGAAGGAAAATAAAACTAACGTAAAATCCTCCTTTTGAGCAGACATAATTATTAATTTCATGGGATCAATAAAATTTTCTGAATTGCAGCTGTACCATCCTTTGGGATAAATGCGTAGCTGCTGGTACAGAGATCAAAAGGAACAGAAGCTTAAACAAGCGAGGTCTTTATGGCTCGTTCATAGGAGAGCAGAGTAGACACACAGGAGAGTCCAGGGCTGGCGCAGCAGCTCTACAATCGTCGAGGGCCTGCGCTCCTTCTGTTCAGTGCTCTGCCTTCCTTATTTTCAACACTCTTTTCCTTCTTGAGGTCCAGATCTCCACAGCGGCCTATGGTCCAGCTAACAGAAAGAAAGAAAAGGTAGGCAAAAGGCAAAGCCCGTTCTCCTTAAGACTACAGCCTCAAGCCAGGTCAAGTGAGAAAGGCCTGGAATCCTAGAACTCTGGGAGACAAAGGCAGGAGCATCTCAAGCACGAGCCCAACATGGTCAACTTAGTAACTTGGGGAGATCTGACATCAAAGAGAAAACCAAAAAGGAGAGGGGTTATAGCTCAGTGTAAAAGCTTTAGGCTTGATCTCAAGTATCCCTCCCTCCACCTCCCTAAAAAGATCACAGACTCTTGAAAGATGCATATATCACTTACTCTTGTGTTCACTGGTTACAATTCCATCATGAAGAGAAACTGAGAAATATAGTCTCCGCATGGATAAAGCCACGTGTCCAGCTAATATTTAAATAAGGCAAAAGGATGGAGTTGGCACGTAAGAACGATTAGCTCATGCAGAACCCAGCTATGCATGAGGGAAAAAAATCCTTCCTGCATATTACTTGGGCTTTTATTTTCAAACATAGATTAGAAATGCATCTTGGATGATTTCAACAATTGAAGGAAGATTTCTCACCTTGTCAGGTGCTACTCATTTGCAGCTCAAACCTAGCACCTTATGCTAAGCTATTCAGCGCCAAATATAATTAATTCGATTAAGCTTGTCGCTAAAATATCAAGACAAACATTCTTGAAACATGGTACTTCGTTCCTTTGCCTTTTTCTTCTCTGGTTCAGTTTATTTACAATTTTTTTTACGAAGTAGGTTGAGGGATGGAGTTGCAGAAACTGATCCCTATAACTGTTAGTCTATATCTCACATAACTGATAACCAAATGCTGGAGAGGAAGAAAAGAAAACTTGTCTAAATTGTGGTAGTATAGACTGCTCTAGCCTAGATCGTTCTTAATAATTAATTACAGTGTACAGTTCATGCTGGTTTGAGAGTCTCGTTAAAAATAGTACTGGAGGGTCTACTTACCTCGTTCTGCAAGGAGCTCTCTCCCTTTAACTCAGAGCTGTGCCTTGTGCCAGCTCCTTCCCCAAACCAGAAAGTCTTAATTTTCCTTTGTTGCCTTCTCTGAGAGAATTACTTGCTCCAGTAATTTTCTTTTGTATTGTGCTGGAAATCAAGCCCAGGACCTTGAGCATGGTAGGCATGACAGCCTTAGCCCAGTCATTTTTAAATTTAACAATGTTACCGTGTATCTTTATACAATAGGTAACAGGCAAGTTGATTTTTTAAAATAAGATCCTGTTTGAGACTTCTTGGTTAAATTCTTCTGCTTAATGGAACCTGATAATCTATTTATAGATAGCGTGACTCATCTGTGGAGCAAAAAGAAGTCATCTAACTGTGCCTGATTATACCTGGACTTCCACACGATAAGTCTGATTAGAGCTGTTCTGCAAAGGGAATGATAGCACACAACTCTCTAAGGAGGACAGATCATGAAATTATATAAAAAAGCAGAGAGTAAGGAAACATCATCTACATATTTGATGTGTTAATTTTGCAAATAAGAAAACAGAAGTCCGCAAAAGTAAAAAGATATCTAACCACCGGAGTCTAGAACCTGCAACTCACAGCGAAATGCATTTTCTGTTGCTTGACCCTCAGGACTACATGAGACCTTTAGGAGGAATAAACAATGGAATCTTATGCACGGCGCAGGCGCACTAAGTGCTGAGCTTTAGACACCCGGAGGCACGTGCGCAGCACATTTGCTCGTTATCACTGAAGAAAGGGCGGCAATCAATAGTTGACAAGACCTGAGCCTTGGGAACAACTCTCCATTTTCCCGTTGATTCCTACTCTGGTTAGCTTACTCTATTAATCCAACCTTGTAAAATCAGTGGCAGCCTTGAACTTTGGGGTATCGTTGAATATATCCACAGTGCAGAAAGGTGATGCTAATAAAGCTAACAACTGTAGTGAAAACGACAATGTGTATTTCTTTAACCATTTTCTGTGCCAGGTACTTTTCTATTGCATATGTTACTATATTTCATCCTGACATTTATTCTACCCCATCTATAATTGTGGAAACTGAGGCATAGAGCATATAAGTCATTTACCCTAAGTCACTTAACTAATAATTAGTAGCTATGATTAAAGGCCAGCAGGCTGTCACTTTTAATCACTACATTGTATTATCTATTATAGAAAAAAAGTCATGCAGTTCATGACCCTATATACAGGCGATAGTATGACATCATGAACTGAGCTCTGGCCTTGAGCCAGAAGGGTCACTTTTCTTCCTATTTTAACTTATTCTGAAGGTCTGACGTAACTCTATTCCTTAGTTTGTAGCACTCGATCTGTTTTAGCCTCTGTAACACTTCTATATGTATGTTAAGAATAAACTATCCATGATATCTGAGCATAATACTATTATTCTAAGAAATAGTGAAATGGGTGATTTAATTTGATTAACTAAATACTGTGGGTTGAACATTAGGTCACTACTAAAAGATACTGGCCTTGCTCAGGTGGTTACAGTGTGGGTTCTAGTATCTCGTTCACTGCAAGTAACAGAAAAAAATCATATTAAGCAATCATTTCTCTTTTTTTTTCTTTTGGCATTTTGACAATGGGGTGGTTCTGCCCTGTAATCAAAGGAAAACGCAAACTGGTCATTTCCTAGCAACTTACTGGAGATGACTCTTAGGGAATAATTTATGTGGCGGAGTGCGAGCGTGCGAAACTTCTAAGCCCAAAGCCAGCCGAGCTTTGAGTGCTCGGCCCTGTCCTCCTTTCAGTGACTTGGGCTTTCTGTTTATCTTACTGCAGGTAACCCCAGCACAAAAATGTCCAATCCACGGGCCACCTTATGTGAGAGAGACTAAAGTTTTATCATCTTTTTCTTGTTGTTAATATCTAATTTCAACTAAACATTCCTAGCAGTGACAATCATCCAGTTGCTACTCAGTTTCCCTTCGCTGATGCCTGTTCCTCATGTCTTTCCTGTAAAAGGACATCTGTCCCAGAGGCGGGGGCTGCATCCCAGGGACTTGCTTTCCCTGGGGTCCCTCCCTCTGGGTTTCTTATCTGCCCCCCCAGTCTGCTCTGCTGAGGAGACCAGTCAGTCGAAGCTGGCTCAGCCCTGGGAAACTGCGGCCTTTGGAGTCCTGATGTGTCAAATGAAGGTGCCGTCACCGCAGACTTCATGCAGCCATCTGTGCAGTCAAGAAACAAATATGGCATAGAATAATTCATTTCATCTCTTCACAGCAAGATTTAGCACACACTACATTAAAATGCTGGTATAAGGAAAAGGAAACCTGACTACAGAATTAATCTAAACGGATAACCAAAGCAAGGGAGAGACGCATGTGACTTGATTTACGTACATATCAACACCATGGAAATACCCAATTTTAATAGCAGTAGATGTAATATTTTTGGCCCTGTCTTCTAAGTCTTCTAAATGCTAAGTGTCTTCCTGTCTTCTAAATGCTCCATGTATACGAATTCATAGGGTCTTTCAACGTCCCTAGGAGTGTGGCGCCTTTGTCATCCTTACTGCTTGCTAGAGGCTAGAGCGCTGTAGGTGGCCTTCCCCTCCACCCAGCTGAGCTGGCCCAGTGGCCGCGCTCTTACTGATAGCCCCAGTGTGGCCCAGCAGGAGGCACTGCCGTACCCTTCCCTCATTTCTGTCTAGAAACTGAAGGCAGCGGGTGATGCTGTTGAGTTCTCTAAATAGCTCAGAATCTGGACCATAAACATTTTTTTCTAAAGTGATTTTTTTATGAAATCTTCTGATGATATAGAAAATGTGTCTATTTCTCTTTAATGTGAAGAGGAAAAAAGGGGCTGCTTTCCTTTAGGCCTCTTACTATGTGATCTTACATAAAAAAGATCCCCCCTCCCCCCCACTGAGCAGGCTGAGGTAACAGGACAGGAGTAGCATCCCAGGACACCGTGATGGAAACCCCACTGTTATGAATAGACATCTGGCCAGGCCCAGTGGCACAGGCCTGCAATCCCAGCACTTTGGAAGGCTGAGGCAGGAGAGTTCAAGCCCAGGCCAAGCAATTTAGTGATCTGGCAAGATGCTGTCTCAAAAAAAAAAAAAGAGTGGATTTGGGGGAGACCGAAGATATAACTCAGTGAAAAGGTGTTGGGTTTTATCTGCAGTACTCCAAAAATAAAAGAAAGAAAACAACCTTCTTTTAAAAATATTTTGTTGCATATTCCAGCAACATTTGTAGAAAAGGTAGTATGTATTATTTATCTACTGAGCATCTATCTAGTTCTTTCTTCCTCATGATCTCTATCTTTGAGGCAGCAACTGTCAAGGGAAAATGGAGCAGTCACTCACGCACGCTTCTGAAGGATTTAGCGTGTCTGTACTCTCAGTCAGTCAGATTTCAAATCTCTGAGCCTCAGTAATTTTATACTCACTACACAAGAGATTTGATCTGTTTCCCTTAAAATGGCTTTTGAAGTATAATGGAATATCTTTTAATCTGAAATTTAGGACCCACAGAAACATAATTTTATTAGTAATTTTTTTCTCTAATTTTAACCTTGAGGAACATTTTTCTTCAGCTTAAGTTTTTTGTTTTAGACTAAATTGAAATTTTTCTTTTTTAAGCTGAGAAGTTATTTTTGCTTTATTGCTTTTCATTTTACACCTGGCCTTATTAATGACTTTCTTAAACTTTGGGTTTGTTTTTGTTTTTCTTTGTTGTTTTTTAAGACTGCAGGGGTATTTCTTGGAAAGAAAAACTATTAATTAGTGAAGATTAATGCTAATATAAAAGGAATTTTGTTAGGTCATTCCTTTTTTATCTTATTGCCTAGGATAATCTTGTTTTATACCTATTATAAGAACATCAATATTAATGACATCTGCTTTACATCATTCCCAGAATATACAAATTAAATGGTCATGCTATTTATAGCCAATGATTGAATAATGTACTGTTGCCCTGTTTGCAAACAAATTAGTGTACATTTCCTAGAAAATCTTGATATATCCTAAAGTCTGTCATGAAAATGCTATCAATTTTTAAGAAAATTTACTGTCCCCTCATTTGTGATCCTGTAATTCAATTTTTTAAATTTTCATAGAATTACGCACTCTGAAAATGCCTTATGTGGAACTTTAAATTGATTTCAAGGATCTTAGTGTATTATATTACTTTATTGTTTTTGCAAAACATATTTTGTGCAAATATCAAATTATGAATTCTGTATGCTAATGAGATAGAGAATAAAAGTCCAAATCAAAATTAAATAAAGATAGATAAACATTATATTAGTGCAATCTGCCTTTATTCTTCTACCTCATTTTGGCTGAGTGCATTTATGCAATTTGCACAGATTGTTGGTCTAGATCATCTATCAGTGGGCTAGCTGGGAGCCAAAGGTACACTTTGAAGCTCACTGCTCTGAAATATCCTAAACTTCAGCCTGCTGGTTTTTTCCCCCATTATTTAATGTGCCCTTTCTGAAGGAATTTGGAGAAAACCCATTCAAATGAAATCGTTATTTTGGCAAAGACAATGCCTCATCATTCATAATTATAATAAGACACAGGAAAGCAAATGTAAGATACAAAACCAACTATATACCAAATAAATAATGAAAATTGTTACCACCAAGAAATTCATTTTTATTATACTTAAGGATAAATAGTAGCTTTTCCTTTCCATTTATAGAATTCAAAATGAAGGTCAGAATCTGTGGTGATACCTCTAAATTCCTCTGAATTTTTTATGATTTAGAATCAATACCCATGATCAGAGTGCAATGTTAGATTATAATGTTATCTACTTCCACTTAAGATTAATAAAAGGAAAATAATTGTGTTCCACATGAACATATGGCAAAATTAATTCAAGCAATGCTACAATATGATGACAGTGAGGAAACTAAAATAGAGACTATGGTTTCTGTTCACCAGATTGTGCAGCACTAAGTTGTTCTGACTTCCTGTGGCATTCCCGTCCACCCCAGCAATATTTCTAGAGTTGCTAAAATGGTAAAATTGACTTTCTCTTTGCACTTCCTAAAGGAAAAAGAAATCTTGACTTTAGCAATTCACAGTAGTCATCCGTTCCCCTGACCATCCCATGTGAAGACAAGCAATGCCAGTATGTAGGCTGACCCTCCCTGTGGGTTCCACCCCATGACTGAATTTCCTGCCTCTGAATCACATGCTGTTGATGGGAAACCCAGCTCTTATGGTGAGAACAAGATAATAAGCAACCGTAGAAGATGAGAAGTGATGAGAAGTGTTCTACAGGAAGGCGTCAAAGGAATAGGAGCATTCTATAAGGGGTGTGTAGGTAAGACAAGGTCTCAGACAAGGTCACATTTGCGCATTAAGCTGAAGAACTGGGCAAGGGCTATGTAGAGGAAATGTTCCAGGCAGCAGCACCTTTGCATGTCCAGGGGAGTGTTCCAGGACCTGAGAGCAAAGTGAGCAAAGACCATGTAGGACAAAGAGGCCCTGCAGCTGAGGATAAAGAGGGGACAAGGAGGCCAGCGGAAGACTTCAAATAGACCGATTGGCCTCCCTAGGGGGTTGGGAGCACCACGGAATTCATGGGGACAGTAGATGCGGGTGACCTAAGTAGAGGGAAAGTGACCAATGATAAGGCTACTGAAACAGTTGAGACATAGGCTAAGGTGCAAGATGGTGACTTAAAGTTATGAGAGATGTTTAGGTTCTGAATGTATTTTGAAGGCAGAGATAATAGGATTTGCTCATAAATAAAAGTCGTAAGAGAAATTACGGGTTAAATATGATGTCAGCCCTTTGGGGCCAGACAATGGGAATGCTATGTACAGAGAGATATTTAGGTGGCCTGAGAGTCAGGGTGACGCTCTGTTGGCCATCCAAGTGGAAGTGGGAATGTAAACAGGCAGCTGGAGTGCCACGTTTGGCATGGGAAGGAGAGGTCAGGGCTTCAGAAGGAAGCTTAAGAATCTTCACATGGCTTTGATTTAGCTTAAATCCCTTTTTCCAGCATATCTATTTCTCACTCAATGAATAACTATGTACAGTTGCCTAAACCCCAACATATGCTGAGAATTTTGAATGAAAGGAACATAGAACAGGTTGCAGTGAGATGTGGAACCACACATACACACACACACAAAAAAAAAACGATATAGGAAAGAAAACATGGAAAGATTGCAGTGGGACATGGAGGTGCTTCGCCAACTCTGCAGTACTTTTATCCACTTGGACTCAGAGCTCAAGGTGGTGCTCCACACCCAGAGCCTATCTGAACTGAAATATTACCTAAACATATAAATTTCTGAACATTATTCTAGTTGCACTTCAGAAACTAATTTTGTATTAATTCATCTCTATTACATATTCACTGCTTTTGTTTAATTGTGTTAAGCCCTGAATTAATTCTAAAATGATTCCAAAGGTATAAGCAATAGGATTTTTGCTATGTGCTGAATGTACTGATTCGCAACTTACTAACAGCTCTGCCTGAGTTTTGCATCTTTGAAGTCATGCCGTGCTCACCAAAAAGCCATTTTTTTGTAAACTCCATCAGGCAGGGAGACCTCTTTGCATGCTAGCTGGCCGCACAGCCACGTGCATCCTGGGCAGCATGGGCAGCAGACTGGCACATGCTCACCTTCACCACTAGCAGCCGCCATTGACACACAACTCCAGTTCTATGACTGGTAAGGCAGAAGCTCCTACTGCCCGGCAGCAACTGTGCGGAACACAAAAGCAAAATCTATTTATGTGCTAAAATCTAGTAACCATAACACAAATACAGGTCTCAGGTGGGAAATAAGATTTTGGTGGTAAACACATTAATTGTGAGAATTTTTAGGTAAATACTGACCTAATATAAAACATACGAAGTTCGACATACTCGGTTGACAAGAGGACAATCCCGTTCTGTCCATTATTTTTGAATTCCATAAGTGCAAATCTGAACGTCCTAAACTGTAAATCAGTTTGGACATGTCCTCCCTGTGGCCACCCCCAACGGTTGTTTCATGCATGGACAGTAAGGTATCCAATAGCCAGCAGTCTTCAAGGCTGAGGAAACACCCTGTGTTTTCTAGTTTAATTCTGAGATTGCCGAGGAAGGGAAAGTTCAGAAAAAGCAAAGACAAAACGTACTGGTGATTTTCAGTCTTGGAGAAGGAGTTATAGACCTAGAAGTTATGAACTCTAGAGGTCTACACCCCTCATTTCGCCCCCAAGGAAACTGAGACTAAAAGCTTTTAGGTGACTTTGTTTCTACTCTTAGGAAACTCACAATTCAGGTAGAAGGTTCACGCATATAACAAGCTACAAGAAAGGGCAGTAACGTGGGAATTGCATGTGACCTGTGAGGTAAACCTACAAGATTGTGCAGGTGTGGATGACCCAGCTAGAGGCAACGGAGGTAAAGCAAGTGATCTGAACACTGAAAAGCAAGAGGGGGGCACTGGCTGGGGATGACAGAATTTCAAGAAGATGAAATGCTCTAACAGGACCAGAAGGTTTTGTTGGAGGAAAGGTATGTCACTTTTTCAGCATTCTCATGGAATATATTCATTTAAATGTAGGGTGTGTATGTGTGTTTGTGTGTGTGTTTTTGTATGTATGTGTGTATGTATGTATGTTTCCATGCTATAGTTTACTTTAATGTCCTTCTTAGTCCATTTAAAAAATGATTAGAAGTTCACTTGGAAAGTAATGAAATGCATTGCCAACACTCAACAAATTAGAAAAAAGTCACCGTGGCCTCTCTCCTGATACAAAAGATCTGTCTTTCCTGTAAGCCTGCCACTTCAAATACAAGTTCCTTTACTGTAAATCTGGTTTCCTTTTACTAAAAAACAGTTTCATGATTCTCCAGTTCACAGAGGTTGAATTGAAACTTTTGACAAACAAAAGAAGAGGGACTTGAGTTTATACAAACTCATTCCTGGCTTACATTTTAAATGTTGTTGTATTTAAAAATCTCTATGGAGAAAATGAGAAAAGAGAGATACACGCATCCACGAACACGTGGATACAGGTGGAGACTGGAGATCCAAAAACAATATCCCAATCCAAACTTTAAAAGATGGTAGACTGTGAGAGCACTTATGAAGACAGCTTTGGGCTGTCTTAAAAATGTTTCATTTTTACCTTGAAAAGACTCTCACTGCTAATGTATTATTAGCCTTTTGTGGGGCCTTTTCCCCTCTGCCTTAATGATTTGGAGGCCATCAAAACCTCATGTTTCTTAGGCTTTTTTTTTTCCATAGACCAGGAAACACTGGGAAAGGAGAAATATGAAGGCAAGCACAACTAAGGGTGGAAAGAATGGGTGGACTAATTCCAGGAAGACTCAAAATAGCTAATTAGCCTTATGCCAAATGTATATGAAGTAATTTACTTTTTATAAAGTTTGTTCAGCTGAATAAAATGATTTCATTTTTGAGTGTTCCTGTGATTAGAACCAAAATATGACTCATCCTCTGATGGCTCATTCTTCCTGTTGAGATGAAGCATTCAGAAATATGATAAATAAAAAATTAATGAAGTCTCAAAGTGTAGTTCTGATAATGACCTTGGTCCTTGTGATGTAAACACAGGTGGTGTGTGCTTCTTGTTTTTATAGTTTCCAGGTATCCATGACAATGCATGTATCTAGGTAATATAGCTTGACTAAATTTATTTATTATGAGTTACTGTGGAGAAAGCCAAACCCAGTTCACACCAGAGTTTAGGTTCAATAATAAATATACTTTGATTAAAATTGTACGGTAAAGTTTGAACATTTAGAATTCAATTAACATATAAAGCATAAATACTCATAATTTCCACTGGTATTCAGGAAACCCAAATAACTTTCTTCATTTATTTACTTATTAATTTATTTATTATACTGAGTAACTCAGCACCTTTGCACTGAGCCTTATTTTTTAAAAAGGCAGGGCAGTGTTGAGGGGAAGTTCTCACTAAGTCACTAAATTGTCCAGGCTGAGCTCAAACTTGCATGCTTCCTTCCTCAGCCTCCCAGAGTGCTGGGATTACAGGCCTACACTGCTGGTATTTGTTTGACTTTTTAAATACTGTAAATACTGTGTTTTAGTATTTTCAAAAAAGACCATCCTGCTAAATTCCAAAATAGTGGATCTATCAAGACTTCCGGGAATGAGTAAGGGTTTGTTAGCCTGGTATCTCTAGATCATCCTGAGATCCCAAGAATATCAGGAAACACTGTAAATAGCTAGGGACATTTCCAGGAAGAACCTAGAAAGAAAAGTCTCAGTCGGCTTAGTAAGAGCAAAGGTATACAAAGCGATGGCTGGACGAGGGGGGTCTTCAAGCTGCTCTAACTGACTCACTCTGCCTGAGAACCTACTGGACAGTGGCACCCATTCTGTCTATAAATGAGAGTAACTTTATTCTACGGTCATTTTCTGAGTACATGCTGTGCACATGATACTACGAGGATCTGAGGGTACAGCAGTGAGGGATAGAAGAAAATCTGTTACTAGCATGTGTCCATAGAATATATATCACACTATTATACCTGTGTAATGGACATGTCCAGAATTTCATCCATCTCAGTGAATATATTCCTTAACTGCTTTTGTTAAGACGATGAGAAAACTGAATAATAAATTTAGACAAAATTGTTACTTCTCCTAATCTTCCAGTCAGCCAGTTAGATGTCATAACTATGTCAGGAAGATCAATGTAATAGTGACCTTTGAGATGAAAGAGCAGAGAAAAAAATCTGTCTGTATGTGCTTAAGTGCACATGTGCCTGTGTGCAATGTTTTTTCTCTATCCATTAAGTATGTGCCAAGGAAACAGTGTCCATTTAGTATTTGTTGCTGTCATGAGCCAAAAAACGATATAAATGTGTCATTATTAATAGCTTATAAGCTCTCAGCTCCCCTGTCTGTGTGCTGAACTTTACTTAACCTGCATTTGACCTATGTAAGGTGGAAAGGACTAGAAACACTTATCTTCTCCTACCCGAATGTTTTGGTCAAATGAACTACAAGGCTGAGGTAGAAGTATATTTCCTTTTCCAGAGCAAAAGTTTCTTGTTTTACTTTTCAGAACATAATGAATTAAGGGAAAGGGCAACATCAAGGACAAACTTTGGGTTCTGAATAAAATGGGCTCTTGAATAATAATTGATTAATGAATAAACTAACAAAGAAATGGTACCACCCTATGCGGTACAGGATGTTGGGGAAATGGAGTGAGTTTGGGGGAGAGTGGATTGCCGTGAGGCCAACATGAGATGAGAAATAAACATGAATTACATTTGAATTATCACTTAGGCATACTTGATTAGAAGTTGGAATAACCTGTTGAGAAGCTAGGCTTTACCTTTAATAATATTGAAAGCTAGTGATGAGTAAACTGTAGCACCTAAATAGTGTAAATACTTCAGTTACATAAAGAAACTTTTTTAAAAATCCACTGCATGTGTACATACAGATCATTTTTGCATATTCATTCAAATAAGACTACGAAACATTCATTTTAGGAATATTTTCTGGGCCTAGAGTTAACCTGTAATTTTGAAGGAAAATAGTTTATTGATAAGCACTCCCTAATCCATAGTTCTCACCGACTCAGATTGTCTCCCTCAATCATTCTAAATTAATGATACATTTGTCACTTACTAGCCTTAAAAGTAGCCATGTGCGTTATATCACAATTTGTATGAAACAAACAATTGAAAGCCAAACTTTTTTTAAAAAGGGGAAGAAACTGAAATTTTTGTGAATCATGATAGAAAAAATTTGCCAATAGTAACCAAAGCATATTAACAGCAGTTACTCGTATAAAAAATAACCCGAAATGTCACGGCATTCCTCAAGCTATTGTAATTTAGCAAGTGGTGACAGGACAGATTCAGCCATTTAGAAAGTGTGATGAAAACATTGGTGAGTAACACAATGTGCTGGGCTTCTGCTGCTCTGTTTCCTCAAAAGTCGATAGACTTTTAATGAATATGAGCTACTGCAAAAGAACGCCATCTTTGGGATGGTAGACTGTACTTGAGATTTGTTTGTTTGTTTTGAAGATCTTATTCTAATAGAACTTATAAAGATTGTAATTCTTGTCACCCCGAAGGTCCATACTACCACTCATGATTAAAATAAAAATTAAAAAGTGATGAAAATTTTGGAGGTATTTTGTTTTAGTATAAAGCTGATATTATCTTAGGCACAGTCAATTCTAACATTGATTAATTACGTGGAAAGACTCTTGAAATCATTTAGAAAGATGTGTTACCAATAGATGACTAGATCTTAATTCTGAAGTCCAGTAAACTAATCTGTGCATTCTGGCGCCGACCTGTGTGCACGTTCCAACCTCATCCTGTGCTATCCATTGTGAATCTCTAATATTCTCTTCCTTCTGAACTCTAATATGCAAATAAGTTACTAAATGTTGCCTTCCATTAGATTTCACTTGATATGTACAATCATGATAGTAACCATGATGATTTATACACAATGGGTTAATACACAGTAATTTCTAGATTTGGTAAAATTTCAGGCTGCAAAAGGTCTTTATTTCTGTATTTTAAAACCAGTTTTTCATTTTATGAAATAAAAAAATCAGGATCTACAGAAATGAAGTGGTTCACCCAGCACATATTTACATGCAGACTTAAGGCTGACACTCACTTTAGTGGTGGGGCAATCAAGAATACCCTAAAACCGTTATGTCTGAAAGTTCCTAAAATCTGGGTTGTTGGATTCTGACACTGACTCTTAACTAGCGTTGATGCTCTTGAGTGCATATTTAGAAAATCATACTCCCACAAGAAAGAATTCATTTTTTGAATTATTGCTATTTTTCTTCTAACATAAGCAAAATTTCTTATCCTCAACACTAAAAGAGAAAAAGCAGACATCCCAATAATAATTGTTCATATTAATAATTCTCTACATATTGTTAAAAAAGTGATCACACTCTTCAAACATACTGAGCATAACTAATATAACCATATGTGGTCACAATGTATTCTCTGGGTTTCCATTACAAAATACTGCAGCATACATGAGAAAATGCTTGTACTTTCACCTAGAAAGAAGAAACAATAGTGAAGTCAATGAGTAATGGGTTTTGTCGTGGGGATGTTTGGGCAATATGGTCTCTCTCTGGGAACTGACAGGAGCAGCACCTCTGAGTGCTGAGGTACAACCTGTGGTAATCCATAAGCCTATGCCTTGGTGGCAGCCTTCCCAGGAGACGAAACAAGACTGCCCTAGAAGACTTGTGCAGTTGGAAACCCAAGAGAAGATCTTTTCTACTTTTCTGAGAGCTATAAAAAAATCAGTATAAATGAAAGTTGAATTTGTTTCTGTAGATAAAGCAGGGGAACCGACCAAGTAGGACCAGATTAAAGAAAATTCAACTATGTATACAAAAATATTTCGACAAATTCTTTAAAGAATGTTCCAACTGTTTCTAGATTTGGCCTCCATGTCAAATATGTAAAGGAGTTACAAAACAACAAAAACTTTAAGCTTTGCTGTTCTCCTAAGCATCATTTAAGTATGAATCTGTAAGTTATTTTATTTGACTATTGTTGTGGGATTGAGCAAAACTTTTAGTTTTAAATAGGACAGGGTATGAAGGACTATATTAGGTATAAAAACTGAAGAATGGCGGTAATATCTGAACCAGGTAAGAACCAGAAGTGAGCTCATCTGGGTTGGCATTTTGCTGAATCAAACATCTATAGATATCAAGTCCCATTACATCGTACTATTCAGAAAATTTCATGTACTTATTTCTAGGATGGACCTGTTTACTTTCATTTTGATAAGAATTGTAAGCAATGCTGTGGAAAAAGCCATCATCAAGAAACAGTCTCGTTTAGATGTCATTTTTGCTAAAATCAAGTACATTTGTAAAGGAAAATTGCATTTTCCCATCAATTCAGAACATGAATTTTTGTTGTTCAGGGGCATTAAGTCATTGGGATGAGTTCTCAAAGACAAGAAAGATATCGACGTGCATGTCAGTAGTCTTGCTGATTGCTGCTAGTCCCCTACCAGCAGCTCTACATGGTGTTTCTTCTGGATTGTTTGGTAGTCTCCTCTGTCTCTACTTCAGCGTTCCGTCAGTGACAGCCTCCAAAACCTGGATAGACTCATCTTCATGGGCCAAACACAGGAGAAGGGGTGTGTGTGTGTGTGCGTGTGTGTGTGTGCGCGTGTGCGCGTGTGTGTGTGTGTGTGTGCACGTGTGTGCGTGTGCGTGTGTGTGTGTGTGTGTGTGTGGTTTGCCATACTAAAATACTGGGGATTGAATCCAGAGCTTTCAAACTGAGCTACAACTCTAGCCCTTTTTTTATTTGTTATTTTGAGACAGGATCCTGCCAAGTCATTAAGTTGCCTGGCCTGGGTTGGAACTTACCATCTTCCTGCCTTTGCTGCCCAGAATGCTGGGATTGATTACAGGTGTGCACTACAACACCCAGCCGCAGCATAATCCCATATATTTTTAAACAACTGTACCACTAACCCCAGACTTATCTCATATAAATTTCTGTGCAGTCACTCTTAATTAGGAATTTCAATGGAGCCAAATTGCAGGATTTCCTACGTTTCCTATGCCAACCCCTAATATTGTCAGGATCATATATCTTGCTACTTACTGTTCTTATCTCATATATGTATGCCTGCTGTAGAATCAATAGTATGCTGTACACCACTTTATATTTTCCAAAACTAAGATGTAAAAACCACGCAGCCAGTAAAAGGTACTCTCTAGCATGATCTTTTTATTCACCTATTTCATCTAACTCTTTTATGTTTACTACAAAAATATAAAGACTTTTGCCAAATTCTTTGCTAAAATCTAATGAACCTATTCTTGCAAGCCAAGAGTAATAATATTTTAATCTTAATTAATGTTACACTTACGATATTAGAAAAAAATATCAGTGAAGACAGGAGACATCTGTGTCTATTGCCCACTTTAATTAGATGTAGAAGAATAATGCAATAAACCATACTCTGTTCAATAAAAATACTGGCTTCAAATATTAACAAATTCAACATTTGGTCAACTACAGAATTTTTTGCCTTCCCTGGCTGCTTGAATCTGGAATGTTCCCCTGGAGCCTCATGAATCTGGATGTAGTGAGATAACCAGGGAACTATGCTGTTTTTTTTTTAGGTAGGACCCGGCTGGAAGAGGCAGCGGCTTGGGGTTTGACCTGGAGGGATTGCGTCAATTTGTTGAGATTCAGGGGGTACCCAGGGCAGAGCTTTCCAGTGTGTGTCCTTGACTTGTGGGACAGGAAGTAGGGGAAGGAGGGTGCCCACCCTGGGTTCCAGGGGCATGGGGGTTTGGGGGGCAACTGGCAATCTGAAGTAATCAAAGGAAGGGAAAAGAAACCTTGTAACAACTTCTTCCTGGGAGAGCTTTGTCTGAGCCTCCAGACATCAGGTTGCTCCTACTGCACTTGGTTTGCGTCTGCAATGCCGTGAGGAGCTCTTCCAGCTTCTACCACGTGCTTCCACGATGACCAGATGCCGTAAATGAACTGTGTGAGACCTTCTGAAACTGAGCTAAATAAGTCATTCCTTTCTTAAGTGGTGGCAGTACTTTGTCCCAGAAACAAATAACAAAGTAAGATACCAACTTTAGCTCATTATTTATTTTCTTAGAGTTTCTAATTTGAGTCAAATGACACTAAGATGTATGTGAAGTGATTTAAAAAACAGTTTCTCTCTGGACACACATCTGTTCCAACTATATTAGTTATATTCTAAGATTTTAAAAATTGGAGCAAATTTCTACTACCCTTCTTTCCAAAATTAAAATTCTACATAGCAAAATGTAGGGGTTTCATGATTACATGTCTGAGACATACGTAGGCACACTTTTATAATAATACTGGCAATATACAATAAGCTTTGGCATTGCTAAGTTATACAAATGTTTTTACAGGTGTTCCCGAAACAGATGTATTAAATCAGAAGAAAAATGTGGTTTTATCTTAATAGTTAATTAATAAAAAGCAGTATTATTTAACTATAGTACTTTCATAAAATAACACTGCCATCAATGTACTTTAAAATAAATATGCTTACTGAAATTCTGAGATTTTAAAATAGCAATTGCTTTTGATCTGGGTTTAGGAAACCAGAGTAATCCTTTTCATTTGGACGTGTACAATAATTAAACAAAAAGGATCCTTGTCACAAGCGAACATTATTTTTCTTTTAGAAGAAAATTTATTCCAACCTTGTTTTATTTATTGACTAATTTAGCTTCAAGCACACTTCTGATATTTTGTTCTATCTCCTAAACTCTATCTCAGATTCAGCATTTAATTAAACATTACACTCTTCTGTTTTTATGGAGGTGGTGTTAATTTCAAGCATCGTTTTAAGATGCTTTAAAGGAAGATATCTGTTCTTCTCTGTGAATCAGGACATCTACATCACTCCTGAATGTCACCTTGCCCCTGTTTTATGTTGGCACAATCACTTCATCACGTCTCTTGTCCTCAAATATCTAACCTCAAAAATGAGGTGAATGATCTAAAGTTCCTTTTATGTTTGGAATGTAAAAATAAAAAGCACATATAAAGTATCTCTTTGTTGCTACCAGAGAACTCACTGTTGGCTTTTACTTAAATTCTAGGAATGAAATATGAAAGATTAAATTAGATTAAATGATTTACTTTCATATCAGATTTTTTTTCTTTTTTTTTTTTTTTTTTTTGAGACAAGGTCTTGCTCTGCAGCTCCGGCTGGTCCTGAACTCTCTGTGGAGCCCAGGCTGGCCCAGGACAATCCTTCTGTCTCAGCCTCGCACTGGGATTACAGGCATGTACCACCGCACCCAGTTTATATGGTGCTGAGGAATCAAATTCAGGTATTTAGCACTTGCTAGACAAGCACTTTAACCATGGAGCCATTCCAGCTTGGGCTTCGGAAGGGATCCTATCTCAAAAAAAAAGAAAGAAAGAAAGAAAAAGAAAGAGAAAAAAGAAAAGAAAAGAAAAGTGAGGAGAAACTTAAAAGGCACAAAATTTTATAACAAGTTTCTTCTAAAATCAAGAATTTCCTCTCTAAATATGAATTCTGCTTTGCTGTTACCAGTGGTAGGAAGAAAAGGAGAGACTTGGTAAACTGGGAGGAGTGGTGTCATAAAAAGTTACAAGTCTGCAATTTGTTACACAATTCACTGTGTGACATTTTAGTGCCATCTCTCTTCCTTGAGCCGTCACTCTGGGTTACGAGCTGTCAGAGGTAGTAGGAAAGATTTTTTTAAGGCTGACCGTCACAACCTGTTAGTGTCATTTCCCCTTAGATTCAATAGCTTCGACTATAGCTAGGCTAGCATACTGGCAAGTGTTTGATCCAACTATTTTGTTAAGTCTGTCTCCTCTGATTCACTGCAATGTGGAAAAAAATCACAGCCAAATGAAAGATTTACTTAAAGAAGAAGGAAAAGCTGCCTGGGAAGAGGATTCCTTCTTCATCCCAGCATGTTGCTAAATTGGGAGTGGGATAATTGAGAAACAGGAGAATCCATCCAAATTAGCCTAATAAGCCATGTGGCTTGCTTCAATTTAAATACAATAAGGTTCCATGTATTGCCAGAAAAGTCTAGGTTATATTTTATGAAGATAAATTCAAGTTTAAAGTAAAGGTAAAGTTCTGCTTCAAAATATTTGAAATATTAAGGAAGGAGAAGGAGGCCAGTTTGCCAGATTAGGGATGGCTCGCTGCTGGGGGGAGGGTAGGACAGCTTGGATCCTGCTACAGCTGTTGAAGAAGTTGATGACGATGACACAGTGATAATTTCTCTGGAAGCATAGAAATAGGAAGAAGGAAGATTTAAGTCCTGGCCTGCTGGATTCTACCACCCATCTGCACTAGTCCGTTTCCTGTTAGCAAAAATAAAATCCCACAGATTGGGCACATTTTTAAAGAAGCTTATTCTGACTCACGGTTTTGGAGATAAAATATCTAGTGGTCACACCAGGTTATGGTCTAGCTGGTGAGTGCTCTGCCCAGAGCAGCATATGGCAAATACAGGAGGACATCTGTGCGTGTATCTGTGTGTCTTTTGGTCTCTCTCTCTCTCTCTCTCATCTTACAAAGCCCCCAGGATTCGGTCCTGAAGGCTCCACTCTAACGACTGTATCTAATCTCAATCATCGCTCAAAGCCCCTCATAATTGGATTAAGTTTTTATCCTTGTACTATTTTACAAGGTGGATTAAGTTTTAATATGAAGTTTTGGATAACATACTCAAGCTGTATTGAAACCATCCCACCCGCCAGTAGTAATGTATTCAATCAGAAATATTCCATTGAAAATCTTTTGGGGCAACTCCCTCAAATTAACTGAATTCAAATTTAACTCTTCTAGTTCATAGATTGCCTTAATGTTTAAATTCAGGACTACAAAAATAAAATGATTTAGGCAGACTTCTTGGCTGGAAGTGGGGAAAGAATGCTGCCTTTACTCCTTTTAAGAAGGGGACACTTAATAATCAGAAGACTGTAAGCAGTGTTAAAAGACTTTGAACAGAGTCGTGTATGTGCCCATGTATAAGCAATCAACTCTCTCAAAATCCTTACCCAAAAGTCTGTTCTCTCACGTATATTGAAAAGACCTTGATGTACAGGAAGTTCTTCGCTTTTGGGGTGCCTTCTGTGGTTCAGGTAGTCTGCCTTCTCTGGTCAGTCCTCATGGTTTTGGCCCTGATTCAGTTCCAGAGTAGGACAATACTTGAAATACTGCCTTCTTCAAGTAGCACGCAAACCCTCTAGGAATTTGACGCTTTCCAGAATAATCTGTGCTCGTTATGTAAGTACAATCAAAGACACTTTTTCAGAACAGAACAAAAGAGATTAGGTTCACTTCAGTTTAAATTGTCTAAAGAGTTCTCAGTCATGGATTTGTTAATGGCTTTTGTTCAAATAAGGGAAATAGAACCATGCATTTTATTAGTCACCCAAGAAGGCCTTTGGTTTCAGGTTCTTCTTGAGAGCTCAGTCACCTTGTCTCTTCTTTTAACAGCTTGGAAACTGTCTTGCCTGATTAGGAAGTTAGTCATTTCACATGTTGACATCTAAAACAATGCAAAGTTTAAAAACCTCACAAATTACGTTTATAAGTAACAGGATACATCATTTTAAAGACAAAAGCTCAAGGATTTGTGGCGCCTTTCTTTGTTCTCCTTAATCCTATTTTACTTTTTGAGAGTCAGATTTTTTTTCTTAAATATCTGCATTTGAATTATAACAGTAAATGCTGATCAGTGATCCTCTGACTTGGTATAAAAACATTATCATTCTAGGTTACCAGGGTTGGTATCCTGAGAGGTAAACTTCCTTCTGGGTTTAGCATTTGCTTTGTCAGAGGATATCGTTCAAGCCCAAGTACTACCTTTGTCGTTTACATTTAAAACCTAAATCAGTTTTAAGTATAAAGTGCTGCCTGGTTCCAAAAGAAATGACCAAGTAGAATTTAGGAAATGTCTTTGTAGCTCTCATTTTCTGGAAATTGTTTATCCCTTCTTGTTTTAGAAGTTGCCTCAGCCTAGTCGCAGGGCATCCCCCGAGGCAACTTTTCTGTTTATTTTGTCCATTTAAGGTTAACATATTAAGAGTTTTGCTACTGAGAGATTAAAATAAATACATATGAAGGAATTTTCTCAAAGCTCCTGCCCCAACCCCTGCCTTCTTCCCGGGCCTCATGGTTAGCCTTTCTTTACAGTCAATTTTAAGGCTACCAACTTGCTGAGAAAGAAATGGGCCATCTTCCATAAAAACAAAAAACAAAAACCCAGAAATACATCTCTTTATTTGTCTACACTGAAAAGTAGAAGATAAAGCTTGCGATACTATTTTCACTCTTCATTTTTTAGAGTCAGTCAAGCTGTGCAAATTGACCTGTTTGTGGAATGATTTCAAAGTAGCAGGGCACTTTCGGAATAATTAACAACCAACAATTCTTCCAGGTTCAGAAAACAAAAGCCATTCCTAGAAATGTTATAACAGAAATTTAATTTTTAAAAATAAAAATTCTTCTCATTTCTATCCATGAAATGGTTACCATTAAACAAAAATACGTTTGTGGCCAGAGAATCAAGAATAACTGAATTTTGATTTGGCATTAGAAATTCTGTCCACTTTTTAAAAACTTGATTTAAATAAGACTCGTAATAATGTGGCATCAACTTCCAAGTATGCCAAAATAAAAATACACTTATTTTCTTCCACGTAGTAGTAAACAAATTATGAATCATTTTTTTCCTACAGGAAAACTGAAGACTTTAATAACAAACCCTCCAAGGTCAAAATGAATACAGGTATGCTCTCTCTGTTAGCTTTAAACTCTAGCTTTGCTCTCAAAAGAATCATCTTGGTCCTGGATCATTAGTGTAGCCCTCTGCTGATTCTGATTGTGGTGCTACTGAGTTTGTGATTAGATATCAAGTCCAGACTCATCACTTCACTTCTTTGTCTTTGGGCTCCAAGTGGCAACCATCTCATGTAGAATTTTCAGTCTGTTGCTTACTCTGTTGCCTACTTTTTCTGTGATCATATTTTGAAATTAACTCCTGCAAATGTTGAGAATTCTATGTATATATTTGAAATCTCTCACTTAAAATGGACTAAGTTCAAAGGCAAGTTGCTGTGGTGAAAAATATTTCATCTTTCCAATTTTTCCCGTCCTGCAAACTTTTTGTGTTGAGAAAGTCAGTGGATAGAAAACTAAAGCTGGGGCTGGAGGAATGGCTCAGCGGTTAAAGCGTTTGCTTAACAAGCGCTATGTCAACGGTTAAACACCCAAGTTCAATTCCGCAGCACCACATAAGACAGGCATGGTGGTGCATGCCCGTAATCCCTGCACTCAGGAGGCTGAGGCAGGAAGATTGCCCTGATTCCAAGGCCAGCCTGAGCTCCATAGTGAGTTCAGGACCAGCCTGGGCTGCCGAGTGAGATCCTGTCTGAAGAAGGAAAAAGAAGGAAGGAATGCTAATGTTTCATCCAAAGCAAATTTAATTAATTCAGAGTCACAATACACAAGAGTCATGAGTATTTCGTTTTTAGATGTGAAAACAGTATATCCAAGTACCTTAGCATCAATATCCCTGAAGTCTGTATTATATTCCTTTTAATGGTAAAAATATTTCTGATACATAATACATATCCATACATAATTTTTCTATAGGAGATACATTTCTGTTTGTGAATTCAACTTGACCCTCTCTTCCCTGCAAATTCAAACATATAGCATTGTAATATAGGGTAATTCAGGAAAACAACTCTCACTGAAGTTTTAACACTAACCTTTCAATGCTTTCTTTTCTCTCTGTACCTGATTGCTGAGAGTTGTTTTAGCAGTTACCCCATAGCAGGGCAATACAACGTGGCCCAAGATCCTCTTTCCCATCAAGTGCATTTCCTTTCTGCTGTCTCTTGCTATCTAGAGGGAAGATTAGTACCCAATGGGTGAGAAGCAGTATCTGCTTCTTAGATCAAAGGCAGAGACATGTGCCATCCACATCTTCCTATGGCAGCCCCCAGAAAGCCCTGCTCTGATGGGCCTCAGAGTAGACTCTGTCCACTGGCTCCTGAAGGTGCAGCTGACCTGTGGCTTGGCAAAGGAAGAGGCTCGAATGATAACATGGGAGACATGCAAAGAGACTTAGAAACCACAAGAAGGGATGAGCCTGGAGAACTGAGCAATTTTGACAATCAGAGAAGTCAGATATGAAAAATGAAACAAGAACTATCCTTAGGCAAAAGAGACAAAGTCCACAAATTATAGAGCTCACAGCTGGCCAAGGATAAGCCCTGGTGTGGGTCTGCGTAGCCACTCCAGCAGAGTGCCCAAGTGAGGGAGTCACATTTGCTGGGAGCATCTCCTGGAAAAGTCAAGGAGAACTTCCCCATATCTTTCTTCTGTCTATTTTCACATTCAGTATAATCTCATTATGACAGATATACCTACATCAATATACTGTGTAATATATTGAATAACTGATGAAAATATATTGAATGTCATGTATAATATATTGAATAATTGACCTTCTCTATTCATATAGTTCAATCTCCAATAGCAAAGTAAGCACAAAAATGTGTAAACATACCGAGATCTCTGGACTGTTTAGCAGCATAAATATAACCCAAAGCATATTCTCGGTTATAAAGAATAAGTTTGACTGTAAATGAAATACTAATTTGCATAGGGTTATTTTGACTATGGAGGTGAATTTACTTACATATGTGCATATAAAATATATTCAATCTTATGCAAAAAATGGTTAGAAGTAACTGAAACCTTTTGCTTAAAATTCCAAAGTATACTATACTGTTGCCACAAAGATATACATTTGTAAATTATTATTATTAAGATATTTATATACCTTCAAAAAAATGAAAATATTGTGGCTGTACTTACAAAAGGAAATTGGAATTAGTTCCTGAATAACTAGTGGATCAGATTGGTCTGTATTATCTGTCAATCATTGAAGAATTATATTCCTATTACGTATGCCCATTTGTTTCTAATTTCTAAAGTTATTTTGAATCTATTCTTTACTTTTAATCAAATACATAATACACAAGCCAAAGGCACAATGCCTGATGTATCTCCACTCATAGATCTTGTAACCCATGAGTTTCTAAAGCATAGGACTTGTCTGTCAAAGTAAGAGAGATCCCAAAACTTGGGAGGCTGAGGCGGGGGATTGCCAGGAGATCTAGGCCAGTCTGGGCTATGTAGTGAGTTCGGGAGCAGCCTAGACAATACAGTGAGACCCTGTCTCAAAAAGAGCAAAAGAGAAAGATAAATCCAATAACTTACTTACTGTGCTTGACCCACATGGGTGTTTTCTCACTCTGAAACAGCTGCTAGGGGCTTTGCTGTTGGGTAGAACAGTAGCACAGCAAGGTTGCAGATCATCAGTGAGAATAAAGGTGAAGCCAGCCCTAAGATTCTGTAGGATGAACTGAAACACAAAAGGCAGTGGCCTCATTTTGAACTCATTTTAAAAATATCTTCAAGGAAAGCCAGACAATAGCAACTCATAAGTGAGTAGAAATAGAACGTCACAGATCTCTCTGCTCCACTAAGTTCACAAAATCTCAGCTTTCTGAAGTAAACTCACTTAGAAATGTTAATAGAGACCTGCTCTCATATACTTGATCTTTGAGCTCCTATAACGCACAAATTGTCTAGTCCCAACTTTCCCACATTTTTTGGCTGTACTGTGATTATGTCTCAGTAACTCTGGTGTACGGTGCATTTAAGCCAAATGAAATCCTCAATCACCTAATTACTGAATAGACACTTATGTGTTTATATAAAAGACACCACTTGACCAAACAAAACATGCAAATTGGTGATAACTTTATTTCATTCTTCTTAACCCTAATACTTAATAAGGGACATATATACCTGTTACACACAGAAAAATCTCTCAGACTGTAAATTTAGATCATACAAGCCACTCTCATTACTGGACCAAAATAATTTTTCTAGGGTATTTTCTAACAGAGCAATCACCAAAAATTTCATTTTTCAAAGATGCATGTCACTCAAAGGACTATAGCCCAGCCTAGTATGAGGAAACTATGAACTACCTTCAGGCTACCAGTTTGAGCAGTATTCAATACTTACCATCATATTTTTCTTAAAAATATGAAATATTCCATAATGTTCCTATAAATTTGCCAAAGTTATCCCAGGGCACCTCAGTCCACAGTTTGAACAATATGAGTTTAACTAGTGGCCCTGCTTCTAGTCATTCTGGAATTTTCTCTGTCTCTGTTGCTTTTCTTTCCTTTCCTTTTTTTTTTTTTTTTTTTGGGGGGGGGGGGCGGTGGTGGTGTTCAGAATTTAAAAAACAAGAAAATAAAATTGCTTGTAGAGTGATGGCGGGTTTTTTTCCACATTTTAACCTTAACCAAACCTTTTAGACAAATCAATAGCTACTAGTTGCCTCATGTTCAATAGCAAATCTCCCTGTTAGTAGCCACGTTCCTCTCTCCTAGCTATTCTTAGTTTATCAAGCTCGCTAAAATCCCGCTGATGCTTCTCTTGAAAGTATTATCAATGTAAATCTCTACCCTTTGTGTCTTTCACTTTTAGTTCTTAAGTATAGCCTTTGATTCATTGGCTTATTTTTCTTTAAGTGGTTTCAAATCGGATTTTTCACCTAATTTTTTATATTAAGTTGTAATTTTAAACATATATTTTAAATTTATATTTTCATGTAAGAATAATCCCACCATTTTTGAGATCTATTGTGAATTTTACCGATAGTAAATCCAGGTCATCATTACTAATTTCAAGTACTGTTACCAGTTGTAATTCTCTCATGTCTAAAAGCAGAGTGGATACTTTTCCCTATGAAATAAAAAAAGGAAAAAACAGAAATGGCATGTGACAATATAGAACAAATATGTTGCCTATTAGTGGTTACATTATTTGTCTTTGTATTATAACTTTTGAAAAAATAATTTAAGTTGTTCTAGCATCATAAGCAAATAAGGAGAAAGAAGAAAACTGTTTATTGCGTATGCCGTGCTAATAGAAATGTGGACGCGACATTGAATCCTTCTCAATAGAACATCCAATTAGGAAACTTGCCTTCCAAATTGTTGAGACTTCTCATAGTATATAAAATAACTGATGCATTTGCAACTATATGACGTCACATTTGGGATTTTGTGTAAATAGAGATTACAGTACGTACTGTTCAAAAGTAAAAAAGCAACAAATTAGTTCTAGCAATAAGGTCATTTTAACACCGTATGTACCAATGTTACTTCAATTAGAGTAATAATTTCCACAACTACAGAAGACATGCAGTACCTATAGTATTGTATTCTTTATGAATATTGTATTATCGATGTATCATGCAGGCCTCTGTCAAGTAATGACTGCTTTTTTTTTCAGTAATAAGGATTGAGCCCAGGGCTCCCACATGCTCTACCACAATAACTTTTATTTCAAGAATCAATCAAGCTATGTTCAGGAACCATCATAGTTAACATACAATAGAACCTAAATGCCAGATTTTTAAAAAGTGTGATTTACTACAGCTTTCAGTAAAATAATCAAAAATAATCCATAACTCTAAAAGCTAGCTATGAAGCTTATAGGCGGTGTGCACTTAATTTAAATGTTATAAAATGATATAAACACAAAACAGAATTCAGAGTTGAATTCTGCATCTGGATTTTCTTTTTTTTTTCTTTTTCCCCACTCTATTGATATTTATAGATGCAATACGTAATGTTTACATTGATCTTCAATATTTTGTGCATTGTTGTGGCAAAATTACAAATCCCTCCCATATCTCCTTTTTAACTCTCCCAACCCTCCTTTCCAATTCCCATTATTCCCCTCAATTAATTCTATGAAATAAGTGATCTGGGTTCCTCGTATTAGAGAAACCATTCGATATTTAACCTCCTCCTTCTGGCTCACCTCACTGAGCATGATGGTCTCAAGTTGCCTCCATTTATCTACAAAAACCTCCAACCTGTCTGTCTTTATAGATGAGAAGCATTCCATTGTGTATAAATACCTCAATTTATGTATCCATTGGTCTGTTTATGGGTATTTTGGTGTCTCCCACATTTTAGCCATTGTTAGTTGTGCTGCTATGTTTTTTTTTTTAATATTGAGACCCAGCTGTGGTGAACGTGTGTAATCCTAGAACTTTCGTAGACTAAGGCAGGAATGTCTCAGGTTCAAAGATAGCCTGAACTACTTAGCAAGACCCTATCTCAAAAAGAAAGAAAAAAATCGAATGTTAAATATAAAATCTTTTGTAACACATCGGCATCTGTTTCTGAGACTACCCTTTTGTTTTGTTTCGTCTGCTTTAGTTTGAGAATGGGTGTTAAATCTGCGGACGTATTCCATGGTTACTAATTCTGCTCATCTTCCATAAATGTCTGGCACGTTTCACTTGGAATGCATGATTTTGCATGTGCTTTCTCTGTTGCCTTGGCCTCTGCTATATCATTTTTTTGCTTCCAGATAGCGGCGGGTGTGCTCGCAAACGTGCCGCCATGTCTGTTACGTTAACATCTGTGAAGAGAGTTCAAAGTTCTCCAAACCTATTGACTACAGGTATAATATCACTAACTCACACGATGTCACACTTGAATGGCTTTACTGGACCTCTCTCTCTTTTTAGAATGATCTTGTTTTGAAGTGTGCAATGGCTGTAAATGCCTTGTGTTCTTATTTTCTTGCCCAAAAATTGCTTCTATCTAAAAACAAGTCAAAGTAAACATATTTGGTTGAAAACAATAGTCACTCACCAAAAATATGTTAAGTAATCACAAGGGTTAACAACTGTTTGGGGTTTTGTTATCTCCTGAACTAGAGTAACAAAATACCTCATCAAATACACTCTTTCCTTGGGGATCTAGGAGGTCAGGAAGAGAGATTTTCTGGGAAGTGAATCTTCATTAATTTACTTCTTCAGCAAACATTACAAACAAAATGATATAATACTAGTTTTGAAAAAGACCTTAACTTTATTGTGATCCAATCAGCAGAGACGCTGCTAAGCATCTTTTAAACACACCACAATCTTAATTGATTAAAATTAATATAAACCTACAAATAAAAATGCACTCCAGAAAGTATGACCCACCTACTTGGTCTCTGTATGGTAAATGTTTATTGTGACCTAGCCAATCCTGCACAGAAATGACAACATCTGAGAAAGATCAGAGCAAGTTCAGCCAACCCTTGTCCCTAGATCCTGAAGGATACTCAGACCTTTCGGTTGATGGGTGGTTGGTTTGCTGCCTGCATTGCTGACTTATTAGTTGCAGCTTGAGGTTTTTTGATAGGATTAATTTGTTTTAAAAATGAAAGTGGAAAAGAGGTAAAGAATTTTCTTTAGGTAATTTTCTCACTGTACATAACAGTCTTTTACATACACACACCCAGCAATTGATTCAATACTGAGAGTGTTCTTGGCTTTAAAGCCACTTGATCCTTAACTACACAGCTTTTTAAGTAAATAAAGTTTCATGTGGAAAACTTCATTTCCATCCACCAGTTCTAATCCACCAATGGATTTCAACATTCAAGATTAATATCATGTCAGTAATTTCCAAATAATATTAAGACTAAAAAAAACAACTTGATTTATTTGCAATGCATATAGTATGATTTCATGTTGGTTAAAAATGTTTCTAGATATAGCTATACATAATTGCTCAAATGTACATGAAAAAGATCTAGAGAAACTAGACATTTACCTTAGCTACATAAGGGAAATGAGAATTAAAAAAAGTAAAAACGAGGGCCACCATGTGACATGAATCGTTTTACACATGCTAGGGAATAACATACCACTTCAACAGTGTTAATCCGTTAGTATTGAATAACTACTGAAGAAATAATATTAGGTTAAACTAGAGGCTATCATTGTGGGAAGTCAAAACTTGAATATGAGTGACACCATGTCATTTGTCATATTAGAAAAATAATGCTTCAGAATTGAAATAGTTGAGAAAAATGTAACACTTTAGAAATATGAAGTATTCTTCAGTAGTAAGAGTATGTAGTGACTATGGGATCAAATGTTTTAAATTTCACTTCACTAGAAAGACTATTTGAAGAGACTAAAATGCCCTGAATTTTGAATTCAACCTTGAAACAGACCCAGACAAAGAAAGTCTTTTTCAAAAAAAAAAAAAATATATATATATACATATATACACATATATATATTAAAGAAATAAATCAGCTTCTTCTACATGCAATTATATTTTGTGATAGCTTTCACAGGCATTGATTTGATGGTATTTTTGTGAATCAAAAAGGAATTAAATATTGTGTTTGACATTGTTGAAATTCAAAAGCCTTTTCATGAAAATTAGGTTGTCTCCACAGAAAGTTTCCAGCTGATCTACACCTCCTGAAAGCTTAGAAAGTCCCAGAGTCCTCAATGTCTTGTTCCTTAAGACAGTTGGCCTTCTCTTTCCCTTTTATAAGAAGTTTATTCTGCCCACTGGATAATTCCTCATAACATACATTCATATTTTCAACCTATGCTAGAATTAAAACAGTGACCATGGAGAAACAATCAAAGGACATTTCATTGCACTGAAAACACTGGGCAGTCTGAGGTAACATTGCCAGGAATGCCTTTTGGCAGCACCAGAACCACTGTGCCAACAACGGGGACTTGCCCTTGAGAAAATTAGTCTGTCTCCATGTACCTTGCATAATAAACATAATCTGTCACTTTCCCAACTGAGAACTCCATCATTTCCAAAACTCACAATGATTTGTCAAACTAAAGAAAGGTAAATGTAGAAAATTAATAAAAAGGCTCACCATAGTACTTAGAAACAATTAGTTAATTTGAATTTAATTAACATATTTAAAATTGCTCTTACAAAGCAAATAGCACTTGAAAATAAACGAGTTATCAGAATTAAAATCATCCTAATTTTCAAGAAAAACTACAACACAGCACATGAGTTAAAAGTATGAAGTGATAGTTGGGTATTACTAACACAGCTACATAAAAAAAACATAATGTTAGAATAAACTAAGGGGAATCTTCAAGGACACTCAGTCCAGACCCTAAACCAGCTGTCCACCAACATGGGTCTGGACACAGTGCAAGCTCATTGAACCAGTGAAGAACACTTACAATGCCTAGCTCACAAAAACCCTATTTATCTCCAGATGCAAAAAGGGGGAATGACAAGCCCATCCCATTGGGTCATTTTTAATATTTCAGGGAAACAATGGTATCTACTGAGGAGCACTAGAAATTAAGGACTCTGTTCCTCAGAATTCTAGCAGTGTTTTTCATAACTGGATGGTTATCAATGATGCTCAAGGTTTGGGGCAAAACCACTTTTTCCAGGCATCTGTCTTGCCGTTCACCTGCTCAACTTTCCGGTTTTGTAACCTGTATTATATTCTCTTTACTTGACATGAACCTTGTTTACTTTCTCTTACCTTCCCCAACCTTCATATGTCTTTTTTGAACCTTCCTGGCAGGGATCAAATAAAAGCAGCACAATAGTGAATGATATTTATACAGGAAGGTATTTATCTTTCAGTGCTTCTGATGGCTATAATAAAATAGCAAACCAGAGCTGGATGTTTCCTGTGTATATAATTGGATTTATTTTTTTAAAAATTCAAATACTGTGCTCTTTGGTATCTTAAAACACACACACATACAGACACACACACTTAAATGTAGACTCAAGGGGCTGGAGGAATGACACAGCGATTAAAGCGCTTGCCTTGTAAACACAAGGCCCTGAGTTCAATTTTCCAGCACCACGTAAATCTGGGCAAGGTGGTGCACGCCTGTAATCCCAACACTCGAAAGACTGAGGCAGGCAGACTTTCCTGAGTCCAAGGCCAGCCTAGGCAACACCAATGAGTTCAGGAGCAGCCTGGAAACAGAGTGAGACCCTGTCTCAAAAAAAAAGCAAAAAACAAAAGTAGACTCAAATCATCAATATAAACTTCATTAAAATATTGCATCATCCCAAAGTTTTAATCTGTGGCCAGTGTCTCTTTCCCCTTGCTGTACACATGCTGGTCCTCACTGTAAGCAAGGCCTTTCAGTAGAGTTCAACATATCTGATATCACGTATCACGTGTTTCCTGTAGCAAACCTGAGCACATACTTGAGGGTAGAGGGATGGTCTTTGATTGTCTCACCTACTATTTCTCGGAGTTCCATAATCTCCATGTGGTTAGTATAGAGAAGCAGAACTGGTCTTCTAAAAATGTCATAAGGAGAAAGTCTATTTGAAGTGTCCCTCACGTGGCCTTCTTCCTCACGACATCTACACACACACACACACACACACACACACACACACACACACACACACTCGTGTGTGTCACTCCTATATGCCCAGCACACACCTCATACCATTTTTATCTCAGGATTATCAAACCAAGGGGAAAGTGAACTTTTTATTCTCAAGTAGATAATTATAATAAAACAGCCATTGTTATTAACACTGCTTTCCTTTTCGCTGTCTGTTCCCCAAGCCCCCAAATGTGGCACCCCAGTGATTTCTAAATGCTTCCTTGTTGAGTGTCCCAGAGCAGAATTCTAAAGATTGCTCTGTATCGATAAACTGTGGTCCCTTATTTACGGAGTCTTTGTTATCATTTAAATGAATTAAATAAATAATGCCTTTCAATCATCTCAGCTTCCATCAAATCCCAGTAGGAGCTAATAAATGTTTCATGTGTATAATTCTTCAGTTAGTTTTATTGTATGGTACTCATTTTATTATACCAATATTTTGTAATAAATACATCAATATTGTAATTGTTGCAAAAAATAATTATCAAATATCATTAAAAATGAGAATTTGTCAGTGTTCTCTAACCCATCTGAGCTGGATTTACTCTAAGGTTCTCTTAGCTAATTCACATAATTTTTCTTCCTTTGGTTTGTAAAACTTTGTCCTAAATCTTTTATCTAAAAATTAAACACATTTCTCAACCAGTGATGTCTTTCCCAATTCACGTGTTCACATTTCAAGATAATCATTGCCAAAACATTAGAAAGAAAACAAAGAAACTCTGAAATAACATCCGCTTAGTAATGGCCCCAGGAAACATGCAGAAGAAATCCAGAATCTGGACAGCAGGCTAAGCTAACCGACCCCTTAGGATCCTTTCCAAGGTCAAGGCTTTATGAGTCTAAGTGAAACTGACCATGTGGTATAACAGACCCAAACAATACAAATTAATCATCTCAAATGATGTATTGGATTACCTACAGGTGCTCATAGAAGATTCTTGAATGTATAATCCCAGTAAAATTGATAATATGTATATAAACAAATTTCCAACTGCATTGCCAAAAGCATTTTACTAATTCTGAAGTTTACTTTGCACAGCTTGTAAGATAAAAGACAATGGAGTAAATTAGTATAGCTCTTTCATATTTGAATGAAAATCACAGTACAATGAAAATGAGAACATGTAAGGTCTAGAGAATCACTCAAACATGTCACATAATATGGTGGATACATTTGCCATCTCTTAAAGTAAAAAAAAAACCAGCAAACTATCTTTATAAAAATAAATCGGTCCATCTAAAATTAAAGTTAAATATAGCCAATAATAGCAAGGTTTTAACCAGCTAAGGATGTGGTGATCTGATGTATGACTACATCCCTTTGGATCCTTTCACTTGATATTCAAAAATTCATGTACCTGTCTTGGGCAAAAATAAACTGAAAATTTTAAGGCTGCAATATTATTGAGAGCAAAAATTAGTGTTTGATATATGTCTTGATTATATATTATACTCCTATAAAGTTAAAAATCAATGCACAAATATCTCATTACTCTATTAAACGTACACAGAGTTTTAGAAACCAGATAAAGTAAAAATAGTGTATGTGGGTCTTTGCCAAGTATTATTTCACTATAGAATTAACTAATTAATTAATTTCATCATTTGTTTTTCTTTCAGGGCGTGATTCTCAGTCACCAGACTCAGGTACAGAGAAGATATTCTAAATGACTATTACATTTCTCATGAGGATTGTTTTGACATATCCATAGTCCCATTGTCAACCTCACATTAAACTTAAATTCCATCTACTCTTCCTCATAAAAAAATTACAATTCTAGCAAGAGTACTTTGATTTTGGAAATAGAAATAAATTCTCTTTTAAAAAAATGTTTAAGTGAACATAGATATTTTTGTATCCAATTTGTTTTCCCTTAACAAAAGCTTGGAGATCTTACAATGATCGAAATCAAGGGACACTGAACGGAGATGCTACGTATTCCTCTCTTGCAGCAAAAGGGTTTAGAAGTGTACGACCAAACCTACAAGAAAAAAAATCTCCAACTCAGGTAATGTGGTTCACTCTTCTCCACTTATATTTTTTAATATGGTTAGTAGGCCACTGCTTCAGAGCAAGGTATTTTGCTTTTAATATGTTTTTGCTTTGTTTACTAAACTTCTATTTATGACGTGGAAAACAAGTTTTACATTCAAAATAGGAGTTTGAGAGATGGTTCTCATTGCTTTTTTCTAAATATGCTCCTGAGAGTAGGTCAGCAGATAAGAAAATGTTTTGAGTATGTTCTAATTCTTAAAAAGCTTAGGGCTAATGTTTTGGATTTCAAAGTCGTAAAGTCTTAGATTTCACCATTATAAGGTCAGCAATAAATTATGTATTCAGCAAATATGAGTTGCAATTGTTCCTGTTAATTAAATAATTCTATGTTTCACATAGTAGTAAAGTTGTGTAATTGCATAAAAAATGTTATAAAATGACATGACTAAGTTAACCATGAACCTCAATATATAGGAAACATGCCAAGATCATATGTTCTCTTTTAACATAATTCTCAGAATGTGGACAGAGGAAAAATTCATAATGTAATCTTTAAAGAATCTATTCTAAGTTTTCTCCAAAGGCAACTATTGGTAATAAATTAAAATGCATTATAATAGAAACAAAAATGATCATTAAGTCCAGCCAACAAAATGTATTGTATAGTTTTTGAAGATACAGTTTTGGGTCCTGGAGGCATGGCACAGCAGTTAACGCGCTTGCCTAACAAGTCCAATGCCCTGATTCCCCAGCATCACATAAAATCTGGACATGGTGGAGCAGGCTCTTGATTCTAGCACTCGGAAGGCGGAGGCAGGATTGCTGTGAGTCCAAAGCCAGCCTAGGTCACATAATTAGTTCAGGACCAAACTGGGGTACAAAGCAAGATCCTATCTGTTTTTAAAAAGAAGAAGTTTTACTTCTTCCACTAGTTTTACCTTTAAGACTAGGGTTAACACCACTCTCTCTCATGACTAACTATGACTTTCTCTCTGTTTTTCCTTCAACATTATTTCTTTTTCTGGATGCTTTGATCACATAGGCACTCCCTCCACCAGCCAGAAGAGAGAGTTTTTGTAGCTCCTTATTAACTAATCACACAAAGGGTGACAATTTAGACTTATCAGTAACAAACACACAAGCTCCTTCCTATATGGAGTTCCTAACTAACAAAAAACCTTTTCAGGAAACCATGCATTCCAGTGATGATGCTAACCAGACCATTGTATATTCTGAAGAATCCAACACAACTACATCATATACACAAAAAGTTACTCATCCACTGGCAGCTGCTTCCAGCACAAATCTCACACCATTTGCTGACATCAGTACCCCATTCCTACAAGAGGACTACATGCACAATTCTCAAACTCGCAGAATTTCTACTTTGAAACTAACCCATAACCAGAATGTTGGAAGTCATGTCCCCTTTAGTGCTTCCCAATTTTCCAAATTTATTGAAGTTCCAACCTTTCTCAAACAGCCTTGCTCACCACCCCCCAACCCAGTGCCTGAGATACATACAGCATCTCTTTCGATTCAGATCCCTCCGCTTTCAGGACAAGATCCTGAAAACCACAAACGGCCACCTGAGCTTTCTCCAGAGACTGCAGAGCCACCTCCTCAGCAAGAAAGACAAAAGTCTGCGGTTGCTGCGGCCGCTCAGTCCTCAGACAGCTGGGTGGTACATTCCACTTTCCCAACTCTTCTAATATGTGTGTTATAGAGACATTAACTTTCTGGGTTTGGGCTTCTTACAGAACCTAATGCTTTGCTAGTTTCCAAGAAAAAAGGGAAAGGAGAAAGAAACCATCTTACAATTTAAAACATGATCCAAATCATCAATGAACTTCTGTGCATTTTGAATTTAAATACACACACACACACACACACACACACACACATCTTTGATTCAGAAATCATGTTCTAAAAGTTTCTTTCTTCCATATATTTCTTACTGAATCAGTTTATGACTTACGACACTGCAAATTATTTCAATCTATTCCAATGCCTAAAATATTTTTAGGTTTCAGAGTTTCAGAGAGAGCTCTTTTTATATTAGACTTCTTGGTAGCCAGATTTACTTCATTTAAAAGCATGAAGTCTCAAAATAATTGTGAACTATAATTTGCTTTGGCAGGAAATATTTATCTTAATTTCTAGCAGTGTTAATTCTTCATAACTCAATAGTCGTCTTCACTGAAGCATGATCAGTTTATCACTGCAGAAAACATATTAATCAACCTTTATTATCCAGGCCACCAGGAAGTGAATATTTCTATTGGTGGAAGTGAATATTTCTACATATGCAAAATGCTCTCGTTGCATCTGCCTGCTGGCATTGATCATCTTCTTAGAAGAGAAATGTATTCTGATTCTTGGTTTCTTCACAATGTAATGTAGTGCTAAGGTCATAAGCTCCATAGACAAACTATTGATTTTAATCCAGGCTCATCACTGGCTGTGGGATGAGGTATCCATCTCAACTTCTCTATGAGTCAGAGCAAATAAAAAAGAGTATTAATAAATCTCTAATTCATAGCTTATGGCAAGACTAGAGAGCTATTAGAGGCAAACTACTTCACACAGAACAAGCACTCGAAAACTGACAGCCCTTAATCAAAGAATACAATGACTGGCAGCAACAGCAGTAATGGTTGTATTGAAAATAACGGTGTCTGAGGAAACACCTTGTAAAATATCATTTCTTGGAACTGAGTTATTGAGGATGATCCAAAAGACATTTCTCAGGAGATACTGTTTTAAATTATGTCAAAATCTTTGGCAGATATCTGATTGACACCAAGATCCTCCCAACCATCTGTAGTGCAGAAATGTTAAACATAAATGATTAAAGAGATAGGAGATGTCTTCATTCTCTATTAAAATATCTCCCTCATCAGCTGCCTTGGTTTAGATATGGAGTGTCTCCTAAAGGCCTCATGTATCCAGATATAGTTGGATAGCTGGAACTATGTGCTATTTGGAGGTAGTGCCTGGCTGTAAGGGACAGATGCTATGGGTTTGACTTGGAAAGATCATGTCAACTTGAGCCTGGGGCCTGGGCATGGAGGGCAAAGCTTTCAGATGTTTGTTCTCTTTTTTTCCCCATTTTATTGATATATATAAGTGCAAATTTTAAGGTTTATAATGAAGTTAAGGATTTTGTGCACATACATATCTTGTCAAGGTGACAAAGACTTTCCTGCTCTCATTTTGTCCCTCCCTCTTCCCCCTCCCCCACCCTACCCCCCTGTTTCACTTTGTTTTTTGTTTTAAGTTCCATAAGAGTTGTGATCTGGGTCTCTCATATCAGAGAGACCATCCGATGTTTCACCTTCTGCTTCTGACTCACTTCACTAAGCATGATGTTCTCAAGCTTATTCCATTTGCCTGTAAAAGCCTCCATGCTGTTGGGCTTTATAGATGCATAGTATCCCATTGTGTATAAATACCACAGTTCGTGTATCCACTGGTCTGTTGGTGGGTAGTTTGGTGACTTCCATATTTTAGCTATTGTTAGTCGTGCTGCTATGAACATGGGCATACATGTATCTCTGGTATGTGTTGTTCAGATGTTTGTTCTTGACTTGTGGGGTAGGAAGTGAGAGAGTGGCACCCACCATGAGTGGAGCGGGACTACTGGTCGTTTGAACTAAGTAAAATGAAAAGAAACATTGTTACAGCTTCCTGGGAAGTTGATATCTGGAGACTTTGCCTATGTGTCCAGATGTCAACTGCTCCTCTCACTCGGCTCCTGTTACACTTGGCTTGTGTCTGCAATGCTGTGAGGGGCTCTACAGCCTCTGCTGTGTGCTTCCACCGTGGCCAGCTGCCTGTGAATGCACTATGGGAGATCTTTTGACACTGCGAGCCAAATAAATCCTTCCTCCACTAAGCTGTTTATGTCAGACATTCTGTCTCAACAATGTAAAAGTAACAAAGACAAAAATTGGTACCAGGGAAGTGGGGCTGTGACTTTACCTGACCATGTGGCTTGGAAGCGTTTGAAACTAGTTCTCAGCAGGAGTTGGGAAAAGTTTAAGGATGGTGGCTGGAGAAGTCTTGGAGTACTCTGATTTACCTGTGTCCCAGGACATGTCACTCCAGGAATGGGTCACCTAACATGGTTCAGTTTTTCAAAATGACTTTATTACACTTTGAAACAAACGTTTTTGTTTTGTTTGGTTTTGTTTTGTTTTGTTTTGTTTTTTGTTTTGTCAACCTAGAATTTAGTACAAGAAAACAGAAGTTCAGTAGCTTCTTTTCCATGGTTCTGTTACTCTCCAGAAATAGTTGGCTTATTTATACAATTCACAGAACATCAGCATGGTATGTAAGTGAAGATTTTAGAACCCCTTTTCCATTTAAGAAATATTTATTGGACATCTAGTATGTGTCAGAGTTCCAGTTAGAGTTGGATTTTAACCCACACATGTTTAAAAGCTTGTGTGTTGTATGTGTGGGAGGACAAACAATAAAAACTTAAGTAAAATGTATATATTAAAATTGAGCAACTCTAAACAGAGAGATGTGGAGCACTGCCACATTAAACAGGACAAGGCACATAGACCTCACTGAATGGAGGGCAGAGAATTGCATAGCGTAAAGGCTTTCAGCTAAGTCATGATGGGAAATTGAAGGACCAGAAGAGAGACCAAGGAGAGGAAGTGAAACAGAAGTAGAGTCAGAGGTAACAGAAACCAAACAACAAGCCCTCATAAGCCTTCGAAAGGACTTTGACTTTTTTGTTCAATAAAATGGAAGTCATTGGAGGATTTTGCGGCTGCTACTATTACTATTTGATTTATATTCTAACCAAGTTTTTCTACAAGTTCTTACAAAAATAAAGCAGACTGGGGCGAGAAGTAGAGCAGACAAACTAGTTAGAAAACTACGGCCCTAATGTATGTGAGAAATGCTGGGGGCTCAAACCAGGGCAGAAGCAGTGGAGACGGGGAGGAATCCAGCTGCGTGAATACGTTTTGAAAGCAGAGCAAACCAGGACTTCCTGGTAGATTGCATGCAGGGAAGGAGAGGAAAAGAAGAGCCAAGGTTGATCCCAACTTGGGGGGATGGAACTGTCATGAGCTGAGAGCAAAGACCCGCAGGTAAGGCAGATCTGGGGAAACATCAGAGGTGCTATCTGGCATATGATAAGCTTGAGGCGTCTCCTAGACATCCAAGAGGAGACATGGAGTGTGCAGTTGAGTGTGAGAGTCACTGGTCCAGAGGCAAGATCTAGGTGGGCCATAAGAGCCATCCACTTAGGGATGATTTTTGCAGCTCTGAGACTGAATGGGATCACCAGGGAATGAGTGCAGAGAACAGAGGAAGCCCAAGAGCTGGGTTTCAGCAGTTACTAACTCCAAGAGGAAGAAGCCGCCAACCAGCCCAGAAGCAGTATCCTCAGACGCAGGAGGAAACCCAGGAAAATGCTAGAAGCCAAGAAAGGAAACACATGGACGAGATGAGGTGCTTACTAAAAACTTACCACTGACTTAGTGGTGGAGAGAAGGGCTTTGTCGGAGTGAGGCTGAGGAAGCGTGGAAACAGAGCAGCCAGACAACCAGCTCTTTCAAGGTACCATCAGCACATGACCAGTCATCTTGTTACTCAACCTCCCAGAAACTCAGGGTCTTCACATGAAGTGTGACTAACGATCACCTGTCATAGAGCGGCTCTGAGATTTCAGTACGGTATGGCCTTAAGAAGCCTGGCCCAGCGCCTCCCGCATAGTAATTCCTCAACTTATCATATCGGTAATCTTTTGAGATACTATCCCATTTTCCAAATTATGCACATGATTGGAAAAAAAGAAATATATTGTTTTCAACATTGCTTCGTTGTTTTTACCGGGGTTAAAGTTTAGCTCTTTAGACTATTTGCTCTAAGAGTCCCTGCATTATAAGGCCTTGCCAAAAGCACAGAGTTGTAGTGTTTGTTTGTTTAGATAAAAGTATGTAGCATGATATCCACCTTCTGATCAAAATTTAAATATACTATATGGTATATTTAATTGCAAGCATAATGTTGGACAGCGTATTTCCAGAATTTGCCTTATTTTTCATAACTGAAGGTCCACATGAGTAGTAGCTCACTGCTCCCCTCTCCCCCACCCTCTCCCACCTCCCAGTGACTACCTCTGTTCCTATGGGGTCAGCTACTTTAGGGGTCTCCTATAATGGCCTCAGGCAGTATTTGTCCTTCTGTGACTGGCTTATTTCACTTACATAATGTCCTCCAATTACACTCATGTCATAACATATCACCAGATCACCTTCTATTTTAAGGTCGGGGAATATCCCACTGGGTGTATACACTGCATTTTCTTCACCCATTCACCCACTGATGGTCATTTAGTTTGTTTCCATATTTTTACTGTTGTGAAATCTGTCATTTTTAAATCCCGTTTTCATGTGCTGCTTTTTTGTAGCGGTGACCTTTCCATTTTAAATACTTACTAATACATTCCATTCTGGCTAGAAGTCTTAGTAAATGTCAAGAACAGAAAGCTCCACTCCATGAATCAGCCAAACATGTGCTATTATTAAGAATTAGTTTCCCAAGAAATTGGGAGATCCAAGAAACAAAACCACTGCAGGCTCTTAAAAAAAATGAAAAGTCAATTTCAGTAGCTTAGAAGTTACATTTTTATGTTTATTTTAATTAAAATCTGATCATTAATGTTAAAAGAAGGCTACATGCAACTGTTGGGAATTCTATACTTAACTTGCTATTTTATAAATTGTATATTCTTAAAATGACCCCTATAATTTATGTATAGAAAGACCAACAAATGAGGGTATCCTATTAGTGTGTGAGCAAAAATGCTGTTCTAAGAAAGTCTCATTGTTTTCAACATCAGATAAGTGGAGATCTGATCCATATGTGAGGGGGGCACAAAGCTGCCCCTGTTTTCTCATGGGCTTCCTAAGAGCTGTGTGCTTTGGCTCTAAAATGATACACTTGGTCCCCTCCTTGGGAAACACCATGATCAACCACCTGCCACAGCCATGCTTCCACAGATGCTACTACACATATGTGGCTTCCTCAAAAGGCGATCGGTCCGACTGTCAAGAGAACTCCTTATGTTTTTCCATAAAAATCAATAGGGGAAGTTAAGGAAAGCAGGTAATGAATAAATTCTCAGCAACTGGGATGATAAGAAGGTACAGCATTGCAGAGCATGCTTCCTGAACCGTCCCTGGCATCACCAGCCCGTCATTGATGCTTTCCATGAGAACGGCCAGCAGATATTCTGTAGCTTTGCTGTGGGTTTGTTACACGATTAGTTCTTCAAGTCTTTGGCAACTTCTCCATCTGGAAAGTGTGCATGTGTGAGTGTGTGGAATAAAGAGTGTGTGTGAGAGAGAGAAAGAGAGAGAGAGAAATAATTATATTAGAGAGCATTCAGGAGCACAAAATGAATATAAATTCAGAAATCACTTAGAAGCGCACAAAATTCCCCAGCAGATGGGCAGTCTGCAGTAATACCCCTAATGGAGAGCTGTTACTTTATGAGGTAGCAATTCAGGGTTTGGGCAATTCTGAGACTTATTTACCAGGACTATTCGCAACATTGAGTCATAATCTTCCTTTCAGAAGTTCTATACACTTATCCCTTGGATCAAAAGGCCTGAAGTTGTCTTCTTCCCGTATGTGAAGTATGCCATGGTGCCTGGCCCTTCAAAGCACTCATGTGCTGCTCTCCAAGCATTTTCATTTGCCAGGGATCCTCGTGTTCTGTGGAAACGTGCAAGGCACTGTGCTAAGCTCTTCACTTACATTATCTCAATTTTCCCAGACTTTAAAAGATGGGTTTGTAATTAGTGTTCATATTTTATGTATATAGAAACTGAGGCCAAGGACAATTAAAACATTTACTCAAATCCGCCTCACCTGTGGCAACCAGGAGGCCCTCCTGGCTCGTTTCCCATATAGTTAGGCCCTTGTACACCATCTTTTGCAATGTTCTTAGAAGATGACACCTGCCTAGACACAGAATAATATTCTCAATCTGAAAACCGGAGTACAGCAGAAATGATTATTCCCGTTTCAGACACCACATTCCACAATGTGCCCAAACCTGTTTGCTTTAGACCATCTGCCACATAGGTTTTAGGTAGGGATTAGGTGTCTGTTAAAACTACTAATTAGAAGAGTTTTCATTATGAGGCTATAGGGCAGTTTTGTATGTATTGAAATATACACCAAGCTGCACCCCAGCCAATCTTTCATTTTTTAGTTTTTGAGAGAGAGTGTCTCGCTAAATCCCTAAGTTACCCGGGTTGAGCTCTATCTTGTACTCCTGCCTCCGCCTTCCAAAGCACTGAGATTGCAAGCCTGTGCCACTGGGTCCAGATTCTTATCGCAGGTTGTACATGGAGCTCCAGGACACTCTAGTTTCTGTCGTTTGGATGCCTACCCCACAACTACCTGACTAGAGCACTCAAGGTCACGTAACTGAAATTCCCAGGAGGCAGGCAGGACCCACCTGGCCCCGCTTAGTTCTGCTATTCCTCCTCCTAGCGAGTCAGCCGGGCACAGGAAACAGTGTTTCCTGGTAAAGCTGCAACTGCTGGACACTTCCCCCCAACCGCTTTACAGAACACCATCAAAGAAGAGATGACCTTTGCTGGCTGTAATATTTAATAATAAGATGCCACAGAGGTAACTATACATATAATGACATTAATTTTTATATCATGTATCATAACAAATATGTTTGCTTTGGTTTACTTTGTCAAGATATTTGGAGTAAAACTAATGCTATGAAAAAAAATTAAGCAAGAATTGAATTCAATGTACAGGGTAGCTGAAAAATCTTACATATAGAATAAATTTTAAAACTTTTGGAATCCTCCCACCTGAATATATTGAATGTCCTTTGAGAAACAAGTCTTAGAAGCTTAGGGACGAAGTAGGTTAGAGGAGAGATGTTAGAATCCTAAATCACAGTTGCTTGTCAAACCATTTGGAACCTGAGGCAGAACCAAAAATATATCCTATTACATAAACATTCTTGTGTATTTTCAGTGAGCTTATTTCTAGGATATTTAAATTGCTTAAAAATATTAAGAATGTAGGATCATTAAAATACCTTATTCTAAGTTTAAGTAACTATACAAAATAAAATTTGTTGCACATTTACTTTACCTTCAATTAATGAAAACTATTTGTTTCAAATCTTTTTTGGTCGTGTGAAAATTGCCAGACACGCGATGCTTTCAACCAGAAATGAGATCAGCAAAAACACAGATTTTTAAAAATGTTATTGATTGAGTTTCCTCTCGTTAAAAATCTTGGACACATGATTTTTCTTTTTCTTCAACTTCCTGTACTTCTTGGCTTGGCAATGATCTTTATTTAAATTTTTGGTATTTTATTCAGTAGGGATTTTTGCATTAATTTTATTTTTTCTCTTAAGACTGAATTAAAATACATTCTTTTTCAGTTGCTGAGGTTTTGTGTGTCTGCTAAATTTTAGACTCAATTAACTGCTTCACCAACTGGGCTTTAGCCTGGTCCTGAGCTCTCTCTTTAAATCCCAGCTGCACACTAAGCCTATACCGAACTTCCTTCTTTTTACCTCCACCTTCTATATCTTTCCAAAGTCAACACATTAATGGTTTGGGGGCTTGTGATATAGATATGTTATGACTGTCACTGAAATTATATTATTCTTAATTAATACCATTTAAATAGTTTATGGTGAAATTTATGATATCGCCTGTAAGCATGGTGACTTTAAAGAGAATATAATTTCATTTTTGATGTGCTTCAGGTCAAAGGACATGAGCAAGTCAATCCCACCATTAGAGGGAACATGCTTTTTCTGCCCTATTTCCCATCATTCCCTGTTACTGAATATCCAGCTGGATTTGCATATTCCCCATGCCTTCCTGGTCCGTCATAGGTACTGGGTTTGCAGTGTCTCCGTCCAATCCAACATGTCTTTTCCCCTACTGACGTCCAACCCTCCTTTGAATCTCTTTGCTTCTTGATTCTTCAAGGAGCACCACCTTGGCATAGTGATCTCCTAGATTCAGTGGTTCTCCTTTCCATTCTGAGTTGAATTCACGTGAGCCAACAGGCCCAATGCAAATTTGAGTAACCTAGTGCTTTGTCTTTTCATATTAAGTAGGTGAAGACTTAAGCACTCTGCCTTTTCTTCCTGAATACCAGGCACCAGCAAAATGATTTTTCTACCTACTCCTTCAATAGTAAAGAAAAGTAAAAAGCAACTTCGATTTGTAAAGAGTTGCTAACCCTTGATCCATATTTAGACACTTTACCCTTACATTGTCTTGCAAGAGAGACAGCAAACGATGAGGAAGGATATTTGGAGCCAAGCAGCTTGCGCTAAACGCAGTTAGGCGGTGCAATGCATCAAGCGACATTCCATCTGTTGCCTACGCATGCTCTCACATACACACATATGTGGACACACACACACATATTAAAAGATTCAAAACCGTGAGCCATCAGAGGCACCAAGAGAAATGTGGAACAGCTCTACTTTCTGTGAATGTTGTCTCTGGAAGAATAAATGAGTGGGTACAGGCTGTTTCCAGACATGATGCTGCAAAAGGAAACTCATAATCCCGTCACCTGTGACCATGGTGATTCCAGAAAGAAGGCATGTCAGCTTTTGACATGCTTCAAGTTAGAGAATATGGACAGATCAGTCCCATACTAGTCAACATCACCAGATCTATTCTGTTAATTTTAAAGGAAAAAGATCTCATTTGAGCAGGAAGCTCAAATATGTTTTAGATTTTCATACAGAATTTTAATTGAGCATAATCAACACTAAGAGAAATTCATTTCTATAAAAGCTGTTCAAGTGAAACTCCATTGTGATGGGTCATTACACTAGCACTATCCAAGACTACTTTCTATGGAATTCCTCTCAAACTTGAAACAAATTTTAATGCATTAAATTACAATTACCATAGTTTAATAAAATTACATTTTACCACCAATACAGTCTTCAATTATTACAAATACTAACACAATAGGTGTATTCCTATTACTGCATTGTCTTTGTAATAATTCTGTCAGTTAATTTCAAAGATTTAAAATGTATTAAACGTGAAAGTATCACACTTAGCCCTGTTTAAACAACAACAGAAAAGCTTATGGAATAAAAGTTGATTAGAAAATCTGTCTTTTTATCAGGATTGGTTGCAGTTTTTAAAACTTGTAGATTAAAGGTGCATTTATGAAGTATCTGGAAACCACTGAAGTTTATACAGTACTTTGCATGCATATAAATTTGTGCAGTTTTCATTAAGAAAAGAATCAATAAATTTCAACAGATTTCTAAGGGATCTTTGACCTAGAGAGAACTTTTCATATGGTATTTTAAGTACTCAATTAAATGTCTGATGAAAATATTAATTATGACTTTTATGAAGCCCAAAGCCTGCATGACATAAGCTGTTTATGATCATCATGGCTAGCCAAGAATGTAAATGGCACCACTTAAATCTTTACTAGATGATATTCCTAAGATTATGCATTTCTCTTTATTCCCCATCTTTCTACTAATATCTCATAATATTTCTATTTCTAGCCATCTCAGGACTGCCACCACATCACATGCCACTAAGTCTGCTCTAGGAAGTGAAGAGAACAAAGAGGAGAAAATGCTTCACAGTCTCATTCATTCATTATTTGTCCAGTCTGAGCCTTATCATCATATTTGACACTGATTGTTGTCAGATGCCATCTAGGTCAAAAAGATGGCTGCCAAGACTTTCAGTTGGACACCTTCTTTCTTCCTGCCACAAAAAAATCTCTTCCGTGTTCAGTCTTTTGGGTCGTATAGAGCTGTGGGATCTTTAAATCTTTGATTTCTCTTTCAGTTTCTTTCTCCTTTACCTAAAATTTAGTACCAAAGGTAGTTCTAACCAACTAGGGTACTTTTTAACCATTACCGGGGCTGCTTTTTTTTTAACTTTATTTTCACACATAGATACTACTGTTTGCACTGTTGGGATATTTTAAATTTCAGTTCTTTGATTATTTTGCAGTGAAATCAAAGAGCAGAGTCAATGAGTAGAAAGGAAACCAAATCTCCTTTCCACTTAGTCACTTTTGATTTAACTAATATTTAAATCCACAAGTCAGAAAAAAAAGTGAGACAAATTGATCTATGTTTCAGATATACTTTGGCATTGGGGAGGCAACAGTTCTGAACAAGAACGATGTTCCAAGATGTCTCCCACAAGGGTCAAACCAATACTTTCAAACAGTAGAAAATCTATCATTTCATTATCACCAGGACAAAAACTAAAACTTTTAAAGAAGAAATTCCATGATGTCAACACTGTCTTGCCCTGCCCAAGCTTCCACTGAAGTGCTGTGAGAAAGCTGGTCTTGTTCCCAGGAAATACTGAGTGGACTCATTTTCTTGATATTTTGATGCTTTTCCCACCCTCTGTGGCTGGCACCTAACTGTGAATGTCTGTATCCTTAGAGTGCTTGCAAATAAAACCAATGCTTTCTCTGCCACATTGCAAGAAGAGATGTGGGGTTGGTTTATTAATTGGATTATTTACATCTTTTTTCTTATTTCTTCCTCAAACTCAGCTTGGAAATCAGCAGTTAACTGCCCACGCGTTGGAGGTAAATGCTTCACAGACCCACAGACAAACCACATCCGAAGCCTCTTCTTCGTGCTCTGCTCCTGCGATTCCTTTTAACCAAACCACTTTGTCACCAGGCAGTGGCTCCAGCCCAGAATCACCAGCTGATGATCTGGGACCTTCGTGCCTGTATAAACCTCAGAGCCTTTCACACTGTTTATATAAACACCCTCCCCCAGCTCCTGAATGCCTTATCCACAGCCACCACACAGGGGCTCTCAGGACAGACTCCTCCCTGGGCGACCGCTCCTCCCACTCCGAGAGTGAGTCTTCCACAGCCCTTCTGGCTGAGCTGCAGATGGCTAGCTCTGACACCACTGAAGGCTCTGAGACACCTTCCCCAACCTGGGGTCAGAGGTCTGCCGTGACAGATGGCACCACCTTAATCACTCCTGCTGCCACTCATGTAATTATTCTTCCTTCCTTTGACTCTGTCAGTCTTTGAAAGGGACTGATTTCTTGCCCGCCATCTTGTTTTATAGCCTTCCATTTTAATTTGCATTGGTGTTGATCGGTAAATGGATCGTATACCATCTGTCAGGGAAATCCAGTTCAGTCATAAGCCCCCTTTGCACTAAAAAATTTACTTATATTTTCTTCATTTCAGAGTTACTTAGTTCAACATGGTTTACATATGGTTTACTCCAAAATGGTTTACTGTGCTGCTAGGGCTGATGAAGTTACAGTATGATTCGCTGTGGTTAGATTAAGGAGAAGGTATAAAATGTTTCAAAAACTTTAACCCAGTATTAATACCTGCAGATAACAGTGTTCTTGACAGACAAATATTAAAGTGTCCTGTTTCTCATCTACGTGATTGCTGACTGCAGCATGCGGATTCAACTTACTCATCTTTCACTAACAGCTACACCTCTTGAATTCACCAACTGTGTCAGAATGACCAGTGCAAAGAATCTTAATCTATGCTACAGAAGTTTAACTCTACGATTTTAAAATTATTTTTCCTTAGGCACTTCAGTATCGGCATTTATAAGTACATTTTAGCTTATATAGCAATCATTTGTCTTTCATTTATGGGAATATTCTTATGCATGTTATATCACTGAAATGTTTCTATACATTAAGCAGTTCTTAGTAAATGTTTTATAAATAGCTAATATCCCTCACATTTTTATGGCATGGATTTTGAATTGCATGCAATGTAAAGATAATGTTACCTATTCAAAAGATACATAACCTCAAGGTAAAAGTGGAAATTGTTTTTTAAAAAAGTCATATTAAGTTGCCAATAAGCACGATCACAGAGAAAATTTTATTTCTGCAACACGGTTTCTGTGTTCTACCAAGAACAAATATTTGTAGGTTTTATAACATACATGTTATAATAAGCTATAAATTTTAAGACACTGCAATTACAGAAAACAAAAGATGCTTTTTTATTGATTTAGTAATCATCCAATGGTTGGGTACAAAACATTTTCCAGGGTTACCCCACACAAAAACCAACTGTACAAGGATAATTCCACACCTGACCTCATAGTCAAAATTCAGGTACACTAAACATATGTGTAAAATTGCCAACCTGGGCCTATGGTGAGTTCAGGACCAGCCTGGACTACATAGTGAGTCTCTGTATCTTAGTTACTTATGCATTGCTGTGACAGAAAACCCAACATCCACAAATCAGTGGAGGAAAGATTTATTTTAGCTCACAGCTCCAGAAGATCTCACGCAGCCTCATGTGGGCAGCCAGTAACAGTGGGAGCACAGGGCCGCGCCGGGAGAGCTGCTCACCCCGTTGCAGATAGGAAGCCAAGCGAAGCGTGAGCAAAGTAAAGTGAGTGAGTTGGCAGAAACACCGCAAGGCCAGAGTCTGGCAGGAAGAGGCTGTAGCAGTGTTTCCTGTCTCTTCCCTTACCTACTTAAAGCTGCCAGTTGGGCCCCCCATACTCAGGGTGGATGCCCCTCTCCAAGTTCCTGGCCCTGAAATCTCTGCACTGGCCAGTCCCAACAAGTCCATACAACCTTTTCAGATCAGGCCCCAAACATCCACCCCTTCCAGCCAGGCTCTACCTCCCAATAACACATAGAATTCCACAGTTATCCGCTATATCCAAATACGTGAAGCTTTTGGGGGATACTGCAGATCCAAACCATAGACCTCTGTCTCAAAAAAAATTGTTTAAAAATTTCAGATTATTTGTACAAGATATACATGAAACATAAATGAATTTCATGTTTGCCCTCGGGTCCTATCCCCAAGATATGTTATTATGCACATACAAATATTCCAAATTCAAAAAACATATACAATTTGAAATACTTGTGGTACTAAGCATTTAAGATAAGGTACACCCAACTTTAGAAACCTGATGATTCTTCATTAAAATTATTCTCCTAACTTTAGTATTAATTATAATATATGACATCAATAGAATTGAGATTATAAAGGTCCACAGAACTTGATTAAAGCAAAGACACAAAGTAGTCTAAATCATTCATCAAAATATATGAAGGCTCTGAGGCTGCGATCACACCTCTGCCTCACACTTGTTTCTCTGTTTATCTGCAGGGAGAAGTTCCCGAGATACAGTTAGTTATGTTTCACAGCAATTTTTCTAAGAGTTTAAAGAAAGACTTAAGTATAATTCTTGTTAAGAAATATTTAATGATTTTAGTACATATCTGGCATGACTATAAAGTAATAAAGTGATATTTATTCTAAGTCATTTAGAAATGTTTAAAGTAAAAATTCTGGAAATAGACAACCTGTCAATTTCGAGGCGGTATATTTATAATGAAGTTTATTTTCAAAATGAAGTTATCTAATGAATAGAAAAAGGTTTATAATTTATGAATGTTTACCTAGGTGCATTTATGTGTTTGTGTTAATGAAATTTTAGCTAAATATTCTAACATTTTGTTGCATTTGCATGTCTTACATAATCTTTATAATCCTCACTGCTGATAAATAGTCCTGAGCTCAACTTCTGTGAACTAAGCTGACTCAGTTAGGTTTGATATATATCTATTGAATATCTGCTGTGTCATTAGCACCAGGTTGTATGTTATAAAAAAGAATCATACATATAGGTCTATCTCCAACAAGAAACTTGAGACATCAATGAGGAAGTAACCCATTCAGGTACAAAGCAATCAAAAATTATTAGGAAATCAGAATGCTAACTAAGGGTGAAACAGAAAAGCCAGTGTTTTTGCAAGTCTTTCTGGTGCTTTATCAGGTGTGTGACTCTTTTAGAATAGGTTACTTCATGACATATAAATCCACATAGTTTTTTTCCCCCTTTGGTTAATCACCTTGCTTTAGAAACATACATCTACAGGGAAACATCTCTGATTAAGTCTAAGAAAAAAATCCACCCTTTCCTAGTGTCAGAGAGCATTCCTTTCAAATCCTGCATACAGAACAGAGTGACTGTGTTCTACTTACGTCCTTAAGGCAAGAGCACATTTGCCATCCGCATTTAGTTGGCAGTGAGTCCTTCTGGTATCACTGGACACCTCTGAGCGTGCTCCTTGTTCCTAACCAGCCCCTGTCATCTCTGGTATCAAAAAGAATTATTTTCAGAAATAAAAAGGGAGAGAAGACACGGACAACATGTGTCCTGCCCCACTGACAACATCAATTTTCAAAATAAATAAAAACTTGGCAGTTGATTCCTGTCATGTGCTTGGAAGAGTTTGTCACTAAAAAAGTGATGTTGACAGGGAACTGTGTGCTATAATGGGATGCCTCTGCACTCTTCCCAGAGCCAGATAGCAGTGAATGGCAGCCCTGGAGGTGCTGTGAGCCCAATGAGTTACTACCAAAGGCCGTTTTCCCCTTCGGCGTGCTCTCTCCCAGGATCCCTCAATTCCAGCATCATCATGCAGCACGGCAGATCCCTCGGTAAGTAACCCGGTCATCATGGTTTCCATGACAATATCATCATAACAAGTGCAAACCACGTGAGAAAACACAGGGCATCCAGGTGAGCATGTGCGTTACAACACCCCACACTGTGATAACATTATCATAAGAAGAATCGGAGGAGAGGCTTCGGCCCTGGGGATAGAACAGGCGGCCAGTTATCCCCAAACAAGGGCTCCATCTGTGTCCGAGTCTGAAGATGGCTATTTCACACTTGAGGTGTAGAAGAGAAAGAAAAAGAATAGATACGGTTAGGGAGAGGACGGTCCCAACAACTCAGAGAGCATTAACGAAGTACTTGTCTAAGCAGACAGCTTATTCTTCCGTGGAAGAGTTTCACTGCAGAATATTCTTTTGTTGTAGGAATAAGGAAAGATTCTTTCAACAGTTAAACCGTATAACCAGGGGACTGGCTGTCTCACCCAGTCGCGAAGCAGTAAAGTACTGGCTCAGAATCAAACTCCTGTTCCCACTGAGGCCTGAAGGGCCTCCGTTACAAAAGCCAAACAGGGGAATCTTGAGAGGTGCTTCAAAGGTTGATTCCACAACTTTACAGAGAGATAAGTCTTGATCTTCGTGTGTTAAGAGTTAGACAAAAGATAAAGCACTTCTGAGGGAAAAGGGAATATATGAACATTCTTTAAAAATATAAGCGAATGTTTTGGGGGTCTCACGAACTTGTGGAAGCCTCTTGGGAAAAAATGCTGTTATATATGCAGATAGTAACATTCATATGCAGTAAAATACATTAGCGTGGACTACAAAATAATGTCATAAATATTTCTTAGAATTGAAAAAAGCAATTTTAAAAACGAGCGATATTTTTTTCACTTTGAAGATAAACCAACATACAAATTTAGGTTAAAAATGTTCCTGAATATTGAGAAACTAGAAAGCTTCCAGAATCAGAGGGAGGTGAGGAAAAGTAGCCCTCAGACATCTCTCTGCAAAAACAAAGTCCCCATCCTCTGGCCACCACACATCCTCAACTAACAGAAAGAAACTGGAATGCACAAGTTTATCATCTCCTAGTTGATAGAAGACAGCACTCCTTTGCAACATGACTCTTTATTGAAAGAATATGATGCCCCTATTTTGTTAAAGAACATTTTATATTAATACCCAGCATGTATGTGGTGGAACTCAGCTTATATGGTCACTAGAGCTTCTGTAAGACTTTAAATGCAGCCATGGGACTCATTAAGGAAAAGTTTAAACACACTGTGCTTCCTCTAATATTACTCTAGGGATTGTCTGTGAATCTAACAATGATGTTCTTTTAAAGTACAAAAAAGAAGAACTTCTTTGTGCCAAAATTTTTTCTTTAATATTCAGTCTATAGTTTGATATTATAATAGGGGTCCATTCTTATCCAGATTTTTGTAGTGGGGTTATGAATTAGCAGAGATGAAATTGTTCTATCTGTTGACTTTTTCCTGAATACTTATTATCAAGGTGTGACTATGCCATTGCTTGTCTTAGTGAGCAGAGTTTTGTCCCGTTCCCAGCCCCACCCTGCCAAACAAAATAAAATACTTGACTGTAGCCAGGCTTTGATTTTAGACCACGTCAATGGTATACTTTATGTATACAAAGTACATTGTATGGAAAGAAATACCCCATATAAACATTGAACAAATTCCAATTGGCCGGTGTGCTTACAGATGCTAAATTTACAAGAATCTACCACTCTACTCTACCTTAGGTCATCTTTATATTTATTTGAGAATCAAAGGTTTCAAAGATAAGACCATGGAAGAAAGTAATAAAGGTTGAACTTCCATTGCACAACAGTAGATTTGTAGAGTCTTAAAAACCTGTGTGAAGAGGATTGATTCAGTTAGTTTAGGATAAGACATTGTACATACTAGAATCTCAAAAAAAAAAACACTCATTGCTGATAAAAAAAAAACACTAACACTATTGATTCCCAAACAGTTAGAGTCAAATACCTCCTTGCATGTTAATTTGAAACATCATGAAAAAGACACAAATTTTACATTCAATGACACATAAAGCAATTTCAGTCCTACCTTTTCAAAATTGTGTTGAAAATTATTATGTGTTAAAACTAAATTGAAAATAGGAATAATAATAATAATAGACATAGTAATTGCAAATGTGTTGATGGATTATGCCTTCAATGGACTTTTGCTCTGATTATCCTTCTAAAGATGAGTTAAATTATTTAAAATGGTTACTTGTGATGTTTCATACAAATTTTTCATGAAAATATGTTTGTATAATCTATCATATATATGTGTATGCATTTGGGTGTGAATGTCCACCCACAAACATATATGAATGGTACTGATAAATCTTACCTTCAAATGTAAAGTTTTTCAATTTCTGTGTAAGAACATTTTCTGAGTGACAGACCTGCCAAAGCAGAGAATAAGGACCGTGAACAAGACATTAGTCTTGGTCATCAAAATTTTGAAATTAATTATAGAAAAATAGAAGTTATAGCAGATGAGCTGCAATTGTACCAGGTGAATGGCAGTTATGTTGAACTCAGAGTAAGTGGCCTATGTAGGGCACATGTGTAGTCTCTGCTGCTTCTGAAAGTGAAGTAAAAGTTAGGAAAGACAGACGACACAGAAACGGGAAACCTCATCTAATTTGCACCCTTGGGGCAATTGTTGTCCTCGAAGGACAGCAGTAATGGCTTTGATATTTTAACAATCTGGGTTGTTTAAGTAGAACTCAATTAATACTAATCATTCCGAAGCATTTATTGATCATCGACTCTTCACACCCAACAGTACATTTGGGTGAAAACTGTTTAAAGTGATGTTTTGCACTTCATTTTTATGAAATTATTGTTATTGGCTCAACTGCACCATCTTTTATCTAGCTCGTTTATGATTCTCTGCTCATCCACTAGGTGTTATGTTTCACTCTATTTTCTCCACAGATTCTTCAGAGGCATATTCCCAGCATGCTCAGTCTCTGGATGGCACCACGGGCAGTTCGATACCCCTGTACAGGACCTCAGAGGAGGGGAAGAGAGTGACAGTCATCAAAGCCCCGCATTACCCAGGCATCGGGCCTGTGGATGAGTCTGGAATCCCCACAGCAATTAGAACGGTAGGAAATGCCAGCGTGAGCGTCTGCCGGGTCTGTGCACAGACTCCACAAAGGCTGGATTGTGCGTGGCTTTGTGCATTCTTAGGGTCTTATATAATGAGGATTGCCCTCGGAGCCACCGCATTCTCATGAATGTTATGCTGTGTGGCAGAAAAAGAGGACTGCCCGTACAACAGAGTGGCACGATCTGCTTTTTTCATTCAAAACAAAAAATAAACATCATAAAAGAGTGGCTTTATTAAATAATAAACAAATTTTTAAACTTTGACCAGGAAAGGTAGAGTCTTAGAGATAAAAAGACCGACAGCAGCAGCTACACACACACACACACACACACACACACACACACAAGTAAATTCTTAGGTGCACTAAATTCCCACATGCTTTGCAAACAACCCAGCGAATCGTTTCTTGAAATGGATGTGTGTTAGCGCCAGGAGATTGGGAGCTGTGAACGGGGAGGTGAGATGACTGGAGTGAAGGGAGTTCATGTCATGGAAAGAAAAACTGTCTGAAGAAAACAACACATTTTCGTGTCCCTCTTCAGCTGGGCCTGCTGAGATCTCCCCAGGGATGATAAGTGAAAGTGTCAGGGTTTTTTTTTTTTTTTTTTTTTTAAGTCTTTAAACTCTGCCAAAGCCTTTCTCAGCGTGTCCGGGCAGCCCCTTCTGGCAGAGCGCAGCAGTGCCACAGGCAGACAGACTAGGCAGGCAGCTCTGTACGCCGACCCGAGAGTCCACTTGGAGAGGAGGCTTGTGCTAGCCGGGACAAGGAACACAAGAAACCAGGATGAGAGCCACATCTTTGCAGGTGAAATGTGGGGAAGGTGCAAGGAAGGAGCTTTGCCTGTCCTGTCCACACAAAGGGGTAGGGTGTTGCCCAGGGAGGCTTCCCTGGAATGCAAACCTGGGGGACCAGGACAATCAGCAGTAGAGAAAAAGAATGAGAGAAAGCCAGCCGGGTGAGACTGGAAACATTCAAAAACAGCGTTGTTGGTGGGGGAGGCTTCATCTTCTCTTTTGGAATTTGCATTTATGATATGAGAATTATGTGTTTTATACAGAGCTATATTTGTTATTCTAAGCATCCATGATAGTTAAATCTGAAAGTATTAAATTAGTAGAGCAAATGTTGGGGTTTTAGATTTATCAGATGACAATGAATGTTAGAATGTTAAATGTAACTAATTATAACGTCCTAAAAATCTGTGTTGGAATTGATGTTGTTATATTTAAGGGAAAGAAAAAAAATTCAAGAATCTTGACTCAATATTTTCACTCTTGGGATGATTCCATGTTTCCGGTGATGCTGTTTTATCATTTGTTTTCCTTTTAGAATATCTGACTCACAGTGGTTAAGTTTGAGTTTTTCCCCTAATAATGAAGAGCTATGAAAGGTGTGATTCTATTGGTTTTGCCTAAGTAGTGCTTAAGGCACAGTGAACACGCAAACTAAGGAATCTTTGTTTCCAATGTAGTTATAGATTCTGTCTGAACAGCTCTGAAACCCCTGGGTGTATTCCAAGTTGATAAATGATATATAGAGATAGCTATGCAAACCTGGCACCTCTTTTTTTGTCTATGAGACATTGTGTAACTGATAATGTCTTACTTTGTTCATTTTAAAGAAAAAAAAGTGACTTGTGGAAAGTAATTAATGAAAATTGCATAATAATATATTTTATATTGCTTATTAACACCCACATCAAAAGCATGTTTCAAGATGTATAAGCAACGATATTAAACATGTTATGCTAATTTCCCTTCTATAAAATAGAAAACAAAATATAAACAATCCAGAAGTTCCTTATAAGGAACCATCATTTTCATGTGCATTTATGCTCTTGCCTACATCTTTTTAACTTCACAAAGACAGTCCAGGTCTGTGGAACCTCTGCTCTAATTCCCGTTACCATTTTGCAGTCCTAAAGAGCATATTCCCAAGTACAGCTATGTTTATAAATATTGAGTCAGGCCATCTGTGAGCCAAACCAGGCCAAGAATCTCCAAGGTTGTTTTTCTTCTTCATCCGTATAGAAAGCAATGATTATCATACTGAAATTGCTTCACTTTAGCTTTGCTCGCAGGGCGTACACCGAAGGCTGTGCTGTCTCCAAGCACCATGTCGTAGAACCCACCTTGAAAGGCCAGCACGCACCAAAGCAACAGAATTCATAAAGTGATTCAGAAACTCCAGAAAGACAAGAATCAATATATACTATTCTTGGATTCTTTTAATGGAGGAAAATAGCTCTCTAAATTGCCCTCTCTTGTGTCACCTGGATGTCTTTGTTGGTCTTTTTCTGCCATTCTTAAACACAAGAAAAACCACTAGGGCTCAGGTCCTGTGGGATTGCCTAATTAAGGCTTGCTAGTGGAGTAACATACAAGGTCCCTTCTTTTCTCTAACTCAAATATAACACTTGTTTGATTATTTTCAAAATCAGAAAGGAGCAAAAATAGAGCAAAAGCATTAATACTGACATGTGGAAAATATGCCTGTTTTCTTTTGGAACCCTCTGCATGTACATCAGTGTGGAGTCTATAAAAAATTATGTTTAAGGGTCTAGACGACGACTGCTTGTTGAAGTCCTAGAAGTTATTGCCCATGCAGAATAAGTCTGAAAGATACAACCAAAATGAGTTTCCTCCAATTCGTAGGCTGCTATTTTCATAATCCCGGTATTAGATATAGCAATCTCCACGATGGCGTTTATAAAAGAAACTTTAAATGCCTACAGTACTTCTTTTAGAAAGGAACATTGAGTTTCAATATTCCTGTCTTACCAGTCTCATGTTCTCCTGACCAACTGGGCATTTCCTGGCATCTCTGTACTCACCATATAAAGCTAGCAGATGGCATAACTGTGAAATTCTGCCTGATATAGGCCCTCAGGCAAGTGAAGAAAAAAATCCACCTGTCACAATGCATTGCCATATACAGTGATATGACTTACTTACTAAGCTTCCTTGTTTATACTCTGGTTGTGCTCAGGTAGGGCGAGAACACATTGTTGCACTGGATTCTCTAGTACTACACAGTAAATGAAACTTAACAGGAAAGAGATTGGTCTTTTCTGAACAAAAAAATACGCTTCAGACTAGCGATGTAGCTCTCTGGAAAAGTGGTTACCTACCATGCATAATGTCCTAGGATCAATCTCCAGCAATGCAAAAGGAAGAAAGAAATTTTTCAGCTTGTTTGTTTGCACCAGCAAATAATCGATACCTGCTTCCTCATTGTGCTCTCTCCTACTAGCTCTCATCATTTGACTTTGTAGTCACCCAACAATCCCCTCAATTTTTCATTGTAGAGAAAAGTGAGGAGTGCCTGGCTCACACGCCATATAAGGCCCACAAAATCATTTGATCCAGCCCAGCCAAGGCAACTGCCCCATTCTTGGTGAGGTAATTAGACAATAATTAAATGTTTTGCTAAGTACAGCAGGATAATTTTTAAGTTGATAATTTTGCATGACCCAGAAATAATGTCATAAATAACCAAATGGCCCTTGACAGAAGAAAAAGAAATGTTCTCCAACCCTATTTTGAGTCTAGAATGTAGAGGTGACTCACAACATCGTAGCCCTTAATGTTAATCTACATTGTGGCAATTTTCAGAATCATCTATTTCAAGACCTCAAAATAAATTTAGACATAGCATAGAATTAAAAATTTCCAGGTGAAAAAACACAATAACCAAATTTTTTAAAGTATGAAATTTAACACTTAATATGACAAATACAAGAACATTTTGCAGCAAATGTGACCATTTTTTGACCTCTGAAGAATTATCTTGGAAATTTAGGTATGTTTAGTTTTTGCACAAAAAAATGGTCATTTCTTATCCAAGTAGCTCTAAAAAAAACTCAAGATGAAATTCTCACCAAGCAAAATGCTTAATTTTGATTTTAAATGTGTGTGTACTTTTAGAATAGCTGAGTGTGGGTCTTTTACCCCGTGTAAGATAGAAATGAAATGCAAGCTGGTTCTTGTGCCAACAGATAAATGTGCCTGGTGCCTGCCCTCTTCTTCTCCAGGGCCCATGTTACCCATCAGCGAGGGGTTCTCGATCAATTCATAAAGAAATCACAAATTGGTAAAATATGGTTATTTTATGAACAACTTTTATAGTGTTCTAGTGCCAGTGGCTATCAGCTCTTTCAAATCCAATTGTTCTGTGTTCCACTTGGAGTCAGAGGCCACCTGTAGGCTTTGGGAATTTTTTTAGCCACCAAGATGACGACCTCTAGCTATTCATCATTGGTCTACACTGTTTTCTCTGGCCCGCTGGCTCCAGCTGATAAAAACTTTCAGTGCTAGTGATGTTTATTATTATTATCCCAAACTACTCAAGGATTTCAGTACCATAGCCTTTGGTATTGCCATCTCAGCATGCTGTACTTGAGACGGAAATCGTAAGTGGGTGACAAAGTGCCACCTAGCAAAGCCCTTTCTAACCCTTATTCTGCAGCATAAAACTAAACAACTCACTGAACTGAACCCTCTGGTGGGAGCTGATGGCTTGTAAAGGAAAAATGAAAAAGACAGTCCTCCACATGCATAGTACTCGGCTTTGGTCATAGGAAGGGAACGGTTCCTCACTGAGACGATGGACAAGGGCTGCAGAGGGGCAGAGTCATTCAGAGAAGGTGTAAAGTAGAATCATCTGGAATAGGCCCATAGCTGACCTGCTGCAGCCAGAACATCTTCCAGATTATCTCTAGTTCAGCCAGATGGCTATGAGGCATTCAGGGCAGCCGCAGCATAAATGTGCCTTCAAGAGACTGCTGGGCTTTCTCTGTTGTCACCCTTTTACTGTTGATTAATGAAGAGTTGTACCCAATAAGCTAGACTCATTCAACATTTCGTTCTATAAATACATAAGAAATATGTAAGTTTCTTACATTTGTATTTATTGAGCATTTATTATGCTCTTGGCACTATTCTAGGCCTTTTTATATTCAATTTCCGTAAGAATCCTGTGATACAGCTACGGCTATTTCATCTTAGAGAGGAAAAACTGAGGCTTGAAAAGGTTAAGTAACTTGGTCACATTCTTATTGTTACAAAGCATTTAAATATTTAAAGAAACAAAATTGGAATCTTGGTTCAAGATTGAGCACTGATTTCATCTTTCTATCATGGTCTATTTTTTCTATCATATCCAAAACCTCACATACGTAAGGATCTTTTACTCCCAAGAACCAACGAATTTAGCAAGGACAAAGCTGCCTACCTTCTAACGCCTGGGAAGCCTGTAATCCCAGCGTTTTTGCAGGTTGAGGCAGGAGGATCGCAAGCTAAAGCCCAGCCTGGGTAATGTGGTGACTTAGAGAAAGCCTGTTTCAATATCAAAACTAAAAATGAACTGGGAATGTAGCTCAGTGTGAATGTACTGAGTTGTGTCTTCAGTACCACACACACATACACACACAAGGAAAAGTTGTATATACTGTATTATTCAGTTAAAGAATTTTTGAATCCATATCTACATGTTTAGATTTTCTCTAGAACTCAGAATTATTTATTACATTTAGTATTTCAGTAATTTAGAACAGTGTACATCAAATTTATTTCTCTCAACCTAATCTGCTCAGAATATGATTTGAGTCAAAAGTATTTTCCAGCTACTATTAAAATTCAATAAAAGTTTATAAAGAGTTATCACAAAAGGAGTTAAGCTATTACAATAGCCTTTTGCAGTGAATTTTATTAGCATATAAATATGTCTGGGCTAATACCTACTATCTAGCTTTGGGCACAGCTATGATTTGAGCACATAAAAGCATGCTATCAAATGTTCCCATTCATTCTAAGTACAAATATGGGGCAACATGCTTACAAACGACACACATGGAGTAGAAAGACTGCTGAAATTTCCACCAAGTAATAGCAAAGGGTCTGAAAATTTTTCTCACCAAATAAAAATCTAAAAAGGTTAAATATAAGCATTGATGTGTTTCTGAAATCAGTTTTGTAACTATTGGACATTCCCTTTTGCAGACGGTCGACCGGCCCAAGGACTGGTACAAGACAATGTTTAAGCAGATCCACATGGTGCACAAGCCAGGTACGCACGGTGTTCTGCCCTCCTATGAAGTCCTGGCCCGCAGAAGCACACGTACTTGGACTACAGTACAGATTGTGTTCACACAAAAAGGTCAAGGCCTCAGTGACCTTGTACCCTTGTGTGCCACACCCCTCCCTTCCGCTTTGTCACCCTCACGTCACAGATCTGAGCCTCTGCCGCGCCTCTGCCCTGCCCTGTAGGACTCCCGATGTGCTGGTCTCATCCTTCCTTCCGTCCTTCCCCGCCCACACCTACACTGGAGGACCGACTGTCTGCTGAAACAGACTTCTTGCTCCTCCTCTACACTGTCGGCTCCTTGTCAGGACGATGAGCACCCATAGGTCAGGCTGAGCCTGCTCAGCGCATGCGCAGCCCAGTCTGCGAGAGCTCTCTAAAGCACTTGCTAAAGGAAAATTCTGAAGGGGCTGCCAGGGCAATTGAAGACAAGGGACAGCTTTGCATGCTGTGAAAGAGAGCAGCAGGCAAATACAAGTGTTAGAAGCGACCAAGGTCAGTGTGCAGAGGCCCAGCAAAAAGCAGTATTTGAAAACACAAAGTGATATTATGAGCTAGGTAAATGTGCTGCTTTTCTAGCAAATTTCTGCTTTTTTTTGTAAAGTTATGCTGTCTTGTGATGGTCACAGAATCTATCTTATCATCTTTATGTTTCATTTTCTAGATGATGACACAGACATGTATAATACTCCTTACACATATAACGCAGGTAGGATGGCTTTCCTCGCTTGCGATGATTATTTTATGCTTGGCAATGGTGAGAACTCCATGGTCCTTAACCGCACCGCTCTGACCACGCGTTTGTCAGTTCCTATAATTAGGAAGATACTTTCTTTTCTCAGATCATGCATGACAGAAAAAGATTGATCCTGTCTTGTGGAAATGGGAACTGATACTGCTGTATCTCAATTATTCCCACTGTTTATTCTCAGGCTTCGGGAATGTTTAACCACGGTGTGAAGGAACATACTGTGACCAGGGCACACAATAAGATAAAGATCTTCTCTTATCTGCAGAGAGAATGATTAATTTCATAAGATCTTGCAGATACACTTCCCAAAAACAAGTTGGGTAAAGTGTTTTGTGACCTTGTCCGTAAATGCTCCAAACTACAGCCATTCGTTAAAAAATATTAAAAACCCCACTGGAAAAGGCTCCACTTCTGACTCAGAATTGTCAGTGGTCATAATGAAATCATTTCAATTCTGGGCAATTCCACTTGTGTTTGAGTATGCCGGCATTTTGCACAGTGGTCTTTGTGCTGAACTGAAGACCCACCTTCCTTTCACCATCTTTTTCTAAATGTCTACCCGGGAGATTCCACCCAGCTGGAGATTCCTGCCCAGCTGCCAACTGGGACTGTTGTGAGCTGAGCCCTAATTTAGAAGACCTCTTCTCAGGCTAGCAGCAGAATGGCATGAGGCTGTCCCCACTATGACACCTGAATCCTGTACTCAGGCCCTTTAACTGTTAAAGTTTCTGCTACTCATCTCCAAAGACAAAGAGGGGAAAAATGAGTATGACAAAATTAATGAGCTGCAACATCTCTGGTTTCAGGTCCTGACTGCGCCCTGATGGTAGCAGGAAGGCCATTCTGACGTTCCCTCTCTTTATTTCTGGTCACCAGTACCCTAAAATCATCTTCTTTATTTAACTCATAAGCTAAAGTCTGACTGTAGAATTGAGGCAAAAACTGTAAGTGAAGATGTTGTCTCTTTTTATTTGTCATGGAAACGCCTTGGGTCTCTAGATGCAAATAGATTTAGCCCAAAAAGTTGTGGTTGAAGGAAATTTAGAATTTTTATATTTGTTTTAATATTGAGACTTGTGGCCCATTCATGATTAGCGAATGGAAAGAGAGTTATAGATTACTCTGCAGTGCCCTGAAAGTTTTGGCATTTAATCCCTGGTCAAGGCAACTGCATTCTTCCCTTTCTGATAACCCAATGCCCCGCTGCCTACGTCTTGCCTCTTTCTGCATTCTCCTGTCCCTTTTCCTCACTCACTTTTCTATCAACCCAAACTAATCTACCAGGGCCACCACAAGGATGTGGGCTGCATAATACTCTCTCTGGCCAATCCAACATCTTATATCATCCTTTAATTCTTAATATATATTATCCTTATTTGGTCTTTATTAAATGTAATCAATTACTTCGATCATTATTCTGATGCCTTATTTCCCCAGACACAGTATAATAAATACAAGATTATTGAGGATTGGAGGTCCTTGGCTCCTCACGTAATACCTTCTGCATACAGTTTGTTCAATATTTCATCTGATTGTGATTAATATATCAATTATCATCTTTAAGTGAGGTGTTTTGAAAAGCTTTAACAGCTATTTGGGAACAGTGCTGAGTATTTTTGATATTCTTCTGAAACTTCACTCACTTGATCAGTTTATATAATCAGGAAAATAAAATGTGCTGACTACCTGTAAGTTTGTTCTTACAGTCTGAATTGTTACTAATTCCAAAATAATTGATGATAATTTGCTGTAATCAGTGCTTGTGTGTATGGAATGAATTGGTAATTGATTCCTAAATAATGGTTAGTAAATTGGTATTCTAGATAAGTTAATAATGTGTCACCTAGTGTATGCACTTTGAATATGCTTAGTGATGATAGTTTTGGCGAGACCGTTGGATATCTTGAGTGACAGAAACAACTTGATGCACTTTCGAAATGTTACTTGTTCTTTTTCTTTTTGTGGTAGGTCTGTACAACACAGCCTACACTGCCCAGTCACACCCTGCTGCGAAGACCCAGACATACAGACCTCTCTCCAAGAGCCACTCGGACAACGGCGCTGATGCCTTTAAGGATGCCTCCTCCCCTGTGCCTCCACCCCACATCCCCCCACGGCCAAGAGATCGGTCTTCGACAGAAAAGTAAGACATTCTTCCCCAAAGTGGCCTTTAGTTAGCTTAAGACAAAATTAAAGCCCCATAGCATTCAATAGAAGAATCGGGGCTTGCTTTACAGAAAGAATATATGCATGAGATTACTAAACTGTACTCACACTGTACTGACTCCCAGTACTAAAACTGAAGCAAATGCTTTCACAGTTAAGAGATAAATAAGAATAAATAGCTAAAGGGGGCTTCCTTTGCTAGATAGCAGGTTAGGCCGTCTGTAGCCAATATTTAAAGTGTTGAGCCTATAAATAAAGTATTTTTATTTTAAAGCTGTTCCTAAGTCTCACGTCAAGCTCTAGTTAAGAAGTGCCTATTCATGGTTCATTTTCACCAGTTTTTTGAGCCGATTCTAATTTTCACTTCTCCACTGAAATATTTTTATACAAACTATTCACATTGAAATAAAAATTTGTGAACATATTGGCATATTGTGTCTTTTTTTAGGATTATGACTAAAATACCTAGTTACAGATAACATTTGTTGGGAGACGACTACAAGCCAAGCATTAAGCTAAGCACTTTTCCTGTTATTATACTATTTAATTCTGAGAACAGTTCCATGAAATGTGTTCTATTTCAGAGAAAAAGGAACTGGTTAAGGAAATTGTAGTAACTCATATAGTTTATACAGCTGATTTACCTAAGTCAGGACTCAACCACAGCTCTTCATAGATCCAAAGCCTGTGCTGTCTTTACTGGCAATTAATAAATAATGGTATAAAATTAGTATTTACTGATACTCATATTAAGTATCATCTATCGCATCCATTAAGAAAAATTGTAGCCAACATGTATACCATTACGAATGATTATTGATAATATAGGACATGGGATACCACCCAAAATGGACACTCCTTGTGTGCAGAATTTCTCAATTTATTACCAATCTCCTCATGATAAATTATATGTGATATTTTAATACCGACAAATAATTATTTGGACAACAAAGAGATACGTTTGTTACCAAAAAGAACTAAAATTAACTGAGATTCAAGCAAGAGGAATAGCACACAGTTAGAGTACTTGCCCCACAAGCTCAGGGCCCTGAGTTTAATTCCCCAGCACTACATAAACTGAGCATAGTGGCACAAGCCTGTAATCCTAAGACTCAAAAGGCTAAGACTGGAAGACTGCCATTTGTTCAAGGCCAGCAAGGGCTATATAGTGTAGGACCAGCCTGGACTACAGAGCAAGACCCTATCCCAAAAATGCAAACATACATAATCAAACAAAGATATTTTCCTTTATGTTTGTAAAAACAAAGCTCTCATGAAGAAATATGATGATCCTTAAAAAATTCCTCTGCAAGAAAAATGGGCACAATTTTACTCTGTACTTTACACAAAGGGGAAAACTAAGACTGAAAAACTTTAAAGAGTCTGCTGAATATTCCTCTCATCAATTTAGTAGAAAGCCAGGACTTGGCCTAATTCTATCTCCTGTTGCATTTCTATTTCCAACAAGCTCTGGAGGCAGAATTTCATTCCATTCCATTGAATCAGAAGCGGAAAATCCATCTTCCAAAAAAACCTATAACCAATGTATCCTTCTTCCTTCCCCAGTGGAAGTCCTCCTCTTCAGTCCAAGTTGCCTGGGTGGGGTCAGCTTTGAAGCTTTACCTGTGAAGTTCATTGGCAGCCTTTGGGTCAGGAAAAAAGAGCAGACTCCAGTGAGACAGACACTAGACTCTGGAGTGTCAAGGCTCACCCCAAAGGGGTCTGTGGTGTCACTCTGCTTGTTCCCTCAGTGCTGCACTTCTCACAAACTCTGATGTCATTTGCAAGAAATGAGATCAAATATGGTGTGTGCCTTACTCCCTGTCACTCTGAATTAAGGAAGCCAGTTCACAGAGTGGTGGACTGACTCTCATAACTTCACAGAGCATATTTCCCCCTATTTGAGACTCAAACAAATACAGCTGTCATTAGTGACCCTAGGAGTGAGTACTAACAAACAAGATCATGTGAGTTTTTAAACCAGCAATAAATAATCAGTGAAAAATACAGGAAGATATAGCATTAAATAGAAGAAGCATTTCCCTCAAATCATTTACATAAAACAAAACATAAATGTGGTATTTTTCATAAGTGAACTCTCACTCTGGGAGTTTTTTTTTAATCTATGCTATCATTAACTTTGAAAACTAATAGTGGGGGTTATTATACAACCACTTTAAGGATACAGAAGTAATGTACAATTTGTTGTCTATTTCTAGGCATGACTGGGATCCTCCAGACAGAAAAGTGGACACCAGAAAATTTCGGTCTGAACCAAGGAGTATTTTTGAGTATGAGCCCGGAAAGTCATCAATTCTGCAGCACGAAAGACCAGTAAGCACTTGTCATTAATCAGAAAGTCAGCTCGCTAGTCTTCTGGGTTTCCAAATAAACTTAAATTTCATTTTGTTCAGCAATTTTTGTCCCACACAAAGATAATTTATGTCTTTGGCATTATTTAGAAATGGTATTTGTGTTGTATCGAGATTTGTGTGTCTTATCTCAGAACTGAAAGATGTGCTTTAACAATCGTGTATTTGTGTGTGTGTGTGTGTGTGTGTGTGTGTGTGTGTGTGTGTGTGGTGTGCAGGATTCATTATCACATAACTATGTATGTCTAATTATGAGCCTGGGCTTAATTGTTTAAAAATACCCATAAACCCAACAGTTAATTTTTGTAGAGTATTACTAAGAAAAACCGTCAACTAATCTCCCAATATGTGTGGACTCAGACACATCTCTTGGCTCCCATATTGGCTTTTAAAATTTCTCTGACTTAAGGGGAAATTTCCCAAATGCTCATTTTATAACAAGTCATTTAACTCATTCTTAGTAAATCTCTCTCAGGTTCTCAGGCCTCAGACTTCCTGATGGATTGTCATTCTAGTGAATCGAGATTATATTTTACCTTGCAGTGTTTTTCTAAGTGTTTATTTTAACTGTGTGCAAACAAAAAGATAATGTAAACCTGAGAAAACCCACCAGCCTTTTCTAAGTGCAAGTTCACAGCTTCTTCCTTGGCCTTCTTTGCTGTTGTTCTCCCATTCTTTTTTTGTCCTCTGCTCTGCGTCAGAGATCCGGCCTTCAAGAGCTCTTTAAAACTCTTCAATTCCTCTGCTGTTCCAAGCCTGTTTCTAGAAAAACATATTATGTCAGGAGCGATTTACTTGCTTTTTTGCCTTAAAAGAATTTTAGGATCAGTGAACAGGAAAAAGAGACTTGTCTTTGTTAGCTCCTCCAAGAGTTTCCAAGAAATCACTCTATAGCACCCAAGGCCAGCCCTGGTATTTAATTGGAAACCCCTGTCTACCACACTCACTGCGAGTGTCCTTATTTCAACTTTGAAACCTTTTCCTGTGGTTGTATTCTCGGGAAGTATGCCCAAAAAAACCTTTAAAACACATAATGCAAATGTAGTATTTATTGAAGTTTTCCTTTTCCTGGGTAACTAGTATTTTTTAGGTTATCAGAATTTCGACAGAAAAATTGGAAGGAAAAAGAAACTGATTTGCAGGCACCACCGCAAACTTAAAACCTATTTACTATTTATATGCTTGATCGTCAAGATACTTACCAATTTTCAGGATGACAAATGGCATCACTCCAAAAAAAAGTTAAAATAGCAAAATAATGAATCTGAGATTTAAATACAAATAGCAAACTTTAATGATCATTCCAACAATTATTCAGAGACTCTTAGGATGGTGAATATCCTCGTTCTAGTGGAAAGCTTTTGTCCCTCTAGTGTCAGGAAACAGGGTTGACACTGAAAGTTTTTACATTAAGACAGTTCTACCATTAACTCACTCAATATAAATGGTTAGACATTAACCAGCCATGTGTCACTTTATGCTAGGTTCTGCGTCCCCAGTGGGGAATAAGATATAGCCCCACCTTGAGGAACTTCGAGTCTGTCATTTCACGTATCTACACAACTAGGTCTGCATTTTTGCAAGTGAGCAACCTTACAAATGGCTAAAATGGGTAGAACAGGGACCTACGGTGCATGTTCGTAATCCCAGGATTCTGGGAGGCTGAGACAGGAGGATCGCAGTCATTATCAACTTAACCAATTCAGTTTATTTTGCAATATGTTCGTTTATTTAGTGGCCAACTTATGATAAATTTGATGTATCTGATTTACTGTGCCAGAAACCTGGGACCTGAGTAATTAGAACACAAAACTAGTACACCAAACTCATCCTGATATAGAACTGTCAGTAACCACAGTTATTAACCAGTTTCAGGTATGGATTAAATCGCTTCAGCACAGGAAAAGAAATTGAAAAGTATCTAGAAATTTGGAAAAGAAAAAGAATAGTTATCTCATGGGAAAATAAGAAAAAAATGTTCTATCCCTCCTAAACAATTTTGCTGGGAGCCCATCAAGTGCAGCGTGATGTGAGTGAGGCATCTGTATCATTGGCCAGGCTTTGTACTGTAAGATTACATTGTTAGGTTTTTTTAAAGCACTCCTGAATTCATCCAAATTGCCTCTATAAATCAAGGGGGAAAAGTTTGTTGGGTGGTGATGTTGCAGAGAATGGCTACATATCAATGTAGTTTAGAAAGATTCTGAGTGTCCTGAAAATGTAAGATACAGACACATCCAGTCTGTCATGGCCTGCTTGCTTGGCTGTATCCTTCACTAGGCTTGAAGCTGCCTTGGGGCAGAGATCACTGGTAGATGGTCAGTGAAACATTCATTGAATTATTGAGTGAATGAATGAATGTGGGTTTTACCACTGTGAGAAGTGGGTAAGTCTGGTAAGAGGCTGAGACTTTCTCTGTTGTTTATCTATGAAGTCTGTACACTTCCAGTGACAAAAGTCCCAGTGAGCTCCAGGCATGCAAGACACATTCAACAGAATGCGACTGGGAACTCTGGTCCCATTGTCTGCTGGGGTACCCGGGAGGCAGGGAGGGCGGTACTGTGTGAACAGTAGCTCTCTCCAGACCCTGCAAAAAGAGCCTCTGCTTCCTCAGGAGCCAATGACATATGCTTTTATGCTCTTGAACAGGAAAGCAGAAGTAAATGCATTTTTGAAGCTCATAAATATTCATTTGACTATAAATTTAGAAACGTTGACTAAATGTGCATAAGTCTGCTCTTGAAAAAGACTTCACAGTCACTGGGGATTTATCTTTAACTGCCTTGATCCACAAATCAAGACCATATTTCCATAATGTATTCCACGAGATGATCATACAAACTCAATACTGAGATTTTATTGATCATAATAAAAACTTTATATCTCATCTAAATTGGACATGCTTGTAGGTAGATGGGCCACGATAATTTGTTTAGGACCTCTCGATACTTGATTTAAATAATAATAATACAAAGATGTCACCTTTCCTAGAATAGCTAAACCTACACGTAACAATTAAAGCAGAAAAAAGTAAGTATTGAAAGCGCTGTGCAGAGTTCAAAAGTAATTGAAACCTTAAGAGAGCATAGGCTATTTTAGTAACAAAACTGCCACTCAGAGCTACAGCTATAGAAATCTGGGGAATTTAGAAAACCATGCCAACTGACAATGTGCATCACATTTATTGTGGAATCACCATAAACATAAAATACAGCAGTCAAGGCATGAAAGCTTAAAAGTTAATAAGCATAGCTTTCAGGCATTTTTTGTTTTGGAACAATATATAGAAATTATCTGCTTCACTGAGAACACTGATAGCTGTGGAATTTCTATTATTATTACCAAAGCAGCTAAAAGCTTTTGAATTGTAAAAAATGTAAAAACTTTAAAAATTGCTCACCTTTGGTAGCTTTTCACTAAGGAGCACGTGTGATTTATCAGTTTATCCTTCCTTAACCATTTTCTTTTGCACTGCGGTGGCTAGTTAAGTCAAGGCTTGCTGAGTTTTTAAAGATGAAAATAAATTTTAAAAATTACTAAGATGTGTGTCGGTATCTCTGCTCTTTTGCCTTTTATGAGCAGTTAGAATAAAGAATAATAATGCTTCTTAGGTGAGCTCCTAAGTGCTAATATTCACAGTGAGCTCAGGCTTCTATGTTATCCAGGCAAAGTGCTGAATTAGTGAGATGACCAGTGTAATTTTATTTCTGTCATCTGGCCATCTGCATATGTGTCACTGACTATTGTGAGGTTTCTGTGTGCCTTCACACTGCCTCTGAATCAGTACAACATACATGTAATTTTTGCATGACTAAAGGAACCCAGTGAATGGGTCAACTACCTATGGCAAAAAGAACATTGTAGTTCTTTTACTCTTTCTTAACATAAAGGCTCCGCTCAAGTATATGCCAATCACTGTATTCTCAAGTGATTGTTGTTTACCAATTAAAGTTTTGAGTGTTTTTTTTTTCTGCTATTTCTATTAGCATGGATTCTAGCTTGTTGCCTCTGGTGACTGTAAATTGAATTTTTAATAAGCAAAATCATAATTAATGACAAATAGTCTCTTCCACTTTCCATATCCTATCATAGAAATATATTTTTAGATAGTAATTTTATCCTTTGTTTTATCTTTGTTATATATTGTCTTAACCTGGGAATCAAAGTGAAGTTATAATGGCTAATATAATTACTTGTTAGTAAATTTGCTGCCCTCTGCTGTTTATGATGTTTTTAAGCAAATTTGTTACCCTTAAGTTTCCCTGTCATCTTGACAAAACACTGTACTTGAAAACAAGGATTATAAAATCAAGAACAAACAATCACAAACTATATAATATGAGAAAACTATGAGGTTTAAAGGAATAGAAGGCTAGTTTTCTGGGGAAGAAATATTATGCCTTCCGAAACATCCTAAGTTCTCTCTATTATCACTTCTGAAAATAGGCTTCAGTAAAACCATTTCAGAGAATAATTCCATGCTGCGTCAAGTCATCAAAGATAAATTCCACAATGGGAGAAAAAGAATATTTTGGTAGTGCTAAAAAAATTAAAGCATGTGAGTAATTCAGAATGGTGAGGTTCATTTGGGAACACTGATATATACATTCAAAACATCTTGCTCATTTTCAATCCTATTATTCCTTTCTTTTCCTTTCTCCTCCCAATAATAGCAAAATCTTTCATTTTTTAATTCAACGACTGAATCAAGTGTTTAAAACAGAAAATATTGACAGCAGTCTTTCTACTAATTTCAATATTCTGAAGCTTAGGCTGAAAATAATACTGGCATAAATGAATATCTCAGTATCTCCATAGCATTTTTCCATGCATAACAAGATATTCTCTCTGATTTTTATGCATTACAAAAATATACATTGTAACAAAAAAGAATATTACTTTATTATTCAATGTCATTAAATATTACCTTGCTTTTCTGTTATCATGGCTTTTTTGCAATACCTAAAAATCAGAGAGAAAATCTTACTATAGACGGGAAAGTGTCACAAAAATAGCTATTTTGTGGATGAGAACAGCATCGTGTGCTCTTGTGTGCACTGGCATCTCTTTGCTGTGTTCATCTTGTCTTCTTGTACCCGTTACCAGCCATCACCAACCCTTCCCGGCTTCACTACACAGTTTTTGGGATTATAATCACCACATGTACTGAGCACCTTATATCCTCGCACTGTTCGGCTATGATCCCTCAAACTTTTCTAACATTATGCATAGCTACTATTATATAACAGCCTTTTTTGTAAGACACTGAAACCACATCACTAAAAACAAGGTAGGTATAATTTATTATTCAGTGTAAGCCATATCATTAGCAAAAGCATTTTAAATGCAACAGATTCATGAAAAAGCGGAAAGTCCTGTTAAGAGCGCGGCAGCCGTCGCAACCCAAGCATTGCCGAGCTCCCACCAAGACCACGAATCCAGAGCGCTGCTTTCAGGGCTGAGTTGCAGGGGGAACTCCTTGAGCTTGTGGGGGAGCTATGCCGAATTGCCCTGCCACAGGGAGGTCCCAGGAGCCACACACGCCCCCACCCCTTCCCAGCACATGCGCTGGCTTCAAGACTTCTCTGCCCGGCCTGGAGAACGGATTTTAGGAGCCAAATATTTTTTTTTTTTTTTTGATTTTTGCTCTGACTTAATACTCTTTACGGTTCGACTGTACCACAATGAATTAGTGTCACGCAATAATTTTAAGGACGTCGTTATGGACATGCAGAAGCTGCAGCGCCCAATTTAGTAGAAAGCCATCAGCCTGACTCAGTCTAGTGGGCTTGTATTATTTGAAACCATTAACTACCGTGAGGGGTTAAGTAAGCGCTGTGCTTGGTGTCCCCAAAGCAACTGCAGGATTTTCTCAAAGTGTTGACACTCCCGATTTTTCCCACCTGTCGCGAGCTCCGTAAGAGGAGACAGACGGGTGGGCAACGTTCGGACTCCACTCAGAGGGGAGCAGATGAATTATAAAACTTGGCTTTCCTCTCTAAACTAGAATGTCAAGGAAACCAAGGTGGGGTTGTTGTCCTTCTGTCCCCCCTGCTCCCAGCCACCTCCACCCCGCCCCCAGGTCTCCTGAAATGTGACTTTTCTTCACTGTGCAAGAGACCCCCGCTGTCACGTATGCCACTGCCCAGATCGCCCAGATCGTCCGTCAGGAGCCCGGTCTCCTCTGCCCTGGATCCCAGGCTACCTCGCCGGCCTGGGACCCTGGGACGTCCAGCGCGGGGCCGCTGTTCCCTGGCTCCCGCCAAGACCCCTGTCCCGTGACTCAGCGCCTGCCTTACCTTCCCTCCGTGCATCCAGCTAGGGGAAGAATTAGAAGTGGGGGACGGAGGGAGTAGGTGGGGACCTGGGCGCTCCTCACCAGGCCCCAGTGTCCCCCCTCGTCCCATCCCAGCCGCAAGGCGCGCGTCGGGCGGAGCGCCCGCGGGCCCGTGTGCGGGGGTGCGCGCGTGTCACTCGGCGGGGCGTGTCCCCACCTGGCTCAGTGTGCCTTTTCCTTCCCTTTTCCTCTACGCCCGCTCTAGACCGGTCGCATAAATCCAGATGACGTAGATTTAGAAAATGAGCCCTGGTATAAATTCTTTTCAGAACTGGAGTTTGGACGCCCGGTAAGTGAGGCTAGACTATTACTATACCGCAAATAGGAGAATGTTGATTGACTTACAAAACTTAGATGATCGGAGGGGAGAAGCGTCACCACGCAGGGAAGGGAGGCTGAAGGTGTAACGCGAACGCAGCGGGGTACAGCGGTGCCCACGTTCGCCTCTGAGCGGAGCGCTTAAGTGTGCCCAGACACTTCCCAACCATGCATCGGGACCATTTTGTATTTAATTAATCTTCAACTTAACGTGTGGCTAAATCAAGTAGTTGCTTGCTGGAATCGTTTAGGCAATCAATCGTTGCGGCTTTTAGGAGCGTTGTATTTGTTTACAGTTCACTTTGGTCTAGTTCAATCAGAGCACTGTGGCGTTGCTAACAGCCACCATGGCAAGGCCAACCTGGGTTACAGAGTGAGCTCAGGACCCGCCTGGGCGAGAGCCAGAGCCTGTCTCAAACACACAAGCAAAAAAACGCAAACCATTCCTGCAGTAGCTACCATTTCTTGAGGTCTCTCTGGTAAGAAGAAAACAGTAGCCCAAGCAGTAAAAATCTTACCCAAAAGAGTAAATGACAGAGAAAAAAATCTCTTTGTGCAGTTAGCTAGGCCTAGTGGCTCACTCCTGTAATCCCAGCACTGAGAAGCTGGGACAGGAAGACCACAAGTTTCAACTCAGTCTGGGCAACTTAGCAACTTAGTGAAACCCCATCTCAAAATTGAAAGTAAGGCTGAGGGCACAGCCCAGCGGTTAGAGTGCGTGCCCAACAAGCCCAAGGCCCTGGGTTCCATTCCCCAGCACCACAGAACCAGGGACAGTAGTGCACACCCATCATCCCAACAGCTGGGACAGGGGCAGGAGGGTTACTTTGTGTTTGAGGCCAGACTGGACTACCTAGTGAGTTCAGGACTAGTCTGGACTAAAGATCAAGACCCTGTCTCAAAAAAAATACATTTTTAGTTTAAAATAATGGGCTGAGTATGTAACCCAGTACAAAGGCCCTAGGTTCAATCCCTCATATAGGGGGAAAAAGTCACTATAACTTATTGTTGGAATAAGATCAATAAGAAAATTAGAAGAAACAAGGGAAGAAAGCAAGAAAAAGAAAACAGAGAAGAAATAAACGAAAAAGCAGGCTGTGCACCTTCATTTTTAGCTTGAAAGCCCACCATGCCTCATCCCCAGAGGCCTACCAGAAGAAGACCCTGTTTCGGTGTTATTGGAGCCACTTAGGCTGTTTGGGATAAAGGATCCACTCAGGCTTCAAACACTCCTTATTTCAGAGTTGTATCTGCCAAAAGCAATGCCTGGATGTATGCTATGAATTTTGAGTGTTATATGCTATTTATACTACACAACAGTTTTTCTCGGAAGTCGGAGAGCGCGGTATTTCTTCTGCCCTGTCATATACTGATCTAGAAACTTACACACTGCACACAGGGTGGCTACTGCAGTTCCTTTCTGACCATTAAAATGCTAAGGAGACTCAGTTAACTTCATTATATTTTATTGAACCAAATCAAATGTGACTGTAAATGAATATATACCACCTAATTTTTCTAGTAGTTCCATTACTAGGAAGAATATTTTCTCTCAATTTTTAAAATTTGTATCCTGATAGCAACCTATACGGACTCAATCTCAGAGAAAAAAGTTCTCGGGCTTTAATTTTTCTGAACTATTGTTATGAGGATATAATACCAATTTCAGTACTGAGTGTAAATTATCAACATTCCTACAGTCATCGTCAACCACGCAATGAGCTCACCAGCATGCGATCTGCCTGCTCCTTTAATTTGTAACATGTCTTGCAACCCTCTGTGGCCGAGGACCAGGAGGGCTGATTTTGATTTGATGAACTGAGCTTGATGAAATAGACTAACCAAGCACTAGCGTTTTACCCAATGCTTAAGAATAGTTACTAAATCTCGCCCCTCCCCGGCCACCCCCCTGCTGCTCTGTCCGTGTCACTCTGTGTGTGGGTCTGAGCTGTCACACTCGGGTTTTAACTCTTATCACCTTCTCCACATGTCCATTCCTTGCTGCCATTGACCCTCCTCCATTCCACCTCTACGCTCTGCTTATGTGGTGCGCCTACACCCAGCCTCCTAAAAAGGCTCTGGACTATGTTCAAGATCATTCTCCTGGTGTTTCCAAAGAGGTAAACGCAAATTATTCTCTTTTTTTGGATGTTTTTGCTTGAGGCTGCTTCTGTGAATCTATACATCCACACAATAAAACTCATGATAACATCTAAGCTAGTTTTGAAAAGTCTGTCTTCAGATCACTGTGTCATAGCTAGTATCATTGCCTAGATATTAATTACACTAAAGTCATTGTCTGTTTCTGCACTTCAGGTAAAGAATCATCCCAGGGATAACTTCCAATTAAACTTTTCCGTGCAGGGCTAGCATGAGGAGGCTGAGGTAGGAGGCTAGTAAGTTCATTGCCAACCTGGGCAGCTTAGTAAGACTCTATCAAAGTTTAAAAAAAAAAAAAAAGTTTGGTGATACAGTTTTGTACTTCTTGGATTTAATGTTCAGTATTTTAAAAAAGGACTATTCAGTGAAGTTTTGGTAGGTAGCAGTGTAAAAATCAGATATGAAAAGTATTACTCCTAGCCCACATATTAACGCTTTTCTTTGGGTTGAGTGAAATACAGTTAGGAGACCTCAAAACCACGTGATTGTCTTGCTTAGAGATGCAGATAAAGAATTTAGATTCTTGGATAATCAAATGGCTATGTCCTACATTTCTAAAAATACATTCTTATTCTATTTGTCCTCCCTAAGTACTTATAACTTGTAGATTTTAAGAGTAAGCCTGGAAACTGTCTTGTGTGTCACAGCTTCCTAATTCCACACCCTTGACATGCACTAACTATAACATCATAGTACACCATAGCTGGTGCACAAGGGGAAGGGCACCTGATATCTCTATTGAAGAGCACTTATGGCAATTGTTTGAGCATACTGCTAAACATAAATTTTAGTTAGACCAAGAGAATATTTTTTAAAGGCTGAAATAAGCCAATGGCAAAAGATTTTTCACTCTGCCCTCTTCAAAGAGAACAGAAAATCATTGTGAAAAGCAAAGAGCCCACTGGAAGACTCAAGCAAAACTGGCAGTGTCTTGGGCAGAAATACTCAAGAGCTTCAATTTCCAATTTTGAATAGGAAAGTGAATAAAATATTTATATATTACAGAAGACATAATATAGAGTAAGCAGGAACACTGTGGATTATTGAATTTAGTCATTTTTCAAGGCTTATGTTTTGTACCCAAGTGTATATTCTCAACAATATTAAATAAACAATTCTATTCTGAATGTTATTTTTATAAATGAAGAAAGGGTATCATTTCAACCTGTGAACAGCTCAAGAACATATTTTGAAATTCGAGTTGGTCAGATATTTTGATTAGATATTTTCAAGGTGTTGTTAAGATCACGGCTAATTGAAAAACACTCCAGGAAAGTATTATGTCCAACTCATTCATTTTGCAGTTTGAAAAAATGTATACAACAATTTCAAAAAACTATGTCCAAGGTTACCAAGTAAGATTACAGATAAAATAATATTAATAAAACATCAATTTCTTAGACTTTACTTCGGGGATGTTTCTTTTACACCACACTTTTTACCACTTCTAAGAGATGTGTTCAGAGCTCAAATCATTTAGGAAAAAATTACTCACATAATAATTTTATCTATTGAACTTAAGTGAAGTAAGTTCCAATAACTAGCATTACATAATTCTCCTTAGGCGTGAAAATGGGAGAAATTTGTCATGCATTCCATAATTCTATGCTAATGACAAATATATTCATACTTTTAAAAATATTCACATAAAAAACTTTACTGATAAATATTACCTATTTGAGATTATAAGGAGCCTGCTTGATTCTACTAGCATATTGGCTATGTTATTAATTTAAGGTCATGCCTTTCAGTGTATGAAAGCATATTCTCATAAAATATCTAAATTCTGCTTTTAATAGCCATTTATATAACATTTCTTGTTAAAATTGTAATTGATTAGACATTACCTTACCTACCATTTCTCAGGTGCCTGCGTATGTCAGGAGAAATACACTTTTGAGTTCAAACAATAAAACTTAGAAACCAGCATTAATGAAGAACATTTAAGGACTTTTAAGCAAAGTTTAATCATATGATTACTTAAGAAGAGTTATTCCGTATCTGCACATCATCTTAATGAATTTGTATATAATATTAATAATGATATGTAAATACACAGTGCATCATGGCAATTAAGATGGGTACCTATTCTGGAGACAATTTTTATTTCAAGATGAGTATCATTCTTACAATTACCGTACAAGTTTTTCTTATTCATCAATGTAGACTTCTTTACTATTACTTTATAATTTAATGCTGAGCTTCTTGTCGACACATATGAAGTCAAAAACTGGTGTTACTGTATTGTGGAAGTGAAAACCAGCCCAAGGAAAAATAATTATAGGTTCTTAAGACAACTCCAAAATATAATTTATCATTTTATACACTGTTTCATTCATACTAAGGTATTGTTTAGGTGCATCACAATTGGCAGTGCAAAATTTCTTTTCTCTCTGGGGTTTTCCAGGATTGTTCTAAATTTGGCCCTTTTCAGTAATGTGCTGAGGATCGTGGGCTCTGCTTTTCTGCAAACATACAGAATTAATAGTTTTCAATCGCAACATAACTATTTAATTTGTATGGCTTTCTTATTTACTTTTTATTTTCACAGCATTCAATTAAAAGTAAAATATGTTAAAAATAATTGTGTGAGCTTATCAGACTAGCACACTGTAATTTTTTCTAATTTTATATTTTTTGAGAACCTGAGCATCTAAGTACTTTCTAAGAACTAAAAACATTAGCATACATTTTTCTGTATAAAAGGAGGGGGGATATTTTCATGATGAAAGATGGTTTTGTTGTTTCTTGCAAGACTTCAGTCTTATGTAGTAAAATAGATTAAAATATTATTTAATAGAATCATTTAAATGTATACATAAGGAAACTTGTCAGACTGATGTACACAAAGAGTTGAGAAGCTATATACTCATGTTTGAATTAATTAACATTAATTTATCAATTAATAGGAAATAGAGTTACAAAAATCATCGTAAAGTGAAGTTTGATTTCCATTAAGCAGGTTTTTAATGCTCTGATGACGTGTTTCTATGTGATAAAAATTTAAAATGTAACTTGTTTCTAAGCTGTCAAATCTTACCTTTCTGTCAGATCATTTTAAATTTTCATAGAGACAAACATTTTCGAAATAGAATTTCAGTTTTTCATCAGACCAGTTTGTCTGTGATGGTGACTTTAGCCTCAAGTGTAACCGGCCTTATGTACAGACATTTTCCTGTCTGTACTGGACATCATGCCACAGCCACTCTCATATTTCAGTGTCACCTCCAGTATTCAACACCTCAGTACTCAGTGATCTTCTCCTTCCCGTTAGCTACACACACACGTGTCCTTGTGGTTGGCCATGGAAAATGAAAAATTTCCATCTGTTGTATTTATTAGTATCAATTCAGTATACTGTGCATAATAAAGGAAAATACTCAAAGTATACTTTTTTAAATATTTATGCTTTGACTCATTTGATTACTAATTTTAAACTACCTCTAAACTTGTCTCATTTGAAATTTATAAATCTGTGCTTGGTTGAAGTTCCAAAGAGTTTAGTTTCAAAATAAAATTATGTGGGATTTATTAAAATGTAATGTCTACATTGACAAGAAAAATCTATAAGTTCTGCTTATATGCTACAGTTTAAAGATAGCAGTTGGCAAGAACAGAAACAAAATGATAAAGAAGTGATACATTTTATAAGGATTGAATGGGGTGACTTCGAATTTTTAAAAAAATCAAATCCTTACTTTATGTAAAACATTTCTCCTCACGGTTGGTCTGTGATCGAGATTCTGAAGTTAATGCTACAGAATAACTTCAACTCTTTATTCAATTCAGCATCCTTAAGGAAATGTCATTGGTTTCTTTTTTTCTCCCATGAAATTCATGCTTGAGTTGTGAATAACTGAAGTCACACAGGTAAATGGAATCCACTATATCAGAAGAGGAAATACCTCATGAAAGTGGAAGTCAGGTTGCGTACTTTCCCTCTGCAAAGACGTTTTATAATCATAATAAATGGTACTTTTAATCTCAAAAATTATACTATTTTTAGACTACCAAATTTAATGTGGACAGATAAATATAATTTGCCATGGTAGCAATTTTCATGGAGCTATTATTCTGTCTTCACAGGCCTCCATATACCAACCCTCTATAGACAGAAGCCTGGAGAGGCCCAGTAGGTAAGAGTCTGATCCCATTGCACAATATACAAGCAGAACAGACTATGCCAGTGGTTTCTTTTTCCAATAATAATATCATTCAGAGACATGATCCTGAAGATTCTGGATCGCTTGCTTTTATTTTAAGTATCAAATCTCATGAAGCTGATTTATTTTTGAATCATTTTATATAATCATACTCAAGAATTTATAAAAATTAAGTGAAATTCATCTGTTTGCCATCATAAATTAATAAATTCTCCACTTTCCTGTCTTTCTTTCAGTCAATCATCTTTCTTTAGGAAGGGTTTTTAAATGACTAGTTAGGTAACAATATTATTTGTAAAAAAAATTATAAATTAGAAACTATTTTACACATGTTTGTTAATTGGGCTCTGATAACATGTATCAGAAATGCTTTCATTACTGATAAATGAGGGCATACTATATACCATGCATTCTAAACACATAAATATATTCAATCCAATGACAATATTATAAGTTAAATACTATTATCCCGCTTCATTTCTGAAGAAACTAACACTTAGTTTTAGTAACTTACCAATTTTAAACAGTTCAAAAAGACAGAGCCAAAAGAGAACTGAACCAAGGTAGATGCCATTAGGTCTAACTTCCCTCAGAGTCTGCTCAAGGTCAGAACTGTTAGCAGCCTTTGAACATCATGCTTATTTCAAAATATTGCCAAAATAAAGAAGAGTTCAATAACAATGTTGAATATTACAAACTCTCAGCCATATTACATCACCAGCAAATATTTCTGTAATATTAATTTGCCCTTCTATAAATTTTTACTAACTCCAAAAGGAAACTTCATCAATTGGGTCTTTCTTAAACTGGATTTTTCAGTCCTTGCAACTACATTAATGTCACAAAGAAAAGAATTCCCCTAACTCCTTTTTTTTTTTAATCTTCGCACCTAAAATGTTTGAATTTTAAAGTTTTAATCTGACTTCAGAGTCACTATAAAAACACACAGGCAGATAGTCACAGCAGCAGCAGGTTTAGGGGATGAAGCATCCTCCTCAGAAGGATGCAGACAGATTCTGAAATCTGCCTCCACGTGGGTACTGCCCAGGCATGTGTGTTCAACTTCCTGATTGGTACCCATGGGATAGCCTGCAGATGTCATAAATAAAAATGTAAATAAAGCACAGTGTAGCCTGTTGGGCTTTATAAGAGCCATACCCAGAGCTGTGACTGCTGTTTGTTTGCTTTGGTTTGTGATGCTAGGAATTAAATACAGGAACTTTCCTCTAAGCCACAACCCCGGCCCATTTTTATTATTTGAGACAGGGTCTCAATAAGTTTCTAAGTCCCCCAGGCTGAGCTTGAACTTGGGATACTCCTGCCTCAGTCTTCCAGAGTGCTAAAATTACAGGCACCACCAGACCTAGATTCTCACTGTTGTTTACATAATTCTATCCAGTGACTTGACGGATCCAATATTGTATAATGTGTCCCTCCACTCACTCATATTTTTCTTAAATGATACCATACTCAAAATCGAAACCAGGTATATTTATATTGTTAAAATATTTCTTTGCAGAGAAAAGACAGAAGTGACTGAAGTGTTGGTACCAATATGTTCACTATAGCAGAATTTTTACTTTAAAAAGTAATTATAAACACATACAGCTGCGTGCGCACACACACACACACACACACACACACACACACACGCACACGCACACACACGCACACACACACACACAGTTGCATAGGAATACTGATTACCATTTTCCCATGATTGCCAGAACTTGGGAGCAATGAAGGCTTCATTCAATAGGTAAATGAGTAAACAAATTGTGATACATTCAAATAGTCATAGAATATTATTCAACAAAAAAAAAAGAAATAAGCTAGTAGTTGTTAGGTTGTATTGCCTGGGAAATAACAAGGAAACAAGTGTGTATGTGTGCAATGCGGAACCTGTCGGTACATTACAGTCATTTTCTTCCGTATGCATGACCTGCTCAAAAATAAATAAATAAATAACTACAATTTTTTTAAAAAATGATGATTCTAAAGAAATCACTTATCTTGTCAAGGAATGGGTTTATCACCATGCAGGTGTGGTGGGTAGAGGTGTAGAGATCTCACCAGTGTCTCTGGCACATTCTACTGTTCACTCTGGTGCACGTACCAGCCTCCTCCAACACTAATCACACTAACGCAGCCTCCTTCTTTCAGTTCTGCCAGCATGGCCAGTGACTTTAGGAAACGCAGGAAGAGCGAGCCTGCTGTGGGCCCACCCAGGGGCCTGGGGGAACACAACGCAAGCAGAACCAGCCCCAGTCGGGCCGACCTCCCGGGCTCAAGCACCGCCCTGACAAAACCCTTCATTAGCTCGTCTCCTTCCTCCCCCTCAAGAGCAAAAGGTGAGCATTAACATGTGAACACCAATTAATTTACTAGTTTAAATCTTAGCCTGGAATACATAGGAAAGTCATGCCTTTTCCAGCGGCAGTGATATATTCTGCCTTTTACATTCCGTGTTTTAAATGACATACAGCCACAGAATGAGGACTTGGTTCCTACCCCACCTGAGCCAAACTGGAGAGCCAGAGTCATTCAAAGGACTTCAATTATTAGTGCTTTTTTCCCAATGCAGATGAATTGGTTTTTGTTTTAAGACAAATTCAAAATATTAAACAATTCATTGTCAGGTTAATAAAGTTGACATTTATAAACATTTGCATGTGGACAAAATTTTGTCATGTTACTCTAATTAGTAAATGAATCAAACTTATACATTGAGAATTACAATCAGCAACAGAGAAAATTATTGCCTAAAGCATACTTTTCAAAAAAATTAAGTGAAAATAATGTTCAATCTATTAAAGTCATTCTTGATTTATTCTGTATTTTTGTAAGCTTCCATGTTCTGTCATGTAATACAGTGGCCAATTCACCAGTCCCACAATAAGAGCTAACTGGTTTCAAGCCATCTTTATAAAACTTAAAAATCAAGAAGCCATTTTTCCAATGGCCTCAATCCAGTTTGCAAATGCACTGAGCTAAGTGTTGAAAGAGGACAGCCACTGCTTTTGTGAGTCCGGAAGGTCAGTTTATGCACTATCTGCCTTGAGGACAGAAGTGTTTTGGAGTTAGAGAGGGAAGACTGGCTGGCATCCATGTGAACATGTGGACATAGCAGGAGTGGAGCCACAGTCCCCTCCAATCTCTTGGAGCTGGAAGAGAAGAAAGATTTGAGTTATGTGAAGAAAAGGAGCTCTAACAAGTTTGCATGAAGTACAATAGATTGGGCCATGCATCAACTGTAGGCGCTAAAACTGTTCCCATGTAGAGGTTAGTTGGTAGCTTCTTTGGGCACAAAAGATAGACTGGTTCCAGGACTAGACTACTGGTAGGCAGGAGGTCTGGCCCTTTCAAAGCCTTTAAGACCCGCTAACACTCTGAATCATCGCATCAGAGGGAAGGAGCCCCATTTCTTAGATCTTTTCTCAGAGCAATGGAGAGCCCTTCCTCAGACCTCACTCTTTTAGGCAATTAAGGTAACAAAGAAGGTCGCAAAAGTCAGTCATTCGTTATTCTTGGCTAATAACCAAAAGCTAAAAGCATCCTGATAAATTTAAACCTTTGTTTTATCCTCGGGAGTGTTAAGTCAACTTCCTTTCCTAAACTCACATATCAACTTAATGTGCTTATCTACTTTTGAAGAATTGGGGGTACATCATAAATCATTAGCTGTGAATAGAGCTATTTTCCTCTACTAGGATTTATTTCCAAGAAGAAATGTTCTGTGAGGTATAATTTGGCCTCCTATTTGTTAGCTAATTCAGCAAAGCACAAGAAAATATTTTCATAGCTCTTCCAAAGTGAGTTTTAAGTGTAGCCTTCCATAGTCAAATTGAAAAACGACCTTTAAAAAATTATTAAGTCCCCTAAAATCATGATGCATTTTACCAGCACTGAAAGGTCTTTTTTACATTATATCTAGTTATCTCTATGAGAAAAATGAGCCTAATTAAAAGTTGAAGTAAGCAATTAAGGAAATGTGTTTGCTTACAGAGGCACTACTTTTCTTTGGAAAGAGATTGGCAACGATAGTTCACAGTTTGATTTTGTGAGTTTGGAAAATATATTGTCTTCCAGGCTCTTCTAGCCAATGCTCATGAAAAATTATTTAATTGTGAGAATTACATGTAAATTAGTTTTTACTTATGTATCATTACCAATCAAATTAGCTTCTAATCCTGTCCCTGTCGAGTCAATTAAGTCTATAACGATTTGGGCTTGAATTGTTCTATCTTTAAGTTACTCCCAGGTCATGTTTTTAGTTTTTAAAAGATGAAAGTATTGTCTTGTTTTGTTTTGTTTTTGCTTAGCATATTGGCAGACAGACACATGAAGTGTGTGCTAGACATAAGTATATTAATTACATTAAAAATTCAGTATTCCTGGTTCTTTTGGCCCTGAGATCTGCAAAGTTTCATTCATTGAAAGGGTACCGTCTTGCCTGAAGTTGCATTCATTGAAAAGATATTATCTTGCCTTAAAATGAGGCACTTTCCTCTAAAGGCGAAGTACATGTATGTTCCCAGTCTGTGTCTAGATTGAACCACACTAACTGCTTTCTGTTTGCTGTACTGATACTGACCTGCTCTCCTCTCTTTGTGAACCTTTTAACTTCTCCAAATGTCTCTCTCCTGCCACGCTGCTCTGGATTAAAAGGTGGGGATGATAGCAAAATGTGTCCATCCCTTTGCAGTTGCTCAGGGCTCAACGGCACCCCCTCCGGTGAGTTAGAGTATTGTAGTCCTTATAGGCAGCATCTGGACATCCCACGGGATTCACAAAGGGCCATCACTTTCAAGAATGGCTGGCAGATGGCCCGGCAAAATGCAGAGATCTGGAGCAGCACTGAAGAAACAGTGTCCCCCAAAATCAAATCGCGCAGCTGTGACGACCTCCTAAACGATGACTGTGACAGCTTCCCGGATGCCCAAACCAAGTCGGAGAGTATGGGCTCCTTGTTGTGTGACGAGGACTCCAAAGAGAGCTGCCCCGTGACGTGGGCTACCCCGTACATCCAGGAGGTTCGCAGTAATGGCAGGTCACGGATGAAACGCAGGTCTGCCCACAATGCCCCAGGGTTTCTTAAAATGTACAAGAAAATGCACCGCATTAACCGCAAGGATTTGATGAATTCGGAGGTGATTTGCTCAGTAAAGTCAAGAATCATGCAGTACGAGAAGGAGCAGCAACCCCAGGGGCTGGCCCACGGGTGGAGCCAGTCCTCCACGGAGGAGGTGCCCAGAGACATGGTGCCCACTCGCATCTCGGAATTTGAGAAGTTGATTCAAAAGTCAAAATCCATGCCCAATTTAGGAGACGAGATGTTATCTCCTGTAGCCTTAGAACCAGAGCAAAATGGTCTGTGTCCTAAGAGGAGGTTTTCCATTGAGTCTTTGCTGGAGGAAGAAACTCAGTGTAGACACCCTTCTCAGGTTCAAGGAAGCTACAGGTCTAAAGCCCTGGTGCCAATTCACATCGAGGTCACGAGCCACGAGCAACCCAGACCTCAGGTGGAATTTTCCGACAGCGACCAAGATGGAGTCGTGTCTGACCACAGCGACTACATTCATGTGGAAGGGTCATCCTTTTGCAGTGAAAGTGATTTTGATCACTTCTCATTCACATCCTCCGAAAGCTTCTACGGATCCGGCCCCCATCACCACCACCACCACCATCGACACCTCATCAGCTCCTGCAAAGGCCGGTGCCCGGCCTCCTACACTCGCTTTACCACAATGCTAAAACACGAAAGAGCTAAGCATGAAAGTATCGAACATCCCAGGAGACAAGAACTGGACCCTGGCCTGTCTAAACTTGCGTTTCTCGTCAGCCCTGTGCCTTTCCGGAGGAAAAAAAATGTGACTCCCAAAAAACAGAGTGAAAAGGCCAAATGTAAAGCAGCTGTGTTTGAGGCTTTGGACTCTGCCCTTAAAGACATCTGTGACCAAATTAAAGCTGAAAAGAGGAGAGGAAGTTTGCCAGACAACAGTATCCTGCACCGTCTTATCAGTGAACTGCTGCCGGATATTCCTGAAAGGAACTCATCCCTCAGAGCTCTGAAAAGGAGCCCCTCGCACCAGCCTTTCCACCCACTGCCTCCAGATGGTGCTATTCACTGTCCACTGTACCCGAGCGATTGTGGGAGAATGCCTCACAGTGCCTCTTTCCCGGAAGTGGACGCAACCAACAGCTACCGCCCCCAGGACCATGACAGTGCACTCTGTCTCCAAGGTGGATGACCTTTCCTTTCTTGGTCCATGTGGTTCAGACGCTCACCTTCCAGCCCCTTCATTTTCCATCCCTACATCCCATCGTTCCTGAATCGTGAGACCACTTGGCATCGTTACATGTTCCTAAGCACATGCGTGCTGTGCACACGTCTTCCTGAATGTTTCTCGTTTCCCCATGTAAGAGTTGGCTTAAAGTGACAATCAATTCACAAAAAATTTACTCATTCAAAGGAAAATTTTACGTTGTCTCAATTGTTACATGGAGACATCAAATTGAAAGATTTGCCAAATTGAAAAGAATATTTAAGGCCTAATAATTGTCAGTGTCTTAAAGAGAATTTTTTATTTTGTAAAATGAATCATAATTGATTTTAATAAATAGCATTTTCTATTCTTTTTATATGAACATTAGAACTTCATAGGTGGCCTGAATAAACAGCACAGCAATTACACCGCTTACCTAGCAAGGACAAGGCCCTGACTTGGATTCCCCTGCAGTATACAAGCCAGGCATGGTAGGGCACTCCTGTAACCCCAGCACTTAGGAGGCTGAGACAGGGTGATTGCTGTGAGTTCAAGGCCAGCCCGAGATACATAGTGAGTTCAGTTCCAGCCTGGACTAAAGAGACCCTCTCTTCAAAAAAGTAGATGACACTGTATCAAAACATTCAGAAAACAAAACTCAACGTGTGATTAGTAATTGACAGAGAGATTTGGATTTGCTTAATAATTTTCTCCATTTAAAACTCATAATTAGGCTAATTTTTGTGAATGTATCTTTAAGCTGTATATATATATATATATATATATATATATATATATATATATATAATGCCATTTCCATTTCTGGATGTATTTATTTTCTCTTCTCTTTTTGTTTGTTTCTGCCAAAACAATTTTATATTGAAATCTGAGTTAGACTGGGTTGTAAACTAGCCTCGATTCTGACTTCACAGATAATTTTCAAGTGGTAACACCAGGATAAATAGGAAATCAAAGCCAGAGCTATTTATTTAAGGTTTTACGTAACTTAAAAGCAGAATACTATTATCCAATTTTTCATTACCTTTTACAGCACATCTCTTTAAGATCACTGAAAGAGGCACTTTAAGAATGAACATCCCAAGCTAAATCTTGGCTTCTCTGTAGAAAACTTTCTATATATCATATACCATAAAATCTTTTACGTACATTAAGTAGTTAGTACTGGAATAAACCAGTGGGATGGAAATTGTTGTCAGCACTGTTTTACAGTTAAGTAAACTGAGGCACAGAGATGACCAGAAATGTGCTCAAAGAGCAGATAAGAGAAGGATTCAAACCCGTAACAATTCATGATTTACAATATAAAATATAATTTCAATAGATGTAAGGAGACATTGGTCCATTATAAACATCACGCTAGTCTCTCACATTGACTCAGTTCCTCATTACTATCATAGCATTCATTTATTTTATTAATATTTATCTTTGTTTTCACTTATACTATATTACATGCCTCAAATACAACAAATTAGAATTTTTAAAACCAGTTTTTACAAATGGAATTTTTCTAACTGAAACATGTCAGAATTCAATTTTTTAATAAATTAGACACCTTCCCTGTTTTTAAATATCCTAGTGTGTTCATATCTCAATTTTACTCAGAGTACATGATTGAAACATGATTTGAAACAGCTTTGAAGTACTTTGCAAGAGTATTTTGTTCTTTAATAAAATATTTGGTTTTTAGTTATATTTACCTCAATTATAAAATAGTTTATATTAGGAAAAATAATATAAAATGTATGAGTATTATGAGAGCCATATGCTCATGACAGTAATAAACCTAGGACAAAAAATATATTTTATACAGTCTTCTAGCATGTCTGAAAATAACTGCTTAAATTTTACTTGAAACATGTGGTCATTTCCCCTTTCTAAACCAGAAGACTTTTAGTCACAATTCACAGGAAATGAGACATTTATCCTTATGGGTCACGTGACTGGTAACTCATGAGGAAGCAGCTGGTTGTTCCACCCAAGGAGTCAAAACCTTTAAAGAATCTTTCCTTCTTACGGATTAGCACTTAAAATTCCTTCACATATAAATAAAATTATATGTTCAATGCTTCTTGTTTAATATAATTAAATTTATTAAAGAGATAATTCTATTAATTCTGATGAATTCTATGAAATAGACTACTAATGAAATTTTAACCTCTAATTACATTCTTAAATATAAGTCACACAAAGGTATAATAGTAAATATATACAATATAGTAAACATAGAATACTAACACTATAAGAAATACCAGCACTCATAATTCGTAATGTAATTATTTATATTTTGCCTTAAAGTGAGCAAAAACTTCAATATTTCACGAGCAATTTGGGATCACTTTGGAGCTTTTTGAGTAAATATTTACTCTCTGATAAAATAGCTTATCATCTAAGAGAGAAGGGATGTCATAGATAAAAGTGGAACATCTCAGACTCAAGTATTTCAAAATAGAGGAAGACAGAGACAGAGAGAGGAGGAAGAGTGAAAGAGGCACATCATAATCCCGTCATCATCATACATTCTTTCATTTTATCTTTTTTTCTTTGTCATTCTGTAATTGAAAGTATTCCACAAACGTTTGTTTCTGCAAACTACTGCTATTTTCAAGTTCTCCATCCTCTATAGACTTTATAATAGTAATTATAAAATGGAAACAAAAAGAACAGAAATAATAAGTATCAAAGATTATTTGTTATTTAAAAAAATCTTCGTACCTGTGAATTGTCTATGCCAGTTGCTGCAGTATAATTAATCTGCAGTGTAACAGTTTTATTTATATACGTGGTCATAATGCTTCTGTCACCTCGGATAGTTTTCTGTTTGAAATGCTCTTGTTTTTGTGTGTTTTCCATCCCACCGTGCAATTACCAGTGAGTTTCACACCCGTGTTTTTAGTAGTTGTGTCAATCCAGATATGGATGGCAGCAGTACTGCCACCAGGGAAAATGGATAAGGAAGCTTGCTTCAAAGGAGCAGACACTCACTCTGACTTGCCCCATCCTTTCTAATAGACCGTGAGTCCCCCAGAAGTTACTCATCCACTTTGACTGACTTGGGGAGAAGTGCACCAAGGGAACGAAGAGGAACTCCCGAAAAAGAGGTAGTTCGCTGAATGGCATTGGGGTATTTTTATATGACGTGTTCATAAAATCCTGGCCTGCAAAACTTATGTCAAGCCTAGAACTCAGATTGATATATGAAAAACACAACTGAGAAACTAGGAAGAGTTTTCTCTAAAGCCTAAGACTCAAAGTAGCTTGTGCTATGACCCTAGTTCAAGTGCTTCCGCAGGTGGGCACCAGTATGGGCAGTGAGACTTCACACCTTCACTTGATACTTGTGGATTAACAGTTGTGATCTAAGAGACCTAAGTTAAACTGCATCGTGGGGCAGGTTTTCTCCATAGAATTTCCAAGCCCATTCATCTAGGAGTGAGCCCTGGGTCAACTGTGTTGCAAGTCAATACAAATTCTACACAAATAATTTTTGCTAGCTTACATACGTTAAAGAGAATCTCCGAAAAAAAAGAAAAGACAGCTTTTAGCTAGTCAGTTCTTAATAATACCATCACTGAGATCCATGTACCAACTGACTCTTGGTCCATGGCCTTGAGCCAGGGCTGGAGATCTTGTTCCTAATTGTTCTAGAACAGTGAGGATGAGGGAGAAAGTGAAAGCTGATCTTGGACTAATAGCCAAGCAAGAGGATCATACGTATCTGATACAGTCTAGTGCCCGTGAGACTCCTATGCAGTCAGAAATCACCCAGGCTTCCAGGGAAAGAGAATGAGCTGAAGGAATCAGCAGTTGGTGGGGTAGGAAGAGCTGGGGCCCATAGCTACAGGATTCAAGGTGCCTCAGAATTTGAGTGGAAGCACTACAGCACATGCCACATCACATCATAATTGAAAGATGGGCATCTCATTGACAGCGTGCCTCAGTTCTTCAGCCCTGAGGGCATGCACAAGGACTGCATCTATGCTTTTGGCCATTTAAAGTGTTCCAGTGATAAGTGGGCTAATATTTCTTGGCTAGCATGCTGTAAGTACTCAGTAAAGGGGATGATGACTGCCTCCTCGGCCTTACGTACTTCGTTATCATTCAGACAAAACGGTATCAACCCATAAAGCGTGGAGTTATTGAACCTTCCACATTTTTTCAATGAAAAGTCTTCAATATAGCCAAAATTATATCCAGGACACAATCTTCTAGAGTCACCTTATTATTCTTTTATGGCACAAATCAACCTTAGTTCCTAAAATGAATGTGACTGTAACCAGCTACTGTAACCTTGTTTTAGTTTAAATATCTAAATTCTAAACTAATTGACTTATTTATAAATTGCACATAAAATGTGCATTATGTATTTACATTTTATTTTGTATCATCACTTGAAGTCTCATTTTACTGTGAAGCTGATCCCTGCAGGAAATCTGAATTTTAACGGAGTGTTAATTGCTTACTTTTCTTTTCAGAAACTGCCTGCAAAAGCTGTTTATGATTTTAAGGCTCAGACATCTAAGTAAGTAAGATAAGTATTCACGACATGGCTTTAGTTGGCTTTAACTATGTTAATGAGAGTTAAGAGCTAAATACCACAGTGGGGTGTGTTACTAATAAGACCTAATTCCCAATTCAGCAATTCACTCTAATTAACAGATTTCATCAGAATTACTAATTAAGATGGAGTAATTTGATTTCAAGTTTAGTTGAGAACCATTGTCTTAAGATACGAGGAATATTAGATAGAATAAAGTGAGTTCAAAAAGAACAAGAAGAAAATCAGAATTTTTTGTTACTAAAATGTTGTGTCAAGAACTAGTTAAAAATAGTGAGGAGTAGAGTAGTAACCTTTTTATTGCTGAGACAAAATACCTGATAGGCACAACCTAAAGACAAAGGGTTTATTTTGGCTCACAGTGTCCTGGGTTTCAGTCCATGGTTGGTGCCATGGTAGAAAAGTCATGGTGAAGGAAAGCTGCTCACCTCATGACACCCAGGAAGAAGAAAGGAAAAATGCTAGAGTGAGAAAGGAAGGGTGTGGCCAAGAACAAACCTTCCCTCAGACCCCAGTGACCTGCTTCCTCTGATTGAGCCTTACTTCCTAACAGCCCAGTCACCTCTCTAAGCCCTACCTCAGAAGACTGCTGCCCTTGGGAACCAAGGCCTCAATACATGAGTCTTTAGGGGACATTTCATATTTAAATCACAGTGGGAAATGATGAATGCAATGACACTCATTTGACGGTGTATAGCAAACATAGTCTGTGGGGATGGTTAGAACTATGTACAAAGTTCCTCTACTGAAAACTCTCAATACTCCAATTTTAAAATCCTGAGCAAAATTTCATTCTGTGATTCTGTCAGGTTGGTATGTTCATGCCCTGTGTTGCATTACTCCATTTTCTTTAGGGACTCCTTCGTCCAGCAGGGCTGTGGTTGTAGACAGTTAGTAGCGAGCACATGGGTAGACCTACACAGGAGGCAGTTATCTAGATCCTTCATGTCCACATGCACAAAACTAATTTTAGAAACTTCGATCTCCCTTAGATTTCAAAACGATGAATTCACTGTAAATTGCCACAAAATTATATCATGTTGTCTGAGTAGAATATATTTATAATAATAAAACTACTCAGGATAAGTTCATGATGATGAGGCAGAGAATGAACTAAGAAAATGATGTTTAGAAATTAAAACATCAAACATGGCTTAAATCTGCTTTTAAAAAGAAAGCCTTAAAGAAAATTCATGTCTCCTTTTTTTTAGATAAGTTACCTGTTAGTCATATTTGCAATACTGCAACAAAATGCCTGAGATCAACTTACAATGAGAGAAGGTTTATCTTGGCTCACAGATTTGGGGGTTTCAGACCATGTTGAGGCAGACACGTTGCTTTTACAATTCTGGGTGGGAAGGAGGCATCTCATCATGGCAGGGAGAGTAAGACACAACTAAAGCATTCCCTTCATAGCCATGATGCAAATACAGAAAGGATAAGAAGACCAATGTCCCCCCTATTCCCTTCAAAGGCATGCCCCCGGCAACAGGGGGGCCTCTCTCTGAACCGAAGACCAGGCCTCTCACACATGGGCCTTTACGGGTAACAAGTCCCAAACTCTAGCATAGCTTTGGTTTTGTTTCTGCTTACTCTGGTCAGATTTACTTAGGCCTCATGTGACAATTTGTCTGATATACTTTACAAAATAGTGATGTACAGGACATAGGTTTTTCTCTTCTTCATGAGAATCAAAATCAAAAACATCCTTAAGTTCGTACTTTCCTGAGAAGTAACAAAACATATGAAATATGAAAGGTGTGTGCTCAAGGTTCACAGGTGTTTCATGAAGCCTGAGTAAAAACATACAGTTCAAAAGAAGGTCTGGCAGCATCGATTATATCATGGATTTTGTCTGTCCCATGTGCCCCTTACCCACCTCCGTCAGTCTGTCCTCTTCATGAGTGTCTGAGGAAGCACAAGCTCAGGTCAAGTCTCTCCCACACACAGCCTGTGAGAATAGAAATGGCACAGCCCGTCAAGGGTTCTGTGTACCTGCCCTCGCCAAGGTCAAGGCTAGGTCTTCATTAAACCAAAAAATTTAATTTTGTAAGCTTTCACAGCAAGAGATTAATGACTATTCTTCCACAACTTGTCTCATAATTTTAATCAGGAAAAAAATCTCTCTCTCATCCCATCATTAAGTTGATCTTATTAGACCTGAATCACACCCCTTTTATTCAGTTCTCGGGAGATATAAACATCCGTCATCGTCACCCCCAGTGTAGTTCTGTATTGGACACAAAATTCAGGGTGACAGATGACATGTGCAGTTTTTGAAGGTTCACGCACCCTAGCAGCCCTGAAAATTACACAAAGGCCAGCTACATATTGAAGTCGTCTTAATTAATAGTTTTATATGCGAGCCTTTTGGTGCCTAAATCTTGTGAACATGAGACACATATATTCATTTTCAATAAATAAGTCTTTAAAGTTAGTTTTACTTACTACACTTACAAATAATAATTATAAAAATACAACCAAGAAACTCATCAAATAAAATGTCTCAATTTTTGAATGGAAAAAGAGATAAAATGTCATTTCTCATAGGTTGTCAACAGCCACTATGAAAATAGATGGGGAGGCAAATGGATTAAACTGGGACTCTAGGCCCAAGAGGGACAAAGTTTTCAACAACTGGAGAAGTTTCCTCTGTCTAGATGATTTCAAAATTTTAAATGTTAGACTCCACAAATAGAAATGATTTCTTTTTATTTAAAAGAAAAAAAATAAAGTGGCACAAATATAACTATCTAGTTGGAAGCATTAAGTATCTTATATGGTGATTTTTTTCTATTTGTCACATCAAGAATTTCAATAAAAGAGGGAAATGCTGTGTGTGAATGAACAGCGCATGAATCTGCTTTGCTTTTAGTGTTTCTAAATATTTAGTGCACTTAAAATGTCTATAAAGATCTTAGCACTTCTAAATGTGCAATCATTCTTTTAACATACAACATTTTTTTCCAATCCATTCTTTCAAACCATAAAAAATTCTACATTTGATGTAAACCTCTGCTCTTATCCATTCTGCACTAATAAACGATTCGATTTAAACTTCTGAACTAAACAAGGCAGGTTTGGAGTGGAAGAAAGTTGTGCGGGAAATGGGTTCTTGGAGTAAGTGTCAAGTTAATTGCCTTCCAACAAAGTGCAATTGTGGAAGTGAAACAATGAACCAACACAATTCAGTGGATAATTAAGCCATGAGAACCTGCTTTTGTGAAGATGATAAATTTAGGCATTATCTATTCAAAGTGAATAATGTCTTTAGGATTTGAAAATAAAAATATTCAGTAGTATAGAAGCAGTCAAAGCTGAAAAATTGAATTATATGTTTAAAATATTTCAATCTTCTAAAATATATATTAGAGAAGTTACCGAGCATATCTTTGCACTAAAAACAGCTATTGTTTGGCTCATTAAAAAGTATTATTTTTGGTTACACAAAATATAGTAAGTTCCTTATCAAAATACTCTACTTAAATCATTCTCAATTAACTTCAAAGATCCACACATATCTTTCTGATATTTGGCCTCTCTGGTCAAACCACACAGTATCTGTGCTCCTTATGGTAACCTGAAGCACATCAAGCAGATGTGAGGGCGGGTCACTAGCTAACTAGCCTAAGACAGAAGAAAAATATACAACACTAATCCATCATTTGCCAAGCTCCACAATACCACAGTGATAGAAATGTAACGTGATAAAGCTGAATCTAGCTCAGCAGTTAAAGTGCTTGCCTAGCAAGTGTAAGGCCCTGGGTTCGATTCCCCAGCCCCACATATGTACTCCTAACTGTTTAATCTGTCACTCAATATGCAACAGTTTTCTTTTCCAGTTAGTTCTTTCCATTCATGGAAAACATTTACATTTTATGTAAGCCTCTGCCATCGTGAGTTCTGCACAAATGAATGATTCAACTTAAACCTCTGAACTAAACAAGGCAAGTTTGGAATGGTGCACACCTGTGATTCTGGGACGTGAGAGGCTGAAGGAAGAGGATTGCCATGTGTTCCAAGGCAGTCTGGGCTACACGGTTAGCTCAGGGCCAGCCTGGACTACAGAGCAAGAGCTTGTCTCAAAAAATAATAATAATCAATGCAATGTAATAGTTCATCCCTCTTTTAAAAGTCATATTACTCTTTCTGTGAGTCCTATCAGCTGTGACATTTCTACTTGCGTTTTTTCATCACTTCTAAAGTTATTTTTTAAGTGAACTCTAAGAATCTGCAGGATAAAATCCACACCTAAGTGAGCTGGACAGAGTTTTACAGGTTGGGATCTATGCTCCAGACAAATGCAGATAGACGGAGGGCATTAGTGTTAAGAGAAATTGCTATCTACTCAGAAAAAGACAGCATTTAAATGCATCTCTTCCAGGGAGCTATCATTTAAGAAGGGAGATACCGTCTACATCCTCAGGAAGATTGATCAAAATTGGTACGAAGGAGAACACGATGGCAGGGTGGGCATTTTCCCCATCTCCTATGTAGAGGTATGTGTTTTCTCCTTCCCTCCTGAACGGAGGTTGCTTCAGAAATCATCACAAGTTCAAGAACAAGGGACTGTTTTCTTTGTAGAAACTCACACCTCCTGAAAAAGCACAGCCCGCAAGACCACCTCCCCCAGCCCAGCCAGGAGAAATCGGGGAAGCTCTAGCCAAATATAATTTCAACGCCGACACGAATGTGGAGCTCTCGCTGAGAAAGGTAACCTGGCTGTTTTCATACTACATTTGAAAAGACTGTATATTTTTGAAAATAGGTCTCTTCTGCCTTAGAGACAATTTTGAGTTTTTACTGTTTTCTAGAAAGGACTCCTTAAAAATGCCCAAAGATCTTCTCACCCCTAGTTCTGTGTCCTTCCAGAGGAGCTTCTCTGTGGGATGCAAAACCCTGAGTTCCTCTGTGGCTGAGACTGGGAAGTAAGGTCCCCTGTCTTCTCCCAGGGGGACCCCGTGAATATCACAAAGTTGGACAGTGGGAGCATCAGAAAAAGCACTTTAATATACTACAAAATAGTATTGTTCCGCTGTGTTTTTTTTTAAAAGTAACATAACCCAACTCCTACTTTTCTCTCTCTCGGAATCAAGTTGTCCTAAAGGAACTAAAATACTGGCTCTCTGAAGAGGCTTTTTGAAAAGTCACCTGTGTAATTCCGTTTCATTGGCGATCCTCCCTTGGCCTCAGACTGCCCCAAATTTCATTTGCAACCCATCCAGAGCTACTCTCTTTTCTTATCAATATCAGAATATCAGAACAATATCAGAAGGAACACTTTGCCTGGCTATTTTACATAGTTGAGAATGATAAATATACTTATTTTATTATTTTCTTTACAGTGGCATATATTTGCTTGGGGTTACTACTTCTGCACACAACACAGACATGTTGGTAATGCTAATTATAATGGCCTGTGCCTAGGTGCAATGCAGGGAAACTGTACCATTCTGGTCCTGGCTGACCTTCATGTGATTCTCTCCATTCACTCCTAATTCTGCATCGTTGGCTGGTTCTCTGCCACCTTCCCTCTGCACCACTCCCCTTTACATGAACCGTGTCTTCTTCTGGTTCACTCTTTAAAAGGAAAACTTGCATGACTAAGGAATAGCACAGTGGTTAGAGCACTTGCCTAGCAAGCTCAAGGCCCTGAGTTCAATTCTGCAGCACCACATAAGCCTGACAAGGGGATGCACCCCTGTCTTAGTCATTTTTTCTGTCTCTGTGACTCAACTCCCAACATCCACAACTTCGGGGAGGAAAGATTTATTTTAGCTCACAGTTTAAGAAGGTCACAGTTCATTCATAGGTGGGTGGCTGGAAAACGGTAGAGTCACATGGCAAGGGTGGGGCCAGAGCCAGAGAAAGAACTCTTCACAGCACAACAGAACAGGGCCAAGTCTGGGAGGAAGTGTAGAACCAGCACACACCCCTCCAGGTCAAGCCCAAAGTTCCATCTAGACCCCACTTCCCAATAGTACACAGTATCCATAGGTACATGAGGCTTTTGGGGGATACTCCAGACCAGTAATGCCGGCATTTGGGAGGCTGAGACAGGAGGATTGTAGTGAGTTAGTGGCCAGCCTGGGCTACACAGTAAGTTTAGAACCAGGCTGACTATACAGTGGGACCCTGTTTCAAAACAAACAAAAAAGGTATATATATATATATGAAAACCTTTCCCTGTGTATATTATAGCTTACCTAACAGTCTGGTGACTACCTGATCTTGAATTAGAAAGCCATTGCCATCAAAGGAGAAACTCACTTTCTTCATTATGTCCTGCTTAGTGATGTTAAGACATAGTGGATAAGTCACCCAGCACCTTTTCAAAAAGACAACCTTCAAATGAAAACTGAAGCACCCCAAGAAGGGTGCCCTGGTGTCCTGCAGCTATTGACTGGGCGTCACCTCCGTCGCTCTGCCAGGTGCAGTTGCCCAGACTTCTGCATCGCCTTCTAGATACGCAGCTCCAGGTTTTATTGTTTCACAACACCTTGCCAATTTCATTCGGTGCCATGGGCAGGGCGTTGAGGGGTGAGTTAAATTTTAAATTTAGGTCCTACAGCCCTCTGTGTAGAAGAACAGTAATTGCAGAAAATTCTGTCACTACAACAGTCAAGAATGCCATTCAAATACCTAATGACCAATAGGGCACGACGACCAAACAACCATAGTTGATGGTGCGTTGCATTGTCTTGATGCAGACCAGGGTGGGCGTCAGGCCTGGCCATGGCTATGGATATCGCAGTGTGCTGTCTTTGCCCCAGTTCTTTTCATTCACCCTGTCTACTCAAAAAGAACATATATCTTTTTAAAAATGGCACACCATTCAACTTTATCCATTCCATAGGCTTATTGCTGAAATTCATTTCAGACCGACTTTGCAATGATCTTTCTGCAGAAGGTCATTCCATTGAACCCAGCACACACAGGATGATATTGCGATCGCTTCACAAAATAACACACGAACTGCTGCACGCAGTACCAGTATGAACATGTGCAAGATTACTTGTCCTCAGGGATGACCCTGAGGAACGGATGGTGTAATTGCATATGTGTTAATAATTTGTATCTCTTTCTGGGAGGCACTAAGGCCTTACTTGAGTTTCCCTGATTCAACAAAAATCAGAGTTGTATATTTCTCTAATGGAAAATGATTATGTATCAGAAAACAATGGCAATTATACTTTTCCTATTATTGGGCCTCTACTTATAACTGATTTTCTAATGTTTATTACAGGGAGATAGAATTATTCTTCTTAAAAGAGTTGATCAAAACTGGTATGAAGGTAAAATTCCAGGAACCAACAGACAAGGCATCTTCCCCGTGTCTTATGTAGAAGTCATCAAAAAGAACACAAAAAGCGCGGAGGATTACCCTGACCCCCCGATACCCCACAGCTATTCCAGTGACAGAATTCACAGCTTAAGTTCCAACAAGGTAAGAAGATACTCTCGTATATTAATATAATACTCAGGAGCTTGGGGTAAGATAATGCTACGTGATTTTAGGATACTAAATTAGAACATTATGCCAATTGCAAAAAAAGGGATTGATATGTTTCCACATATGTCACTGCTGTGCCAGGAAATAATTTTTTAATTTTTCTCAAATATACACTGGCATGATGAGTTCATGCTTGCTTTTGCTATTTCTATTTTCAAGTTAAAATACTGAGAGAGAAAAGCTTTAGTGTCTTAAAATTTTTATGATATATATAAAGGTAGTCTGTATTTCTCTGTACATGTGTTTTCTGAAACCTGATTTCTTTCTGACACTTGATTTTTATGTACATATTTTTATTTGTATCACATGCTTATGTAAATAACTATAATTGCATATCTATATATGTAGATGCAATTACAATTTACAATGTGCAAATTATATAAGTACATGCAACATAAAATTTTACATATATATACATATATGTGTGTATATGTATACATGTATCCCAAAGTCTGTATTTTAGTTGACAAATTTTTATTAAAAACATCTTTTTTTCTTGGTGTAGAAATAGAAGTACAGTAGAATTTTTTATTAGGATCTATAAATGACTTATAAGTTTAAATAAAAAATGTTATAGATTTTTAGAAGTCTTCAAATTCATTTCAGTAGTCTTAGGGCAATTGTGCACCAATTTCATTTTTCATGTGTGCTCAGAGCTAAAATGATGATCTTTCTCAACATGTTAAAGAACCCTTTGTTTTCTGAATTTATTAATTAGAAAAGGCTATCCTACTTTCTATAAATTTTTTCTTATTTTTCTGTTGAATATACAGTATATTCTTTTTATGAATGATATTGAGGAATTTCTTTTTCTTTGTTATTAACATCAAATATAATATTTTATATTTCAAAAAATTCCAAAATAATACTTTCAAGATTTTTTAAATGTATCAAATTGTGTTACTCTTTTTATTGAGAACATGGCTAACACATAAAAATATAAATGATACTTAGCTAGCAAAGTAAAATAATATATCAGGTATTATGAAAGTGCTAATTCATTCCATGTTCCAGTGCAAGATCATCTCAGGATAATATCCTCAGGCACCTAAACTAAGTCAGAGAAAGGAGTCTTGCAACCTTAACAAGTGAATGATCTAAAAATCTATCTTAGGAGGGCCATTTTCTTTTAGAAGAGCTAAGGCGAGAAATTTTATTCATTTTTATCCTTTCTGGAGACTGTCAAACATAATTATCCCAAAGCAATCAGTTGTATGTAATTACCCTCAATTCTATGTCATTGGATAATAGAATTGTTTGATACTTTCCAGTTTACTTAATTGATTGTGAAATTTCTTGAGTCTCTTCAAGTTGCTTACTTTACTACTAGGACTTTTACCATTTACAGATCAACATTCCTCTTTCAGTCGTTTTTACTGATAAAAAGAAAAGATAAGAATCATCAGTACTTTTGCCTTTTATACCATGTAGTTGTAGTTGTCTTTTTAAAAACTGCCTCATAAATCTCAAGCAACTGTACTTCAAATAAAATGTTATGAGGAAGAAAATCATGTATCTGCAAAGGCTTGTTTAACATTTAGAAACTTCTATATGCCCTATTTAACAATGACGATATAATATTTCAGACCATAACGTAATCTTCACTGTGAATAAGATTTAAGTGTAATTTTTAGTTTTTTCTTACAATTCTGGGTTTTAAACAGAGAAATACAAAAAATTTAATAATAACTAATTAGTGTTTTTTCTCACTGCTGAGATAAAATGTTGAAATTATTTCCATAATTTAAAGAATATTGATTTCATTCAAAGGGTAGTCCAGGCTGTGATGTCACTGCCTTAATATAGGAAACATCTCAGTAGTGTTGCATTGAATCATTTTTAGAAAGAGAAATATTGTGTTCTTCTAAATAAAGAAGTAAAACTAAGCTAAATCCTATCTCCATTTCCTGAAGATATTTGCAAATAGACTATGGAACTTATTAATAATTTTTAATCACTCTGACACATACAATTGACATTTGACATTTCATCTCTAAGGGGACATTCAAACATAAGTTGATATTTCAATATTTCTGCCTCTGGCACAACAGAATCTATTACAATACGTTTACAAGGAAGATAATGCACGATTTTTGTATTTAGTAGTATTTTATAATATAAGCATCCTGAGATACTCAATTTGACTTTTAGTATATCAAGTCCACTGTAAAGCCAGCCACCTTCACCCACGTATACGTTAGGTGACTATGGTGGTAATGGCACAATGGTGGTGGCGACAGGTAGCAGTGATGATAGTAGAAAAAAATACCAATTGTTGAGATGGAAAGATCTTTCTTCCTCCTCCACACACTATTTTTGTCCAGAAGAGAAAGTGAAAAGAAATGACCTTAAATTGTCACCCATGTTACAGGATTTTAATTATTAAACATTTTGTGTTGCATAACAAAGGGCATAAAGTAGAACTTTAGTAAGAGAACTTCTGTAGACTATCAAGGAAAGTACGGTGTAGATAAATCGCCTCTTATAAAAAACTCAAACTCTGTAAGACTTACTAGGCATAGCTGTCAACCCAGACCCAAGTTACATGTGCAATTAATTGCACTTTGCATCCGGTGCAAGGCATCCCTGAATCCCGAATCTTGTATTAAGTTGTTCACCTGAGATTTGGGTCATATTGTGCCATTTTTGTCACCCAGATGTGAGATGATATCGTATTTCTTTGATAAAAATAAAACAAAAATCCAGCTAGTACCTCGTTCCTATCATGTGATACAGAAGTCACATGTTAAACAGGGAGGGTACTGTGCACTTGCATTCACTAAGGCCTAAGGTCCAAGATGGCTGACTGCGGGTGTGAAATACTGCCCTAAATACTAACCTAACAAGGGCATCTCCACACTCTTTCTTGGGAATTTTTTTGCTCCCAAAGTCACCTACTTGAAAAGCTCTGAAGTAAAAGGTCCAGCACCAGCCACTCCCAGCAGCTCTATACGCATCGCATGTAGCATGTTTTCTTTCCTACCACTGATAAATACGAGAAGTTGCTAGCTAGAACATCTGGAAATTCTTTAAACAAATTTGAAAAAAAAAAACATTTTTACTTGTGTTTTGTTTGATATATCCAAAATACATTAACAATCTTAAGATTTACAGAAGCATAATTTTTACTTCAGGAGGTTAACCCTCAAAAATTGTATCTTCTCAAGTTTACATAATACGTCAAGCTTTTGAGAGAGATTCAGAGGCATAGTAGGTGTTTGCTGTCCATGAGCTACTTACACATCCTTATTGGGCAGATGTTTACTTTGGTGGTTTTATTTCATCTTTGAAGCAGTGCTTATGTAAGTTCAGTTTCATACTGATCAAGAATTCTCATTCTTGAGAAATAGTTTTCTATTTACTTAGAAATGCATTTATGTTTCATAGTCTAATGTGTGTTAGATCATACCTTTTAATCATCTTGCAAACATCAGGGAGAAAAATGTAAATGTTCAAAAGATCAGGCACTCTTGCAGGAAAGAACAGTAAATAAATTTACAGACTAAAAAAGGCTTAGCTGTTACTTTTCGTTCTACATTGACATTTCTTCGGAGGCATTTATGTTATTGAATCAATACCTGAATACCTGGAATATCTTTTAAACATAGTTTAAAATAAGTCTGAAATAGGGAACAATTAAATCTCAAAGGTCTCACCCTCCGTCCTTGTGATCTCTATGACAGCTTCTCATTTGACGTGCAAGACCTCTTCCATAACTAGTAGAGTTCCGTTAAACATTTTTTCAATAGCACAATCTAGTTATTTGAATGTCCACAGAATTTCTTCTAAATCTGTATATCTTTCAAATATCTTCAAATTTATGTCTATGCTACAACATAAAATAATTTTCATGTCTGCTACTATTCCTTTTCTGCATCTCTGTCTCTACGTTATGATGAGTTATTCTTTTCTTTGTTCATTTTTTTTAACTTCATAACTCCTGCTCATTCCTAAGTTGGCTTCCAGTGAACCAGCTCTCCCTCCCACCCTCAAAACATCAAGTGGCTCGGACAAAGCAGCCCTCCAGGGAGCCACCCAGGAGTGGCTGTCCCTGCCAAACAGGTGTCCACCAGCAAACCCTTTGACCTCAACGTCATTTTCTTTTCTGGACAGCTTCTTGGATGAATTAGAGAAGTTTAGTACTTTAATTTTATCAGCTGACCAAACCAAACCAAGCATCCTAGAACAAACCGTCCTTGAAATTCAGGAGGAACCCTCCACTCTCCTGTCATTGCCTGCAACATCTGTGCCGGCAGGATCATCTGACCTTCTGCAACCTTTCCTCCACTCACACGTGCCCTTAGCCACAGCCCAAGCTTACGACACAGGGTCACTTCCGGATCCCACAGAGACCCTGCAAAACAAGTGTGCAGATTTGAGAAGAGTAAGAAGGGGCTTCTCAGACCCTGAAAAGGTTCTGGAAGTGCTAGGTGACAAATTTGTGTCCTCCGCCTACACCGATGTGGGCTCCTTGCCTATAACCCTCCCTGCTATTGGAGAGGAAGACGAGGAAAGCAGTGAGGGGGCTATGTCAGGCGCCCAGAGCTGGCCGCCGGAACCCCGCGAGCAAGATGCGTTGTGGTGTGGCCGGGATGGCACAACAGGGACACCGAAGCTGCACATAAAAGAAGAAGAGACACCTGACTGCTTAAAACACCCAGTAGGCACCCCTACACATCCTAGGGTCTCTACGGAGGACAGCCGTGCAGCAGAAAGCAGTCTTGAGGTATTTTCATTTTGCATAACTGCTGGAAAACTAGCCAGTTTTACTGCAATTAAATAAGATAGTTAATTACACCAATAAACATGTGTCGTAATATCAACGTAACAGTTTTCCTCGCAAGAAAAACAAGTATTGTGTAAGTCATGGGTAAAGGGAATGTATGAAAATTAGGCCCTATTTTAATAAAAATGTAAATACATTCTATAACTATTATCCCATCATTTCTTTATGACTATAAATTCACCTTTTAAAGTTTATGCAATATATGTAGTCTTCCTAATTTTCCATATGAATAATGATAGCTAATTGTCGGTTCTAGTGAGTGTCAGGCCTAAGAACTCTACATCTTTAATGTGTAAAACGCAGGTGGGAAATATTATTACCCCCCCCTTCAGAGATGAGGAAACTGATGCACAGACAAATTAGTCTAAATTCTGAATGAGAAACCAACATGCCATACTAGTGATGTGATGGCACTTTGCCAAAACAAAAACAAAAGGGAAAAGTACTGCCCAGGTCCCCCTTGGATTTTTCTGAAGCGGCCCTCTGCCTTCAGGTCGGTAACCATTTAAGCGTGGGTCCTACATCTCCAGCTTACAAATAAAAGGTCTTGGGCAATGATTTTTAATCAGAAAAAAATACTCTGAAATTTTAGCTTGTAAATCTCTCTCTTTAAACAAAAAAGAACAACAACATTAAAAAATAACATAAAACTTGATCTCTCAAACGTGTATCCTGTGACTTAAAAAGCAACTGTAATTACTTGCCAATACTGAAATTTTTGATATAAAACAAACTTCATTTTATGTCACTATGTAAGTAACTAGCCCTGATGGATCTTGTATTTCCAAATAACCTAAATATGCCTGCATTTGTGTAAAGCAAGCACACTACTTAATAACAGACATTTATCACTGCAAGTCAAACATGTTTCTAAGTGAATTATTTCAACAACTAATTCCCTTCGATATAATCAGTTTTAAGATGTGATTAGATATGTGGCTTGATTCCCAGGAAATGCTGTGGGCCTGTTGCAGACTGACCCTCCAGCATGGCGTCCATCTCAAGGGGCGAGCTTGTCAGCTAATTGTTGACTCTAATGACTATCAGATGTATTCTACACCAGGCCTATTAAAGTCAGAGCTTCTCTGGCTTGGTAACACACTGACCATTTAAAGTTGGTGACTTAATTTACATGCAAGTTACAAAGAGTCATCGCAAGGTTTTTGTACATTTTTGCCTTCAATGAGCTTTCCTATAAGTACATTTTTTAGAAGACTGTAGAATACAGGTGTTCTTATCTTCAGCTTCTTCCGTACAAAAAAAAAAAAGTAAGCTGATTATACCCACTGGAATGTTTGACTCACATTTATAAGAAAAAGCTACTGCTCTCAGAGCAAGAATTTATCAGAAATGTCATGTCCCAGGGTATTTGGTAATATAAAAATTATTTAAATTTGGAGGATATTCTCTAAAGGCCTGTAACCTCATTCTGAGCTCAAGCATAATCATATCTTGTCTTTCCTCAATATTTAAGCCACGCTCATCTTCTTCAAGAGATCAATCGACTACACCTTTTCCCAGCTGCCCTCTTTCCCCCCCTTCGTGTCATTCTCCTTCGGCCTCTGTTTCTGATCTGGTCTCCACACTTTCTCAGCCTACCCAGCCCTACTCACCTCCTCTCCTCCCTAAATACTCTTGTCAACAGGACATAAGCTCACCAAAATTGAAGGTAACTGCATCTTGAGTGTGATTTTTCGCATGTGTTTAAACAAACTTAATCAGATGTATGCATTTGCATTTGTGCCACCTTACAAGGTCGAAAAGGCTATGTAAATATTAATCGCTAACTCTTAACCTCATTAGCATGGCCTCTGTCCAAAAATTTAAAGATTGAAGCTATGCCTAGCTTGAGGAGAAACATAAGCTAAGATCTACATTATAATCAAAAGTAATCATCAGATTTTCTTTTAAAAAGTTAGCGGCAGCTTGAGAACCATCCCCCTGAAGATGCTAGCTTTCTGCCTTTCATCCTCTGTGACGTTCTTAATGGACTCATGGCCTTCTGTGGTTTTCCACCATCAGCAGATTCAGCAGAGCCTGGGGCAGGATAGTCTTTGGCATTGACTCTATTGAGCCTTATGCTTCCGTGAGGGTGAAGTAAATGAATATACAGGAAAGGCGATGCTTTATAGCAGTGAGCAAAGCATCCATGCCTGGCACCTGCAGGCCAGCAGATCTGCTGGTATTTAGCTGTTCCTAAGGGTGCTCTTAAAAAAAAAATTAACAAATTTAATGACTGGCCAGAGAAAGAGTTTGACAATCACAGTTTGAAATGAGATCATCAGAGAGAAGCTTTGTGTCTATGCTCAGAATGATCCTGAATCTTTTCCCTTTAGACAAAGTGACAGACCCAAATAAGAACTCATCCTCACTTTTAACTTTTTGAACACAAAAGAAGAGCCTCAGCAGAAAAGTAAAAAGTTAAGCATCTGATACAGGCAAGATTCTATATTAGGAAGTACGAGTGTAGCAATGGGTGGGTCAAAACCATTAATACAATTTTCAAAGTTTCTGTCAACAAATCCCTCTATGAAAATGGTCTATGTGAATCCACCTTAGGTGTGGAAGAAATTTTGGAAAATGAAATACTTTAAAGATGAATTGCTCTTTGTGTTGTGAGGTTTTCTCTTAGTTGGCAGAAAATAAATATTAAAAATCAGCTTTATAATGTCATAGTATATAATATCTAAGTGAGAATTTTCCTTTTCCCCATATCTCTGTGATTTTATTTTTAAAGCCAACATTTTTTTTCTTCCACTTATCACTTGTTCTGTAGCCTTATGCCTTCATAAGTGAGAAAGCAAGTTTAGAGTCTGAATTTTCTAACAGAGATAGGAAACTCTCCATCAAGGGCAAAATTAAATTTTAAAAGATTTAGTGTCCTGCAAGAAACAAACTCATCTCTCATCTGTAGGGTTTAGTTGTTTACAGAATGTGAGAAAATAGAAATATCTAAGATTACTACATAGTGAAAGAATAATAACTACATAAAACAGCTAACTCTGAAAAAAGCTAGGGTTTTCTGTATTTTAATCTCAATTTTGAGATAAATTAATGTTAGTGTTTGATCTCCCATTGGGTTTTTTTAAGTCTTATAAAATTATTTCTTTACTCACAGAAAGATAATTAAGTTGGCTGATGTCAATTGTTCTTGTAAATATAAATAAAAATCAAATAAATCCTAAATACTATTTTTGTTACAAAGAAAGAAAATGCCTTATACACAAGGAGAAAACTAAATTTTATGAATGGTTTCATATGTATAGTGTAAGACAAACAAATCATTACATTAATGTATTTATCCATGTCATCAAACATGGCTTAACCCCTTATGAACTGAGGGCAAAAGTAGTTAAAAGTAGTTTCTGAGACAAAAAAAAAACCTGTCACACGCAGTTCAAAATCTTTTACAAAAGTACAATGTACTACAACTTTACGGATTACAGAATGCCGAAAGATAAACAAATTACAAATTTTATGTGGAAAAAAAAAAGGCTGAATCTTAAATTTTCCCCAGTCTTTTCAGTATGTTTTCAAAATAATGACTTTTTATAATGAAAGTTAATATAAATCTCATCTCCTCTCTAAGCTGAGCTTCCAATTTCACCCAAGAGAATTTTATAAAACAGACTTGTAGGATGTGGGCTCGTACTGCAGTAGAAGCACATAATGAGAATAAAGGACATTTTCTTGAGTTTGTTCCAAGAAATTCAGTTCTGTGGTTCTACCTGCAGTCTCGTCACCCTTATAGCAGCCCCGTTAGACTTAAGGTGATCTACCAGTCAGTCCTCTTATATGAAATTCTTCCTGATATGTTCAAGGGGTTTTTTTAGCTGTTCTTATCCACATCATTTTCTCTATGAACTTGGCATTTATAGAATGCCTGCATTGGTTAAGACTGGGGTAGCAGCTGGAGTCCCAGGAAATTCAAAATAAATATATCTTAAGTAAGATTAAAAATACGTTTCTACTAATCATAAATATAAGGATATTTCAGACTGGTATGGTCGCTCCACCACCACCATAAGACCCAGGGATTCCCAGAAATTGTATCTTAGCTTTCAGAACTAATCACCTGAGCACACCTAGGTGGGAAGTTTAGAATGGCAAGTGTCTTAGTTACTTGCTTGTTGCTGGAACAGGATACCCAGCATCCAGAACTAGAAAAGATTTATTTTAGCTCACAGTTTCAGAAGGTCTCAGTCAACTCGTGGGCAGTTGGCAGTGGTAGGGCACATGGAGGAGGCCCAGCTGGAGGAAAGCTCTTCTCTCCACGGCAGTGAGAAAGCAGAGGGAGGGAGGAAAAGCAGACGTAGTATATACCCTTTCAGGTTTCATTCTAGTAACCTACCTCTTCCGGGTCAAGCCCTAGGCATCCACCCCTTCCAGGTCAAGCCTCAAGTATCGACCCCTTCTAGCCATGCCCCACCTCTTAATAGTGTATGATATAATAGTGTAGATATTCTACAACACCCAAATACATGAAGCTTTTGAAAATGTGTCCTTAGCTGCTCATGTTGCGTTCAGGTGTCTCCCTATGATTCAGCTTCTCTCTATAATCCTTGCTCTGCAGGTAAGGCCCAGATCAAAGCAGCAAGTGATCCCAGGGCATGGGAACCATGTGCAGCAGGCAGAGGAGCTGTCTTCAGATTGTCAACCCTCCCTGTTCCGCTGTTATTCAGGAGTTCGGCATGCTGTGTGTGCATGAAAATAATTAGGGCAGGAAAACTCCTCTAGAAGGCTTTATAAGGAAGGCAGGCACTAACTACCTTCTTATGGCTTTTCCAGGCTGATTTAAAAAGTGAGACGTTTGTCCTGGGTAAGCCTCCTCGTAGCCCAGTGATGTCTAAGAGATCCTGCGGCTCAGCTGGCAGCGGTGCAAACAGGGTAGGCTCAGACTGTCCCCGCCCTACAAGAGGCATCCTGGCCATCCCCCGCCTGGTGGAGTGGCTCGTCTTTAGTTACCTTTGCTGTGATTAAAGTAGGGCTGAACAGACCCTCGACATGCAGGGACCAGATACTGATGGGCTCTGAAACCAGGTCCGCACACAAATCCTATCCTAAGACTCTGGGTAGTGCTTCCTGTGCATATCAGGCTTCCCAAATCCAAAAATTCCCCACTGCACTAATAGGGTGCAGTGTGTGTTTTCTATATCCATGTCATGCTTCTACGCTAAATCATTGCTTTCTAGCTGCTATTTTTAGTGTAAAGAACAGAACTGTTACAGCTTCTGGTCATAATTCGTTTTTGTGTCAGTTGATTTGTTTGGATTTATCTTAATCCCTGATCCTTACTTCAAATTATTTTGTTGCGCTGGCGACCTGTACTACAAACATTCAAAATCCCTTTTCTCCCCAGTGCTGCTCTCTGGAGCTGATGTACTCCTGATTTCGTGGCATCTTTGATTGAATTTAAAGGCCCAATTACGTTCCCCTTCACTACTCAATTCTATAACACCTATTGTACTTAAGAATGGTGCATGGTACTTACGGTCTTGAGGAATGCAAACGAGGATTTGGGGGATTTTCATGTGTGTAAGCCCGGATTTCTCACCCCGTTTCTGTTTTAATGAACCCTGATTGAGTCCAACTGCTGTATCACACAGCTGCAGCTCTCAACTGCAAGTTCTCAAAGGCCTGATTTTTTTAAGTGTTCCTTTCTATGTCTTAAAAACTGTAGATTCTTTTCTGCAGTGACACCATTTTGTGCCTTTCTCTTTACATTAGACTTCATTTTGTTGATGAAGCAGATACAAGTGTTCTACAGAGAGCAAGAAACATCAATTTTGTTGTAGAGATTCTTAGACCCACTAAACCAACTTCCAGGACCAACACACTAACACACTCTGTCTCTCTCACAGACACATGCATGCACACACACATCCTAACATATTACTTTTTCCAAAATTAACAGGGTTTATCCAAACGTTTTCATGGTCAATGAAATGGTATGCTTTGGGTCATCTTAAGATTTATGCAAAGTTGTACTTTCTTATAATTTCAGAAGGAAAATTGAGCTATAAACATGGTACTGTCATCTAATTTCTGTCGATAAGTAATACAAATAAGATTTTCTGGAAACAAAATTTTCTTACAAACTTTAGAACTATTTTATAACACTTTCAAAGATGTTTATATTAGCATTTAAAGTGAAAACCTTCTTAATCTGAGACCTCCTTAATTCAAGACATACCTAACCTTCCAGGGATTCTTTTGCAGAAACACAGAAAAAATAGATTGCTTTCAAGCAGACCTAATCTCATGATCAGGAATAGTTAAGAATATAACTCAACTGTTGCCAAAGACGTAGGGTATTTTCAATACACTGTTCTTATGAACAGTGTCATACAGCTGGTCTTGGCTTTGAAATTATGGTTGTGTTTAAAAGCTGACTCTTTTGTATCCACACTTAACAACATGAAAAATAAATAGCTACATTAAAAGAGAGGTAGGGGAAGATTGTTATATTGCTAAGGGAAGGGTTAAATATTGAGAATAGCGTGACGCTTTCCTGGATTCCCTAAGTTTTATTGTACCTTTAAGACTCATCGAAAAAACAAAAAACGATACAATTCTTGCTTCATTTCCAGCCTAGTGATATTAATGTTAACCTCTTATGTGAAAACCATCTTCTGAAGCTCACAGCCCCTGGCAGCCTCTCTGAATGTCGCAAATGCACGCGGCTACGTTTCTGTCTCAGCATGCCTAAGAAGCTATGAGTAATAGAAATGCCGGAGCAGATCGTTAAACTAGAAACGAACAGAGACCCAAACTACTGGCAGCTAATGAAGGATTCCTTCACAAGAACTTAAAATGTGGGAAAGAAAGAAAGTAGTCAGAAAAAAAGTGATGTTCTAGCCCACATCACTCTATGGTCTTTACCCTGTCAAAATTAATACAGGCCGACCGAATTTGGTGAGAGGCGTCCAGAGGGAAGCAAACCTTTCCGCTCGCTGCTGCCACTGCTTACCACTAGGTGGCGACAGAGCGCAGGTGCAGAGCCAGTCTTAGCGTGTGTGTTCTCCGTTGACATAAATACCCAGCTCAGGGACAAAAGAAAGATGCTGGTTTGCAGCCGGTGGGGTGGCACACATCTGTAATCGCAGCGCTCTGGGAGGATGAGGCAAGAGCATCACAAGTTTGAGCCCGGTTTGGGCAATTTAGCAAGAACTATCCAAAAAAAAGGAAAAAAAAGAAAAAGGACTGGGACATAGCCCGATGCAAAGGCAAGGCCCTGGGGTTCAATCCCCAGTACAGAAAAATAAACGCTGAATTTTGACCAAGTTATCTATTCCATCATGGTCATATTTCATTCAATAAAGGGAGATACATAAAATTGTCATTTTGTTTTTGTATAATATTCAGATTTTGTATCTATTTGTAAGTAGTACCCTTGGGTTACTATTAACACAATGCATTTCTCTATTTCTCAAATACTTTTAAAGTAAATTAAGTCAAATACCGTAATAGCCATCTTTCCTCAAAACTGATTCCTAGTTATCTGTTATCATGAAGCTGATTCCTATTAAGTGTAAATTTTGAAAGCTTTGAAAAATTCATTATGATTACAGATAAACAGTATCCGTGCTAGTGAGAGCTGTGGTAGGTGCTGGCCTAAGTATGTGAACAGTTTAGAAAACTGATGTTTTTTGAGGGAAGAAAGGGCCGGTTTTGAAGGAGAATGAGGGAAAAGACAAGACACACTGGGGCAGACGAGCGGAAGCACAGACGCTCCTGACTGACCCACCTCAGTCACGCGCTCCTCATGAGCGGAGAGCTGTGGCGCTCCGGCAGCCGCGCCCGGGTGCTACGGTCCAATATCCCTAACTGCCAAAGGGGCGTTTCACTCACGTGATGTAGCAATCAAGTCAAATTAAACAAATTGAAATACTGAAACAAGAGCCATGACAACTCCAAGGAGCTAAACAGACTTTAAAGGCAGACAGTTTCATATTACTGAACAACCTGATTTTAATGTGGTGTTAATATTTTAAGGTAAGAAAACAGTGATATTAGACCAACCAAGTTTACCAAGCATTGAAGGCCATGACATAAAAGTTACAGCTTTACTAAATTTAAAAATATTGGAATAATTAAAAGACTTGGAAATAAGCATACCAGTTTTAGAGTGTGATAAAATGAATTCTAAAAAGATGTTCTGACGAAGCAAGGATATATTCTTCTCTGTAACTTCGGTATGCACTTTGAAATGCTCTGTGGTTGCTTTATGAGAGGACAGAAGCTATCTTAATTATGATTTGAAATATGGCGTATTAGGTTTTTAACTCTCATGCACATGGTATTTTGGGGTGATGGGCTTGAACATGTTAATAATCGTGTGGCTTTAATGCATATGCCAACTGAAAATTTTGCCCCTAGGAAAGTATTCCCAGAGATTGCTCAGAAAAAGAAAACAGCTCCTTGAGTAAGAACATTGATAGCATTGTGATATATGATAGTGAGAAAAAGATAAGAACAATCTTAACTTCAAAAACAAAAAAAGAGGGAGAAAAATGGTTATAAAAACTACAATATGGAAGTATGCATGTGAAGGAAACTTTACCGAAGTCTTTTAAGATAAGAAGAAAAATAAGGAAAGACTATGAAATTACTACAAAACAGTATTAAAGGCAATTAATACATACAATTTTCTGCATGAATGTCTTATATATAAAGTTCTAGTAATCAAAATTTATGTAATATATAGACTTGTGGGTGATTATACTCATCTCTTTAAATTTAATTTGATTTTATAGTAGCTTTATTGTAGGAATGGCTGAGAAAGAACTTAATCCCAATCAGTCTTAAAATAATGTAATTTCCAAATTTAATAATGATTATACTTAAGTAATCTTACATTGAATTGTAGGAGTCAACAATGTCACGATATGGCACCATCCACCTGTCCAGGACTTCTCACCCACTTTTTAGTCCTAAGTTTATATATTTCAAATGTGGAATGCTAAGTGACATTTCTAAGAATATTGTCAGTAAACGCTTCCAATTAATTCATCCGAAGCTTGAACTCTTAGTAGTGAAAGTACTCAGTGTATGTTAGGTAAATGGCACAGCTAGGAAGAGAACGAGGAAAGAATTTAGAGAAGTTACCAATCAAAGATTCAGACTGGAGAGGACCTCAGAGTTCCCACATCGAAGCAGGAACCAGTGGTGTTTCTATAGACAATTTTCAGAAAAAAAAAAAAAAAACTTTCCAGCCTACTAAAAATCCAGCCATAGCTGTGGGAATTCAAGCACTGGTCTGTTCCGGTGTCTAAAGACATGATCATCAAAGAGTTGCTTACATAACTGCCACAAAATCTTGGGGTTCCTCATTCACTCTATTACTGTCATTAATAAGAGAATGCTTTGGAGATGTGCTGTGATTGAGCCTGATTCCTTTCTTTCCCTGAAGTGTCATTAGTAGTTACATAAGTAGCTACCTAGGTGCTCTATGTAAGTTTATACCAAGTTTCTCTATTCAACAAATGTATTAACTTTCATTCACTGAAGTATTTATGTGGCTATACGGATGCCAAGGCTTGTCATTTCCAATATTGTAAGTATCTATTACAGATACTGGTCTTGATGCTTAGTTTAAAAAGAAAGGAAACTCTTTTGAGAGTTCAGTGCACTGGGAATTTCTCCCAATATTTCTCTTCTAAGGTAAAATGCTACATGTTACCTGGATATTGTTTCTTACGTTCTGTTAAAGTTCTCTGTTCTCACTTTTGAAAAATGCATGTGCCTTCTCCACGTGGAGAGCAGAGAACATTAACTCAAATGTAGCATGCCGTGTCTGCCTATTGACGTTATCATCTGTACTGTTTGTGAAATGTTGTTCGTGAAGGGAAAGTACACAGAATTAACGTGGGTATTTGGCTGTCGAGCTCAATGTGGCTTACTCTCTGCTTGTTTGAGAAAACACTGAAGAACAGCTGGGATGAAGGTGTCCATCCTTCTCATCCCAATGTTTTGGTGTCCACGTTCTTGTCATACTCCTGACCTTTGAAAAATCAACAGGACTTTTCAAGTTTATGCGGACTAGCTTGTAGACATGTTGAAAACATTTAAATCTTGGTTATTTTAATTTAATTGAAAGCACCCTTCAAAATTTTGGAATTATGAATCCCTCAGAAACCCCTGTTTGGGTGGTTTTTTTCCTTCCTCTTGGATTTTTACAACAAGAAATATTAAATGTCAAGAAAAGTCCCACACCACTCTCCAAGCTATCTTTTGATCAGTACCAGTTTAAAAACATGTGTTACAATGGAAATTATTTCATTTCAGCCACAGCGTCCTGTGTTTACGCATGAAAACATTCAAGGTGGTGGGGAACCGTAAGTATTCTTCTCATTTCCTGAACTCAAAATTAGAAAAATAGACAAGTTGATGTACCACAGCAGAGAATCTCAGCCTCGCAAGGAAAAGATAACAAAGGAACTAACATGAAATCTCCTAACTTAGGAGAAATTGCAATGGTCTCTACCTTTTATGACAGAGATCTCGAGATAATGTTTAAAAAGGAAAACAGAGGTTTCATTTATGCACCTTCCAATGAGGCAGTGATTCCTAATATTTATGAATTTGTCTCTCCCTCCACCCTGCGGGTTATGTTGCCTGTGTAACTAGGAGACACACGTAGGATGTCTTAGCTTTGTTTTTCCACCTACTCGGATGCTTGTGAAATAGATCCAGTCTGCTTTAATAACTTCATTCCAGTCTTTTGGAAATGGCAGTTAGTAAACACTCAGTGTCGTCCCACAGCACCAGGAACCTGTCTTTTCAGACTTTCCAAATTCTTTCTTCTTTCTGATATAAGTTAAATTAACCTGAAGGTATCACACATTACCTTTAAAATCTCTTTTGTGTGTCTTTTTCTGGTCCATCTCATGCACAAGAGATTTTCCATGTTATTCATTTGCTATTGGCTCCTGCCTATTCTAACGGAGCCATGAGACCCCAAAAGGGAGGTTATGGCTGACACCTGTTCTGCACACCTGAGTAAAATGAAGCATCAGCTTTCTGCCCATGCTCTACTTACATGGCATAGAACAGACGAAGGATGTCTCTTCCTGGGCCGATCCTGGTGTGGGGCCCGGTGTCCTCACCCCCATCCTGTTCTCCCTCTCCCCTCACAGACCTGAAAGTAACCTAAGAGCCAGCTCTTTAGAACTCATCTCTCTCTGAGACTGGTTCTAGGCTTTCTGTACAGCAAGAAAGGTGTTTTGGTTGAGAGAAAGCCCATATTATAAACAGAACAGGCCAGAAGTAATGATAATTTGAATTTTCATTTAATTGCAAAATGTTAAGTATGACTAACAAATCTAAAGTTCTTGTTTGTTCTGTTATTTATGTGAACAATGACAGGATTACATCACAAAAAATAAATTCCATGCTGGGCCTGGTGGTACAAGCCTGTAAGCCCAGCACTCTGGGAGGCTGAAGCAGCAGGATTAGAAGTTCAAGCCCAGCTTCATCAACTTAGCAACTTAACGAGACCCTGTTTCAAAATCAAAAATAAATAAATAAATGAGCTGGGGGCGTAGCTCAGTGTGAAGCACTTATGTTATATCTTTAGTACCGCAAAAATAAAGTAAAATATAATAAAATTAAAAAATAAATAAATGCCAAGGCTGTCCAGCTTTACTGTAGTACAAGCACATCCTACTAAATAGCTTTAAAGATGACTATGAATATAAGGGTACTTGCTGTTACACTGCAACTGTGGTCACTGGGTTGTTGTGAAACCGCAGAGCCCCTGGGTAGGAGAAGCCATCAGATATACCCAGCTGTGCTTCGGACATTATAAAGCACTCTGTATTAAGTATCTATTTAATTACCACTGTAACTAGAGAGATTATACGACTTTACCTAACCTCATTCATTTAAAAATCAATTTTGATTTACAATGTAGCTCAGTGATGGATTGCTTGCCTATTGTCTGTGAGGCCCTGGGTTCAGTATCAGTACCACAAAAAAAGACTTTTAGGCAAAAATAGGAGTAATATTGGGTCCCTACACTTCAGTACCAATGCAGCATGTTACAGAAGAAGATGCAAATTGCCATTTCTAGTCTGACACAACAATGCATGTTTAAAAAACAAATTTCTTCCCAGGCATCCTGACTTCACCACCATCACTCAGGTTACCAATACACCTTCCAACACAGCACTTTTAAAAATATTTTTATATCATAATTTGACTGCATTTTATGTTGTACACTGCTGATGTTGAAAGCCAGCAGAGATAAGAAGGTTTTTTAACGTGCCTATGAAACAATTTTTTTTTAGTATTTTGTACGTGTGTGTGTGTGTGTGTGTGTGTGTGTGATATATTCAAACCAGAATGGCAAGTGAATTCTGACAAGCAAGCCGGCTTTCATCAGAGGAAAATGAAGTAGGCGTTAGTGCCAGTTGTAGTTTGTTAACTCTGGAGACCTTGAGATTCCTCAGGCAGCTGGGGTTTGTGGCCTTAAATAGGCTTGTCTCTGTGAGTGGTTGGACTTATGCCTGGTTGGCGGCTGAGGCCTAAGAAGCACCACCAGGGAATCCATTTTCCCTAAGTGAGAAATGTAGTGTATGTCCATCAGCATAGCAGGGAAGGACTGACCACCTCCCTTACAAGGAAAACTGGAACGGGATCATCTTGAGATCATCTTTCCCTGTGAATGTACAAAAGAGATCACTCCTTCCCCAGACCAGCATCAAAATGAAATCCACACAAGTAACAAAATGACTCTTCCACTCCTACTAAGGCAGGCCGCATGCAAACATCCAGTCAGGTGGTATTTGTGTCCAACATGGTTCATCTTTGGTCACTGCTCTGGGATTTTGGTGATCTCCCCTTGGCCACAGTCACAATCCTCCTCCAAATTATGTCACAAGACCATTCCCAGAAGGATACAAGTGGCTAAAACAGTTTACTAGAAGGACAAAGTTTTAGCTGGGGAAGAAATTTCTAATGTTGGAATTTTAGGCTTTGGTACACCAGAAAAGATCATTTTGGGGGGAGAAAGGTGTTAGGCATCTTTTTTTTTTGTACCAAATCGAACCCAGACCTTCACATTGAGCTACACTCACAGCCCATTTTTAATTTCTGATTTTGAGACAAGTCTTGCTAAGTTGCCCAAGCTCTGCTTAAACTTGCGATCCTCCTGTCTCAGCTTCCCAGAGTGCTAGGATTGTGGTCTTCCCTCCATCCCCAGGCCTAGTTTAGGCACCATATCTCAGCCTCTTTTTCCTAACCTCCTCTGGAGCCAACTTTATTCCGTTCCACCAAACTGAAAAAGTTCTCAGGCAACTAAACAGGTGGACCAATACTCATTCTTTATGACATGAGATTTAAGTTAAAGAGGTAGAATATTATCATTCTTCCAAAGTATGTTTTTCTGACAAGATAATCAAATTAGAAATAAATCACTCCTGTTAGAAGGCAGAATTCGGTATCACCAACTTTTTAAATTTGACTTAAGGAAGCTTAAAGTGTCCTAGAATGCTGTTCTTATTTTCTTATCTGAGCAGGATTATATGACTGTTATAAAGAACAGAAACAAATTCATCAATTAATAAAAATCCCCCTCATAGTACAGGTAATATTATAAAGATTTTCATGTTAAGAACATATCAAAAATTACAAATATTAAAATGTTTTCATCCAATCAATGTATATTTCAATCTTCCATGAAAAATACTTCATTGTGAGTTATGAAATACTATTAGCCTAATTCCCATAAAAAACCTCAAGTATATTTCTATGTATTTTCCCAAAGACTTATACTAACAGATATATAGTATGTTGAAAAGAACAGAAATGTTAAAGGTAAAATAAATATTACACTCTCTTTTTTAATTTGATAATACTTTGATTTTTTTTTAAACACACCATTTGTCCTGTTTAAGGTTTCAGGCTCTGTATAACTATACTCCTAGGAATGAAGATGAGCTGGAACTCAGAGAGAGCGACGTCATTGACGTGATGGAGAAGTGTGACGATGGATGGTTTGTGGGTATGTGCACATCCCATCGGCTGTTTTATAATCTGCTTGCATCTGCTCACTCGCGTGTCACACTGTGACAGTCCGCCTTCCTCTGCATGATGCCTTCGCACTTTCATGTGTTCGTATGCACTGTGTAGCCCCAACGCTTTGGCATCTTTTCGCATTTTTTAGTATTTGCTCCTTCAGGTACCTCTGATTTTCTGCTAACTTTATGCCAATGTCAATGCAAAGAGAAGAGATGGTTTATTCTGAAACCAAGTAAGAGTGACCAGGCCTGGGAACGGGTATTCAGGATTTCACAAATAACACGCTCCAATGAGCAACAGTTACATACAGTATTTACAGTTTCAGAAAGGAAGAAAATCATAAATCAAAGCACAATTCGAAAGCACTGGTGGAAGCATCAGGTAGGCGGGTCATGCCAAAGCCCTGAACAGGGGTGGAGAATCCTTGCTACACAGGCCTCAGAAGGCATCTAGTGGCATTCTTAGCTCTGCTTTGGTGGGAAGCTAAGGGTTTCGCTTTTACATCTTAAAAGGCTTGGTCAGTAGGAATGTTACGTACCAAAGGATTTATCACAGGATGCTGAGTTAGATATAGAGGAGAAGAGGACAACAGATGCCGCCGTGTGAAGGGTCTAAGATAGCCCCTAATACTCTGGCTAGGTGGAATATCCCAGTCTCTCCACAGGTCCTCCAGAATCCCTTTAGTTAATCAATAGTCTCATTATGAAGAAAGCTGTTTCCTTGAAGTTTAGTTATCACCAACTTAACTGAGAAAAGAATATTCTCTTAAGTAGAACCACACAGGAAACACTGTCTGTAGTAATAATGGCAGAAACAATAAATGATCCTCAGGATTACCAATGATCTGTTTAGTTATCAACAGTGAGCATACCATTAGAGGGAGTGAGATTAAGGGAACAACCAACTTACCCTCTGGGTCTGACATGGCTGTCCTAGAAGTCCAGTGCTTCCTCTTTAATCTGTAGTAGAAGTGGAAAGAAGTTCCAGTGTAGCCATCTTAAAAGATTAGAGAATAGGCAGGTAGTTCCCTGGTAGCACACGTGCTTAGCAGGGGAGGCCCTAGGTCCCATCCCCAGCGCCAAAAGAAAAAGTGGGAGGAAAGAGGGAACGGAAAAAGAGAGAGGAGAGATTTTTCTCAGAAAACACTTGTAAATCACAGCGGGAAAATATCATACACCAGGACACAGAGGAGAAAGTTTAAAAAGAAATATATGCATAGGAGTTTGTGGGAGAAAGAAAGATGAGGTAATAAGGGCTTTCTAAGGGCAGAACCTGCAGTGGTGTAGCAGAGAAAACCAAGACCACGTTCACAGCCACAAGCCTCTATTTACATTAATTTCCATCTAGAAGAAAAGTGAAATGGCTTTATATGGGGGCCGGATAGGAAAGGACACACACACACAAGACAATACATTCCAGCGCATTAATGAGAAGCGTAACTTCAAAGATGCTATTCAATCCTAAATGAGACTTTAGTGTGTGAACCTTCACAAAAAAATGCCTAAGAAATTATGGTATTTGAAACCAAAATGATTATAATGAAGACCATTTGTACGTGGTTTAACTCTCCATATTAGAAATCATGCTCAGTGAGTGAACCTCCCCACTCCCCAACACACGTAGTAAATTATCTTTTCTTTTAATTTAGCAATGCTATTAACTGTTAAAAATTCCTATATTTTATAAAGGGCTCTAGCAGTGCTTTTTATTAATGAATGAGGTAGTCTGGTAAATGAGATAATAAAACTTTTAACATTGGTGGTGTCCCAGATATGGCTTAATTTGACACCTCTTTTGAAAAGGCCCCTTGCCTCTGACCCAACCCCTGTTCTTGCATTTTTCCAGCTGTCCTTTCACAGGAAGCTTCCTATTTCCTCCTACTTCCTGCTCTTGTCCAAGCCATGGTGTTGAGTTCTACCACTCCTTGTCAATGCAAGATTGTCTTTACTTTTACCTTTCCGGTTAGCACCAAGCAGGGTGGGTTATGAATCCATCAGGCAGGGCAACAAAACTGGCTTCCTTTTTCTTCTTACTGTCTTGAAATGAGTTTGCTTTCGTCCTGGCCAAACTGTCCAAGGCTTGCTCTCTTGGTGAAGCTTTCTAAAGTAGAAAATTTTGAAGTCTACATATATGAAGTGACATTTGACCATTGCTACACCTTTTCATTTATTGCCTCTGTTTTCAGGAACCTCGAGAAGAACCAAATTTTTTGGTACTTTTCCTGGAAACTATGTCAAGAGACTGTGAATCACTCTTCCTCCTTATTTATGCCACATTTCAGCAGCACATCTGCATACACTCGCCTGAAACGTCCCGCAGGCCTCTCGTTGTCATGCCTTATGGTTTTCAGTACACCATCACCATCTCCTCCACCTGCTGCCGCCAAACCACCAGCAGAGTCGGTGCCGCTGTGAGCTCCGGGGAGACCTGGCAGACTCGCGTCTACAAGAAAATGCATATTCCTGGTTTCTGCTCTATCCTCTGGAAAGTCAATGTACGAGGTCAGAAAGATGATTACTATATTTAAAAAGAGTGAAACAGTTGAGACCAAAAAAAAAGTGTCTCTAGAAGGTTCTCTGATCTCGTGGCTGTATTTCAACACCTTGGGATGATGTGATCCCCTGAGGCAAACAGAAAATTGTTTTTTTCCAAAATGCTGTGGTTTGCGTTTTCACATTCTTAGCCTGGCAATTTGTTTTCCTTTCACAAGTTTGCCTAGTGTCCTGGTTTACACTATATGACAACTGTACTTCAGCTATTCTTTGCCTGCACTTATCTGTCATTATATGCACAGTGACTATAAAATTTAAAAGAGTAGGAAAGTTAAACCCAATGGGTGTGAAGTTGTTGATTGAATGTAAGTTTTCAAATAGGAGTCTTTCCTGCAATTTTTGTATTTCTTGGAAGTGCAAACAGTGAGTGAATAAGATCCTTTGGTAATTATCATGAGAACACAAGAGAATTAGGTAGACTACAGAAAAAAACCTATTGTGTTGTAAAGTCGCATTGCTATTTTATATTAAAATATAATAATCAGCATCATGAAGAATGAGCTCTTAGTGTTTTATTTATCTGATAAAAATTTAAATAAAAGCAGTGTTAGTGAAAGGTGCAAAGACTATTCTAACGTAGACACTTGAAAGTATCTGTAAGCAATATTAGGGTAAGACTTCACTGTGTGTACACATACACATTTGAGATTGTATGAAAACATATAATCCACATGATATGTTGTACATTTTATGGAAATGTAAAAGAATCCTACATATTATTTTATAGAAATAAAATACTCCAGAAGCATCACAACTATTAAGGCTGGTTTTAGTAAGGATTATGATCAATACAATTATTTTTACTACAATAATTATTTTTCTTCTATAGAACCCAGAATCCTGGCTACATTTGAGGACAGGACTATGTTGAGCCTGATTTTCCTGGTGTGTGTAAAATATTTCCTAGGGAAAAAATGGGCACTTCGTAGAGACCATGTTAAATCAATCAGGTTCTATTTTCTACTCTAAAGCAGAACCTGAAGGATTTAATAGGGTTAATAGTGCCTGAATTACATATGCCCTGAAAACTAGCTTTGTACTTCTTATGACTTTGCATAAGAACTGTTCATCTTTGGATCTCGAGCACCTTATAGATAAAACTTTTTATGACATTTCTTCCATGGACAATGATTGATCTTTTCACAATACGTAGTCTCTAGAATTTTGTACATAGGTTTGTTCTTTTCTTTTGTACAAACTATTTAGTTGTTGAGGAAATGGGAGAATTTACTAATTTGATCTTTTTCTTGCCCTTAAACCAAGCAGATTACCCCTTACATATCTCGCAGATCACAAGCACCCCTTGCTGGTATGATTCTGTAAGATAATGATTTTGCAAAAGTTTATGAAGTTAAAAGATCTTAGCAGCCAAACTGAAATGTACATAAATACTGATCACAGAGGAATTCCTTTAGAAAGAAAGTAAAGAAACATCTTTGAGTAGCCTACCTTGATTGCTGTCAAGTTCACAACCAGCTTTATATTTTAAAGGCTTTGGGTTTGAAATTCAGTCAACTGCATGCAGCTTTGCTGACAAATGACTAATTCTCTTTGATGCCATTTCTGAGACAAAACTTCAATATCTGTTGCCTGTCATATTTCAGAAAAAGTACTGTTTCTATTCTCTGTATCTGATTTTAAAAGGAAAAGCATTCATACCTGGCTTTCACATAACTGACTGAATTCATACAAGCAAAGGTTATTGTGTTTTTCTTGAGTAGACATCTAATAAATTTTGCTTGAAAGTATACTTCAGGGGTTTTTGACATTATATTTATGTGATTGTGTATTTTGTTCCTTTGCTAGTTAAAGTAAGTTGTGCTTCTCCACATTCTCTCGACACATAAATAGAGAAAAATGTGTGTTCACATCAGCTCAGAGAAAGGGTACTTTTAAGCCCACTACCAAAGCTTATTAAACACTTTTTGGCTAAAAAAAAAATATTCTTCAGCTAAAACAATGCATTTTAAAACATTTCTTCCCCCCAAACTGCCTGCTTTTCTAAGGAAGAGTAAATTACAGGAAGTTGTAAGTACATTCCCAATTCAGCTATCTTAAAATTTTAAAACCCTCACCCTAAATGGCATTCGCACTGGCATGGCAGCCTCTGTTAGTAGCCACAGCCTTCAGTGACTTTTACATACTGCAGTGGGATATTCCTTTCTGTCACATAAATTGCAAAGAACTCACTTTCCCACTTGGAGTCTCCCCAATATACCTTACTCCTCTTTTGCTCCATCTCTTTCAGGCCTTCCCCTGTCTGTCTCTCAAATATTCAAGAATATGGGCATTCCTCTGGAGGCCATTGAGTTATTAAACACACCTTGTCACGTTGCTTTACTGTAATACCCCTCTGATCCCTATTCCACGGGATAGTTTCTACTGCATGTTAGCTTTCCACTAAAATACACTCCTCTGTATGCAGAATGCATCTCGTAATATTCTTTTGATCCTGATTTCATCCATGCATTTGTGGGCGACTTAACTGGTAAGTCTGTATCTGCAAATCCAGGTCAGTGGAAAGGCAATAGAAAAGGACCCTCCGTACCGGATGCTAATCCCTCCTTCAGCTACGCCATCACTGGAAACAGCCACGGCCGTTTCTTACGTGATCAAAAGCAGAAAGAGTCTCTTTGAGTAACCGTCTGTTTTCGTAATAATTCACTGCTTAATCTCTCTTTGTGGGTGGTCAGTTTGTGTGGCCTGATAATTTCTTCCTACCAATTTTCCAGATTTCAGCCACAAAAGGAGATAATTCAAAGATTCACTTGATTAAATAAAACGAAGAACTCTATCAGCTTCCAAGAACCACTTTAAGATTTAATTATTCCAAACTCCTCTCTAGTTGTTTATGCATCAATAATTATTTCAAATTTTTTGCCTATCAGTAATGCGTAGGGCTAGAGCACAAACAGAGATTGACATTAATAATAAATGCTCTACCATTTAGATTGGCATACTATGTGTGTGGAGCAAACTCAGCCTGCTCCTCATTAAGGGTGATTTTTACAAGCCCAAAGTGTGTCATACACCTGTAATACCAGCAGCCCCCAGGAGGCTGAGGAAGAAGGACTGCTGTAAGTTCAAGGGCAACCTGGGCTACATAGTTCAGAAGGAGCCTGGACTACAGAACAAGACCTTGTTTTAAAAAAAAAAAAAATTCTACAGATTGCCATTGGCCACCAAATTGATGCTAAAAGAAAACCACTAAACTTTGAATGAACCTCAAATGAAATGTTATCTTCCCCCTAAAAAAAAAAAATTCCTTTCTTTTCAGTAGCATATCTACACTAGGAAATTTTGTACTGTATTTTTGTCATTATATTCTTAATTCCATCAATAAAAATGGACAGAAATGCATTGTTCTTTGTTATGAAAATATGGACCTAACAGCCCCAATGTCACATCCTGGCTCACAGAACCTAACATATTTACCATGTGTCCATTTATTTTTTTTTCAATAAAGTGAATTCTTGGCCTGTAATATTGTTAGCAAAAATCTGGAAAGTGAACAGAAAAGAAGGAATACTGAACACCTGCCATAACCAGTGTGTTATTCACATGTGTTTGGTGTGTTTCTCCTCATAATAAACCTAACAGGGAATCTGCTCTGCAACATTTTGTAGATGACAACCTGAAGCTGTGAGTGGCTACACAACTTAGCCATGTGTTTAAGGTTGATAACCTGTGATGGAAACTGACCTATCTCTCTCCCAAGCCTGTACTCTTTCTTTCTTCTAAACCACATACCCTTGGTGCTAACCATATTGTTGACTAAACTGTGATCAGAGTTAAATAACTACATGCATCCACTTTCTCCTACATCGTCCTCCCAAGTGCTACTTGGGAGCCATCCACTTACAACAGCATTTCACTACTCACCAATGACAAAAAAGAGGCATATGCCCCATCCAGCCCAAAACTGTTTTCCGGAAGAAAACTAACTGGTTTCTGCAAGTGCACAGTGGTAACCAGTGAAACTACGATTCAGTGATTGACATGTTTTAACTGAGCATGAGCGTCCATGAGCTGAGATTCGCTAAGCCCCTGCAGCCTGTGGCCAGTCAGCTGTCTCTGAAGCTGGTAGTGCTTCTGGGAAGTCAGTACGTGAGCTACTTGGCGACAGGCAAGCCCAGCATGCTCTAGGAACACAATGTGCTTGCTGGACAGATCTTAAATACACAAAACCCCAGGATGCACCAGCCATTCCTCTCTGGATGACTCTCTAAGTTGGCCCAGAGCTTTAGCTCACTGCTAAATTCAGCCCCTGCACAGCTCAAGAAAGTTCCATCTTAGCTCATACACATACATATATCTTGACCCAGAAAAACTTTCAGTACAGGATAGAAAGTTGCCTCGCAAACTGTCACCTGTTCTTTGGGGTTTCTGGTTTCCTCCTTTCCTTAAGATATGACGGGTGACTCAGTTGTCTCTGAGTCTTCCTTTCCCAAAATAAGTGCTGTTTTAAGTCAAACTCATATTTCTATTAACTGCATCAGTGGACAGATGCCAAATCTTGTGCTGATATTACAGGGAGCTTGAGGATTATTTTTATAGTATACTTTTTGATTATACAAATGATAGATACTTGTTGTAGAAAAATTAAAAAATAGAAATGGGCAATAGAAAACCACTATGAAAGTGCCCATGTGTCCTGCTTAAACCTGCCCAAGGCACAGAGACCACTCTGTTCTATGGTGACCTCAGAGACAATATAGTGCTTCAAGATTTAGGGATGTGAAATAAAACCAATACAGTTATTAAGAAGCTCTCATGGGAGAGACAAAAAGACTCCAAATTAATCCCAGTAAACATACAAAAAATAGAAAACTAATGATAAGGCAATCCTGAACCCCGACCAAGATTCTTGTCCATACCACCTTGTCTGGCTTATCTCGATGTATCCAGTTGTTCCCCTCTGATCACTCACACCAGCAGTAATATGAAGGATATCCCGATGTTCCTAGCAAATAAAAAAGTAGGAATATTCTCCAGCCCATATCTATAGTAACAGTGGCTATATGATCAAATACAAAACCAGCTCAGTCCTTGTAAGAGCTGAATTGTGATACCCTACCTCCCTTAAAATCCGTATATTGAAGCCCTAGACCCCAGTACTTCAAAATGTGACTGTACTTAGAGATCAAGTTGTTGTAGATGCAATTAAAGTAAAACAAGGATTTATGAGTAGGCCTTAATCCAATGAGATCCCTATCTTTATAAGAAGAAATCAAGGTAGAGAAGAAAACAAAGACTTTTGTCTTTTGCAGTCCACCAGAAGAATCCAAGCATGCCTACCTGGTCTCTGACTTTCTTCATTAAGAATTGCAGGAACATAGACATCTGTTACCCCAGCCACATAGCCTGCAGTACTTTGCTATGGCAGCCCAAGGAAATGAATACAGCATCTTTTTTCAGGACTACCCATTTCTGCAGCTCAGTTCTCAGTGGATGAATGTGAAATATTTTTTTCAATGTATTTTCTTCCAGAGAGTGACAACTGACATTCCTTGCTATGGTTTGGATCTAGAGTGCACCCCAAAAGCCTCATGGATATGGACATAGTGGGATAAGCATGGAATCATGTATTGTTGGACAGTAGGACATGGCCGGAAAGGAAAGACGCTTAGGGTTTGTCCGGGAGAGGCTGTGTCAATTTGTTGAGATTGGGGAATGCCTGGGGTGGAGCTTTCAAGTATATGTTGTTGATTTATGGGACAGGAAATGAGGAGGGGCACCCGCCTTGGGTGTTGGGGAGCCTAAGTGGCAGCTTGAAGTAGTAACATTGGACTTTTGGGGGGACACTCCAGATCCAAACCATGGAAGATAGTATATTCAGTAATGCAGGAAAAAGAAATTCTGTGTTCCCAAAGAGTAAAGTGTTAGCAAAAACTTTATCACAGCTAATCATTCATAGACTTGCTTAAACTAGGAAAGACCATCACCACCTTCAATTCGCCCTCCAGCACAGCCTGTTGAGTCAATAGCAGCTCCCTTCCACAGGGAGAAGAATCCTTACCTCTCCATTGTCTTTACATGGGTCTGCAAAACTTTCAGCACCAAATGAGTACCCCCAACGGTTTAGTCTTTCTGTAATAAAATACCTAAAGTCCTTAGAATATAAAAAAGGATTTGAAGCACTTATCTCCTATTAATAAATTCACTGAACTCACCCTGGTGGTGGGAAGTCTTTGTATGGGATCTACCACAAAAAAAGACCCAACACCCTTTGCTAGCTTCTTCCCCCATCAACCTTCATAACTCTGTGTCCCCAGTCTCTTAGTCCATTCAGCCTGCTACAATAAACTTCTACGGGCTAAGTGGATCCTAAGCAACAGAAATTTCTTGCTAATAATTCTGGGGAGCTGGAAATTCTAAGATCAAGGCTCCAGCAGATTTTGTGATGGAGAATGCTCCTTTCTGTTCTTATAAATATCTCTCATTTTTTCTATGTAGAAACAGAGAAAGCTTCCCATTCACGAGGGCTCGACTCTCATAACCTGATTAATTCACACAACCCATCTAAAACACAATCACATTGGCTCGATACATGAATATGAGAAGGACACAAACATTCCACCTAGAGCACCAATTTCTGAGGAGTCTTCAATAGCACATTCTAAACTACAAGTACATAACTTGGAAAGGACACACAAAGGATATAAAAGCAGAAAGAACAAATAGGTGTCTAGCCCTCTTCAGATGATGCTTCAGACAATCAGACTCTTGATTTCTCATTCGCACCTAATTCCATAATGCCGGATGACAGTTTGATCTCCTTGGCCTCTACACAAGTTCTCAATTATTCGCGTAAAGAAGGGATCGTGAATGTGTATACTCAGGAGGTTCTTCAAAGGAATTGTCTTCAGTCTGCTGGTTTCCCTTCTGCAAGATGGCCCTGAAATATTCAATCACCATCCCATTTATAAAGGCTCTTCTGAGTATATAAGAAACATATGCTGTGTACAGTATATAAAAAGAGTGAAAATATTAAAAGAAAATGAGAGTCAATAATATCAGAAGTTGTTCACTGGATAATCAGAAACATCAATGCTCTTGACCAGCATATAAGTAAAAACAACATCATGATAAAGTAGAAGCTAAATGTTTACAGATAATATTCACATCAGAAAAAAAGTGCCTTTGGACAAAGGGACAAGAAATTAGTATGCCTTTTTGGTAAGTATGCTGACTTGCCTTTTATCATATCAAGTAAAATCAGTCTCAAGATTAAATAGGCAAAAGAGTTCATATAACAGAGTTGATAATTCAATGCCAAGCAGTTGTACTTTTTTACTCATTACTAAGAGACATTATCCTGTAAGTGAGCCAGTGTTACAGTTATACAGGTAAGTTTAGATACAAGGAATAGGATATGCGAACCAAAATTCCACTCAAGGTTGGTTGGCATTCAAGGCATTCCAGCTTGGTGACTCCTGACTGAATGCCACCAACATCTCAGCTAAGTTCCTCTGGGAACTGGGACTCAGGAGCTTGGCAAAACATTACTCTTTGAAAATTTCACTGACCATTCTCATCTTGATGTTTCAGTATTAACATAAAATGTAGAATTCAAACCAAAAGAAAACATACACCCAGACATCAAGCTATCCAGAACCGGATATGCCACCATAGGCCAGACTGGGGACATGACATTTTTCTTACTTTTTAAAAGAAGAATGTCCTTCAATAGCTGCTCCTGTACAAATAACCAGTTCTTAGCTTATCAGAGCTAAGTTAATACCATAGGGTTCTCCTTAAAATTACTGGCATTTTCCCCCAACCCTTCAACAAGGACAGCTAGTTGTTGGCAAACAGAAATGAATTGTAACTAGCAAGTTTATCTTTGGCCTGTCCCCAGTGAAAAACACCAATATTATTTGTTCAAAGTATTTATAAATAAATCTCCAAAGTATCTGTAATATCTTTATCTCTCTCTCTCTCTCTGTCTCTCTCTCTTTCTCTCTGTCATCACTAACATATAAATCTTAAAGTGTTTATGAACTTTTAGCTTAGTGCTACTGATCCCTCTCCTACCCAATATGTCCCAACACACACACACACACACACACACAGAGAGAGAGAGAGAGAGAGAGAGAGAGAGAGAGAGAGACATTTACTCTTACACCTTTGTCAGCTGTCAGATGATATGACAAAAAGCTTGGCAGACATCTGCTCATGGATTAATGGTCTTGGTATTTCTTTCACTATCGAAGATAAATTGCGAGACAGCTGTATGTATTGAAAACCACAGCCGGCTTCCCAACACTGATGAGGTATGGGTGCACTGACCTACTTTCTAACTGGAGACCTGAGTAATTCTTCCACTTCAGGAGTTATTTTTTTCCCTGCAAGTAAAGATTTAAAGCAATACCCAGGGTCACTGTGTAAACTTCAGATGCTGAAGTGGCTCAGCTTCCTTCTTGACCGCATGTGGGTACTGATATGACATATTATTTGAAGATTATTCTGGAATTCAGAGATTACAAAGAGTATAAAAGAATTAATCCTTTGCTATGTCTGTGCAATTCCTCTCAGTGTAGGAAATGCCTATTTTTCAAACTCAGACTCACTTCAGTTGTAGGGAGGTAACCCTGAAGTGGTAACAACTTCAGCTAGCTTGCATTAATGAATATTATAAAAACATATAATGTAACATTTATCTGAGAAGTAGAGGAAGTAAAATACACAGCTTAATACATTGCAAGCAATGATCAACTAGCTCCATGACTTTTTTTTCTTTTGAAGTTATCATTCTAATCAGCATCCCAGGTTTGAATTTACTTATTAGATTTCCATAGCTGCACGGCCAAATGTTATAAACCTAGAAATTTGAAGATCATCAAAATATAGCATTTGAAATATGTTTTAAATTATTAGATTTATACAGCAAACACTGCATAAAACAGGCCTTGTAGTTTTTCATAGTTAATCCATCAGTTCTTAAAAGTAACACAAAAGCAGTTAGAAGCCAGTAATAGGAAGAAAACAGAGAAGTTGGCTGTAGCATAATTAGTGAATATTGCTTTTGGTAGTTTCCTATCAGAAACTATTCTACTGGGGGCTACAAACTCCCATAGGACTGAAGAGTAAAGAGGCAATGACACTCGGTCTAGAAGTTTCTCATTGCCAGGCCCCGCATCCTGCCTTCATATGTTCTGTGACTCAAAGAAAGTCATTACCACGGCCAGGATGTCGGTATCCTCATTGATTAAAAAAAAAAAATCAACTAGTTCATCAAGATCTTTCTAGTTCTAAACTGACCAGGAAAACTTCACAGGAAATATTTCATGAGAATAGAATACTAGATTCACACAAAATCTGGCACCCTCAGGGTGGTATGACTGTAGACAACATCAGCAGAGTCAAAGAAACAGAAATCATAACTAGTTCTGGGCCAAAAAAGGTCGACTGAGGATTAGTGACTCAAGACCACACTGGGAACTCAACCCACCACATAGGCAAGGTCAGAGATCACAACAGACACAACGCACATGAAAAACGAACTTCTTAAGAAAAGACAAGGAACGAGGAAACACAGAACCACTAAGTACATCAATAATTATTCAAACTTAGGAGTCAAAACCAAGTTACTTTTTCAGCTAGAAAATTAGAAATCATGCAGAAGTTGGTCTTCACATCATGTTTGCAAGAATGTAAACTGATAAAATTCAAAGATGACAAACTTGATAGTTCATAACAAAAACTAATGCATATCCATTGATCCACCACCATTATCTGTATATATTTTTAAGGAAATAATTATAAATGTGTTCAAATATTTAACTATCAATTGATGCAATATTATGCTATTTCTGACATCAAAAAATTATTTAAAATCTAAATACCCAATAGCAGATATTTAGACATTATTTACTAGTAAATATCTTTGTTATTTATCTAATTAAAAGTGGCACATTTTCCTGTGAGATACCACATAATCTATTAAAAATAACCTCATAGGAAATTAATAATGTTTAAAGATATTCTTAATACATTGTTTACTAAAAACACTGTTAATAAATATGAAGAAAAGAAGATTGTATATGTTTACTGATGTACTTGCTTATCTAACACATAGGAGTACATATATGTGTTCATGCGTGTGTGTACTTATACTACATATATTAACCCTCTGAAATCTCTAATTTTAAAAAGTCAAAAAAAGGAAAACACTGGTAACTTTGCAGGGTTCGACTTAATAAGTGAATACATATACATGGAAATAAGATTTCAAAAATATTTACAATAATGTTGGCTACGGTCGTATTTCCATTAGCTATAGTTACCTTTATTTTCAACATTGTAAAATTAAGATAAATTTTTAATGTTCAGAAAAAAATAATGAAACAAAATAACTTATAATAATCAAAAATATGAATTTAAATGAATCTAAAATACATAATTTTTAATTATGTGAGCTTTCAAATCCCTACCCTCAAGTCATTAGAATTTATATATGCCAAATAGACATAACAGAAACATGTATGTAAACATATGTGTACACATATTTGTTTGTAAAACATGTACATAAATAACACATAGGTGTATGTAAAACATGTATATAAATAACCAAGAGTTTTACTGTAATCTATCCCAAAATTTTCAGCAGTTATCTTAGGAAATAATTGCTCATCAGGATAAAAAATCACAATGCTCGGTCTTTCAGAATAGCCTGTCCACCTGTATTTTCTCCGCAGGACAGTCCCCAGGTGAATGGTCAGAAGGAAAATTAACGTCCTCGTGCTGATGGGCATAACCTGGCGTGTCGGAGCAGGATGTCCTCTACCTCTCTGGTCTCGAGGGCACGTCCCTTGTGCCCTGGGTGTCTCCGAGCCTCCAAGGCTGAAATCTGAGAATGATGAAGCGGGTGATCTTCCCTCCCTTGGTCCGTTTGTACGGATTATCGCCTCCTGCTGACTCAGCCTCGTGTTAGCGCTCACAGCCCGTGGACTGGAACCAGGCTCTGCGGGGCAGTCGACTCACCTTGCCGTCATGTGCACGTGGTGCACCCTTCACGGCTAAATTTTGCATCTTTGTCATGTAAGCAGCAAGGGCAGCCCAGAACACTAAGCCAAGAGCCTCCTTTCTGCCGGACTGTGCTGTTCTGCCTGGCCCACTCCCATGTGACTTAGGGCCAGGCTGCTCATGAAGTGACTTCACCTTAAAGCATTCCCAGAGGCACTTGCTCTCTTGAGCAACTCTTTCTCTCCCTCTCTGACTTTCTACCACCCCCCAGGAGCAGAAGATGACCGAACTTCCCTTTCACTTCTGCTACACCCTGACTGCCTTCTTCCTTATTCCAAACAGGCACGCAGGTCTCTTTTACACATTATTTTAAAAACTCTCTGAAAACAGCCTTGTACTATGATTAACTTGTGACGAAGAACCATAGGGGTCTTTGTTCAAGACAATAGCTTCCATCACTCTCTTTTGAGTCACCAAATATTAATATTGAATATTTACCCTGATGTATTTCTCAGCATTTCTCCTGTGAAAATTATTTCAAATGAACAAAGAGGGCAGAAGAGACAAAGCCAAAAACCACCAGCAACAATCTGAAACCTCATCTTCATTATAAAGTTATTTAAGAAAAAAATATTAAGCCAGGTATGATGGCACATGCTTATAAGAGCACAAGTTTGAGACATGCCTGGGCAATTCAGAAACTTAATGAAATCCGGTCTCAAAATTTAAAAATTCAAAAAGAGACCTGAGGACATAGATTAATATGAAGATTTTGGGTTCAATCTCCATGATGGAAAGAAGGAAGGAAGGAAGGAAGGAAGGAAGGAAGGAAGGAAGGAAGGAAGGAAGGAAGGAGGGAGGGAAGGAAGGAAGGAGGGAAGGAAAGAAGGAAGGAAATCAGGCAGATAGACATAAGAGTAGCCCAAAGAAGGATCCACAGCTAAAACAGAGAGATGCCAGAGAAGGAAGAAAGCAGCTTTCAACCGAGACTTGGAGGATATTGAAAGCTAACAAAGGAAATTAAGAGGAAACCAGTGAAAAATATGAAGATAATTTAAGAGAATAATTGAAATACATTGTATATTTTACTTAAAATATCTGATCTTTCTCTGAAGTTGCTCCACAGAGAAGCAATGGTTATACACACAATGTCCTGCCATGGACATAAAACTTAGAGGAAATCAAGGTAAACAACACAGACACCTGGGTCTACAGTTCATTTCTCTGCCACCTTGTTCCAGAAAGAATTTCAGATGTTACAAAAGTAAAATAAACAAGATATGGACTGTAGATTGCTGTAGAGATTGGAGGAAATGGTGGAGTCCAAGGAAACTACAGGTCTCGAAAGCAGGACAAATGCAAAGGCAGAAATAAGAACAGAAAAAGCTCACTTTTAGTTTTGCTTTTAAAACGGAATGATAGTAATTTAATCCCACATACAAATTTTCTGTTATAACAATATGAACAGATTTGTAATAATGATTCAGTGTATTTAATGGCAGTAAGAAGTACGATGTAGCAAGCACTCTGATTTAGAAAATACAGTTTACTATATCTCACCTTAAAAGGGTAAAAAAGGTAAAATATTGACTGAAAGCATTTGTATTTACATACATCATGTTACATTAACTTACTACATCTCACACATGGTCTTACTTTTGTAGTTAAGTAAGAGTGATTTTTGCTGCAAGTGGATACAGAGCTGGATTCTAATACCAGGTGGATTCTATATGACGTTTCATATGTTAGTGGAAATTATGTAAAGCTACGTGTAGACTTTGATCCAATGTGATATGCTTAGAATATTTAGAAAAATCAATGTTTGATTAATCAGATACTGTAAATGTTTGATACAGTTTTCACCTGCTAGGACACAACACCCAACATCTGCAACTTAAGGAAAGAAAGACTTATTTCAGATCAGTTTCCATCCATTCATGGGTGACTTGAAGTGGTAGAAGCACGTGGCATAGCAGAAGGAAAAGCCATTCAGGCCATGGCAGATAGGAAGCCAAGTGAGCAAGGAAGGACGGAGCTAGGACATATCCTTCCAGGTCACGTCCCAATGATCTGCCCCTTCCAGGTCAAGCTCCGGAATTCTGCCACTTCCAAGTAAAGCCCCAGTGTTCTGACTCTTCTGACCAGGCCCCGTTCCTTAACAACACATGGTTCCACAGGTAAGAAGCAACATCCAGACACATGAGAATTTTGGAAGACATTCCAGATCCAAACCCTAATAATGAACTTTACCCACACTACTACTCAGATGTGTGAAGGAAATCATGACTTCTTCATTATCTTTGACCAATCTAATCTTTTTTATTTTTAATGGGATATAACCCATAGATCATACCCTTTTACGATGTATGTTGAAGTCATTTTTAGTATATTCCCAGTAGCACATCACTATGATCTAACTCTAGAACATCTTGTCACCCCCCGCAAAGAAACCCAAACCCACCAGCAGTCACTCCCATCTTATCTTCCACACCGTCCCTGACAATCGCTAAGCCATTTTCCATCCCTATGAATTTGCTTTCTTGACGTATTTCATACAAATGGAATCATATTCTACACCATCCACCAAATTGCCTCAACTACTTAGTTCAAATTTAAGTATTAAGATTAGATTTTTTCCAGTTTAAGACAATTTAATTCTGGTAAACAATCAGTAAGCTTAAAGTACACTCAGCAGATCGCTTCCTCCTTCCCTTCCTACTTCCCGACTTGACCTGGAGTCCGTGGAAACCTAAGGAGTCCTAAGCAAGGGTGGGAGAGTGGGCTGCCTCCATCCCTGGTCTCTGCAGTGTGGTAACCCAATGACTGTGGTCTGGATCAGTGCCCCTCAACTGCAACTGGCTCTGGCTGGGCTCTTGGCAGATGATGGCATCCCCTGTTGTTGACATCTGAACCTGATACTGGCTCCAGCCATCAAGATCACTGCCCATGAGTCTCTCTTCTTTCCCGTTCCAGACCTTGCCAGCTCATGAACCTCTCAGCATGTCAGGGTCTACTCTGGGGGTGGGCCTGGATCCATTGGGGGTTTTTTTGGAGTTTTTTTCCACCACTATACACCCTCTATCTGTCATAATGTCTGGCATATAGTTACATTCAACAACATTCTGGGAATGAGTACATGAATCCCTCTAAATTCAGCTAGTATATTTCTTCCTCTGCAAATCCTCTGCCAAGCACCAACCCCTGTCCTCCCTGTGCTTCCACCAGCAGACGATCTCTCTTGATGCTACGTGGAGCACTTGCTGGCTTGCGTTACAGCCCACTCACTACGTAGGGCCATCACTCACATGTTATGAACGTTGTTCCTCTCTTACTGTCCAAGTGAAGAGTTTCTCAAAGCTGCCCTCAGAATTCGTCCCACATAAATAGTATTCCCCAAAATATTAAAATGAATAGTATTCAGAAATGTTTAATTTATCATATTTCTATTTTAAAATAACAGGCACATTTAGGAAATAATCATAGCTACAGTAAGTACAAAGTGAAACTAAGTCTCAACTCAGCCCCAGTTTTATCAATAAATAGTCCCCTATTGTGGAAATGTATGTTGTTCCCAGGATTCTGGTTTATCAATTTGTTTTGATTAAGTGTGTAAGAAATTATTTAATTGTTTGTGTTGGTAAAAGGGAAAGCTTACACAGAACTTTCTAAGGGAAGAAAGTCATGAGGGAATGAATCATAGGCAAAAAACCACATTAGCAAAATCACCTGTCACAGGGTGGAAAGGCAAGAGAGGTCTCACTAGGCAGGGTATGAATTTTATTTTGAAGGCAACAACAAATTTTGTTTTATCCACCTTAGATAGATAAGTTGTATCTTAGCTCTCCAATGGAATTGAAGTCTGTTCAATAAGGACTCAAATATATCTATGCCAATGCCTGGTTGATTCCCCACATCTCCTGCCACCAATTGTTTACAAGTGGTTTCTGCACCCTTCAGAACCCAGAGTAAAGACAAGTCCAGGCAATTTTAGGCTACAAAAGGAAGTTTGGAGTGAAGATGCTGAATTGGGAGGTTCATCTTTTATACTATGTTGAAAAAAAAGTTAACTCTTTTAATGTTCTGGTCACATCAAAGTCCACATGCTTCCTCCAAAGTCATTCCAGATTCTACACACAAAGGCATTTGTTAAGAAGACTTAGGGAAAAGAAGAGAAACAAACAAGGAATTCTTCCTTCAATAGCAGTGAAACCATCTTTTCGGGGTTAGGCAGTCTCCCTGGAACCAGAAGTGCTTTTGATGAAAAAAAAAAAAATCGGTGAACAAAATGTCAGGCTTTGAGAACCACTGGAATGCTAAATAAAGCAGCCTAGCGTGGGGGTTCTGAGCCATGGGGCTGAACCAAACTGCCTGGATTTGGACCAAGGCCCCACCATTTACTGTGTACTTGGAGTTGAGTTGTTTATGTCCTCTATGCCCTCTATGTCCTCATAAATCGAGATAATATTACCTATCTAATGGAGCTGTGTGGAGTACAGGATGAGTTGACACTCAGGTAAAGAGCACGCAAAGTAGCTCCTGCCACCTAGATGGCTGGCTTTACACCATCCAAGTTACCATCCCTATTCTGACTCTGTACTGCACCCTAGTATGCAGAGAGAAAGAGGAGGTGCCTACCCTACTTCCCACAGGCCTCCTTCTCAGAAAGCATTCTCCCGGGGTCTCTATTGTACCTCCCGTTGAACTACTTTTTTGTAATTATAAAATTCTAAAAAACAAAAAGTACCATTTTAGCCTATTATGTTTCATAACAGGATACCTGAGACACAATGATTAATAAAGGACAGATATTTATTTCCTATATTTCTGGAAACAGGAAAGTCCAAGATCAAGGGCTGTGTCTGGTGGAGAGCTTTCTGGTTAGAGTATCCCACGACAAAAGGTCAAGAAAGTACAAAATAGGCAGGAAGAGGAAGAGACAGAAAGATACAGGCAGAGACAGAGAAAGGGGACTGAATTCATCCTTTTATTAGAAACTCACTCATATGATAAGAACTAACCCACTCCTAATATAATGGCATTAATCATTCACGAGGGCAGAACTCTCAGGACCTAATCGCCTCTTGAAGGTCTCACCTCACAATACTGTTGCATGACACGCTACGTTCCAACACATGAGCTCTGGCAGACACATTCAGACCCTAATACCCACTTCTGTGCTGCCGTCAAGCAGATGCACGCTCTGGTCTTCTCTTTTCTCTGGGTAAAACTTTTTCTACACTGCTCTAACACAACAAAAGAGTGGAGAAAATCCTCCCAAATACAGACTTAAGAAACATGGATAAACCTGCCCCCGGCTTCCCTTTATTGGTTGCAACATTCCAGTCTCTGGCGCAAAGGTCAAAGAAACTTGTTTTGAAAATCGCACTGTATTTTGGCTCTTGTAAAGCAAAAGCATCTATGAGATCCAAAAAAAAAAAAAAAAGACTATGCTACCTTACAAGCCTATCAAGTTATATAAACCCTGGCTGGTTTCTGGAAATAAGTTTGCCGTTGAAAGCCTGAGACTAACACCTTTTTAAATTGTTTCAAGCAACGTGTGGAACCATAATGCCAGCCAGGACTCTCAAAGCCTCATTGTGAGCGCTTGTGCTTAGAGGCTGCTAATTGCTGGCCGCCTTCCATCCCTCTCTGCAAACACAGCACCATATTTGTCTTTCAGCTGCCACTATTTGTTAGGAGCCTATAAACAGAGAAGATTCTTTCTTAGCAACCAGTGTGGAAAAGTAGCACCATTCCCTGTTCCCGTATAATAGCCTAAAATAAGGAAAGAAAGGGAAAGGAGCTGGGCAAGGCTGCTTCTACAAGTCAAAAGGAGGCTCTGATATGCAAAGTTTCGCTGCTGGTGGCTGCTTGGCTTGGGAGAAAAGCTCAAGAAGCCTTCAGAAGCCTGCTGCCTACAGACGAACCGGCGACTAAAAATGACCTCACCACCATCTGCAGACGGCTAGTCACAGGGATATCTACAAGATAACAGACAATACTCCAGTTACATTATTCGTTTTTATTCTTTGGAGAATGGTCCAGGCTTCATCTTTCTATTTTTAGTCTTCAGCATCAAACCTTATGGGAAGTGTCACCAAGGCAGCTCACAGATACACACGCATCAGAATCACCCACAAAGCAGCTGGAATTCAAGGCACAGAGAAAAGGAGGGATGGCAGGAAAACACTGTTTTGCTGGCAGCTGCAGAACAGCTTCTAGTGGATATTACCTTTCAGATAGAGAAGGGCACTGAAATCATCGCATTTATGAAGAAAGCCCAAACCCAGCGTTGACAAAGAACATTGCAGAGGACCTGGGGGAGGGCTCAGGGCCATTTAATCTTTCAGGAAGTTTAAATGTTTCTGGAGTTAAATCAGTTCCCTCTTGCCAGCCTGAGAACAGTGAGCTGGGAAAACAGAACTTGTAGGCATGGAAACGTCAGGCAAGTTGGTATGAAAATTCATGACGGCGTTTACTGGAGGAAAAAAAAAAAAACAGGGAGAATATTCGGCAGAGATAAAGGGAAAGAAAGAAAGAAAGAAAGAAAGAAAGAAAGAAAGACAGACAACAGATTTGGAGCAATTCTGTGAGGCCAGCTAGTATGAAAGTTAAAATGAGGTTAACTGTCTGGCAAGGTTGCACACGCCTGTACTCCCAACACTCTAAGAGGTTAAAACAAGAGCACCACAGATCAAGCCCAGATTAGGCAACATGCGCATTCAGTGATACCCTGTCCCAAAATAAGAAACAAGAAGGGATAGAGATGTAGTTCACTGCAAAGGCCCTGGTTTCAACCTTCAGTATCACTCCCTCCAGAAAAAAAGGTAACTAAAATATACTAAGTCTTAATGACTGAATGGAAAGAATTAAACTTTTGTGAGCCATCATTGTTCTCCTTCAAGGACCTTGTGTCTAGAAACATCAGGGTTGCTAATAACCAGAAGAAAAAAACTTACCTTCTATTTGCTCATTATACCCTTGAAGACATATAACAACTAAGAGACTTTTTAGAATTGAACTATGGTAAATATTTTTCATAACTGAAAAATGTAAAAATATTGTGGGAAAAAAACCCAAGTCTGTGTTGAACACCAGCTCTCATTGCATGCTGATCTTCACAGTGGCCTTTGGTAAGAGTGTTACTGCAGCTGCTTTACAGGTAAGGACCTGAGGCCCAGAGAGGTCGAGGCCAAGAAGTAACAGAGCTGGCTTAGGATCCCACAGTGGCTACTTCCATCTTGCTCCAGCTTTTGTGCCACACGGGCCGAGATTTAGATAACACTACAAGTATTACAGCTTATTCTCACACACACAAAGGTGTTGTCAGCTTTCCATTATTATATGAAATGTACGTAATGTATATTTTTATAATGTACTTTATAAAGAGAAAAGTTTTGTTTGGCTTGTGGTATCAGACGTTTCAGTCTTGATCAGGTGACTCCATTACTTTGGGCCTATAACGAAGCAGTACGTCATGGCAGAAGCAGCTAGCAGAGAAAACGCGATCGCCTCACAGCCCTGTGAAGAGGAAATGAGGCAAGAGGTGGGGTCCCACGATCTCCTCCAAGGAAACACATCCAATGACCAGAAGACCTCTCACTCTGACATGGAGGTTAGTGCTAAGGAAAACCAGAAATTAATTAACAGAGAGGAATCAAATGAACATGACTCCTCCAAGCTTCTGGCACTAATCATGAGACCAATCAGACCTGTATTTCCAAGAACTTGGACCCCAAAATCCTAGTACTGAATAAGCTGCCTCCATGTCCCACCTACGCAAGTCGCAGTCAATTAGCGCCTATCCCGGGAGTCAAAAGGTACAATCAACTTGGAGAAACCCTTTCTGGACATTTGCACAGCTGCAAGAACTGGGGCTCCCTCTTGGGACCACACAGCTAAGGGAAAATGTGCTGTTCCTTTTAATAAACTTGCACCCATGTGGCTCCTGATATTAGTATCATTTAATCTTTTTGCCAGCATCCCATTGGGACTTGACTCACTAGAAGCTTGAAAGAAGAGTGACCAGCCTGTGTCACTGAGGAATTTCTAACCGGAATCTCCAGAGCCCCAACTCGTGTCACATGGTTTTTCCAATTCTTTGGGGAAGTTACTTGGAAATAACTTGGAAATAAGGGCTCAAGCCCCTCACCTTTTAGAACAAGTAGAACTCACTTCTTGAAGGTGCACCACTGCCCAACAATAGGCTGGCGACAGAGACATTACCACGTGGGCCTTTGGGGGACATTCTAGATTCAAATTATAACAGACAGTATCTTCTATTTTTAATATAAGAATGGGAAATGGGGGAAGTCAAAAAATGGGAAACCTTTTGGGGAAGGCAATACTGAGGATTGAACCAGAGCCTGCAGAGCTACATCCACAGCCCTTTTTTGTTGTTTGAACAGGGTCTCATTAAGTTGCTAAGTGGCCCGGGCTGGGCTCAAACTTGTAATCCTCATGCCTCTCAGCCTCGTGGAGTGCTAGGATTATAGGCACGCTTCACCACGTCCAATCCACTTTTGTATTTTTTGAAAGCTCTTCCCCTTGGTCATAAAGTTTCTCTATCTCCCTCTACTTTTGTACATTCACTTTATATTAGGGTCCTACACAGGGTCTTCCCTGTGAACTCACTGTGGCCAGGTAGTGCTTCGATGAACACCCCACCCAAGACTTCTCAGTTTCTAATCATTCGGGATTTCTTCCCTACTTTATTGCATCCCGGCCAATTTGTGGGCTCGTAATGTCATAGTACAGGCAGCAATGGGCAGCAACAAGCCTCCAGGCCAAATAGAGACTGAGTCATGGGTGCTGCTTTTTCTCGTGACCTTGTTGGTCTCCTTGTTAACATGGTCAGAGCAATGATGGGGTGGAAAAACTGGAGAAAGTGTCCCAGAGGCTCTTCTGGGCTCCAGTGTGGTTCATTCAACTGTGATGCGGTTCAACTGGGCTCTCAAACTCTAATATCTGTAATGCAGCTTTGATTCAAGCACTGAAAGGCAACCATACATGATACATGGTGGAAATGACCACATTCCAGCCTTGTCCCTTTCTCTCACATATTAAATTTTAGTCATTTTTTTATTCCTCTCCAATTATAGTTTAAATATTGAAGAAATAAAATCTTTTCTGTCAGCATACTAAAAGCAGTGGCTTTTTATCATAGGCAATGAGCTGGAAGCTCCACATAACTTGAAGAATATGAATTTTCCTTCCTAAGTGTCTGATTTAATATAACATAAGGGGAAACAGGGAGAAATCAAAAACTTTCCTCAGGCCCTTTCTAAGCAAAAAATTCTTTAGGAGTATTTGTAATGTGCATATATATATATATATATATATATATATATATATATATATATATACATGCAATTGTTAGTGTACATGAATTTACACTTGAAGAAAATGTGATATATAGTATCAATTCAAATGTTGGCAAAGATGCGGAGGCACTAGAACTATTAAACACTAGGAAGTGGAAAATGACCTAACAACTTAGAAAAACTATGCAAGAGTTTCTTGAAAATGTAATCTAGTCAGTCCATACTCACCGAAAAGAAATGAAAGCAAAATTTCACACAAAACTTCTATATGCAAGTTCACAGCAGCACTAATAATAACACTCGCTTAACAAAGCGCTAAGTCAAGCGCTAAGTACCTGAGTGCGATTCCCCAGCACCTGGCGTGGTGGCACACGCCTATAATCCCAGCACTCTGAAGGCTGAGGCAGGAGATTTGAGGTGAGTCCAAGGCTAGCCTGGGCTCCATAGTGAGTTCAGGACCAGCCTGGACTACGGAGGGAGACCCTGTCTCAAACAATAATAATAACAACTACTACTACTAAAATCTGTAAGCAACTCAAGGATTCATTAGCAGGTGTGGATAAACAAGTGACGGTACATTCAGACGGTAGAACACTATGTAGCGCCAACGATAACAATGGCGATGAGGTGAAGGAAACAATTGATACATGCAACCGCAGGAGTGAATCTTAAAGCCATTATGCTCAATGAAAGAAGCCAGATGTGAGTCCGTACTACATGGTACTATTTGGATGAAATTCTAGAAAATGCAAAACAAGCCCACACTGACGAAAAGCAGATCAGTGGTTGCCTGAGGCCAAGGACAGGAAGAGAACTTAAAAGGGACAGAAGGAAATGTTCAGAGGTAATGGAAATGTTATGTATCCTAATTGTGGCAGTGATTTCATGGGTGTATACTAATGTCAAAACACAGTTAATTGTACCCTTTAAATAAATTGAATTGTACACTCTAAGTACACGTCTTTTACTTTGTGTAAATTATAGCTCTAGAAAACTAACGTACCAGTTAATAAATTAGAAGTGTTTTCATTTGATCAGCATTCTTTTCATTATGAAAAAATTCCCCACAGTATCTTTTTACATCTGTAGGACAATTTAAATATAAGTTTATTTTCAAAAACAAAACAAAAGCTTGCAGCATTTTTCACACAATGCTTCTTTGCAGATCATGAAAACCCAAAATTAGCCTCTGCTTAAGTGTGTTCTGAGACTCCACAAGCAAGGGATGCTATATCTATGTCATCAAAACCCTTGTCTCAGTCCCAGCACTGAGTAATCTCCATTCTGGCTTACAAAACTCTCACTTAAGTACTGAATATAGACCCCACCAAGAAGCACCTACAATTTTAGGAAGGCTTTTCCTTACTACCTATGATGCTAATGGGCTGACGTTATTTTACCCTTGTTGACCTTTATTCTCCTACCTAAAGCTGTCCGACAACTTTTCAGGTCTGTCCTTCTCTGTCTCACCTCCCCAGTGATTACATTTTTCTAGTATCTAACTCCTAGGAGCAGGAGTGACTTCTGACAAACATTCCTTCCAAATCCAAGGTATGAGACGGAAGAGGTTCTCTCTCAGGAGTACAAGACAGACACCTCCAAGAAGTTACTCTCAAAATTCACAATCTGTTTTATTCTCAGAGCTGCAAGTTAATGACTAAGGAGACAATGTATGGGATGCACATCCCTTTACTCTGGCCTTAGGAGAGAGCGAGAGACAACCCAACTGTCATAGCAGTAGCTTGGAGAGTCCTGTAGCATCACAATTCTTGATAAAGAAGCCTCATAGCAAATGCAGAAGTTTTCAGTGCAGAAAGAGAAATAAGCAGAATTTAGTCTGCGAATCCTTGAGAGCAGAAATAGTTACAAATAAATGGCACCATCTATGGCGGTTTAGTGTGGTCAAACTCATATTCTTTCACTCTACTCTCATTACGTAGAGCATGGCTAAAATTTTGAGTCCTGAATATCAGTCGTAGACAGACATGTCACCCTTCCTCAATATATTTATTTGTATTTTAGGCACTGAAGCTACTGTATGCTGTCCTAATTCTATGTGTCATTTTGCAACCATGAATTTACAAAGAAGCAGGAGACTTATAAGAAAAAGTACTAAGATCCTAACTCTCAACTGGAAGGCTAAAGATAGCAAATAGAATTGGTGAGCTAGCATGATTCTATGTGAGACCCAGGAACACAAAAGGACAATAGGCACATTTGTCACAACGATAGAGAGGAGTGCCAGGAGGGTGGACCACAACATCCCAGCAGGGTTTGGACAGTGCAGGAGGAAATTGCCAGGCCTGGGCAAGTGGGCAGCTGTTGCTGACACTTCGTAGCCTCACCCTCTCAGTCATGTATATGAGCTTCATTCAGGAATGGGAAGGGTGTGTCACCAAGAGCTGGGACACCAAGGCTCAGAGCTAAGGAAGTTGTGTTGTGGGATGTTCTTGGTTGAGCACACGCATACAACAGCACCAGAGAAGAAAGTCTATTCAATCACCTTGGCCATCACAGGGAGCAGAAGTGCTGGTGGCCTGGGAGACCGGAAGGCCCAAGTTCAGCTAGCTGCGTAGGACCCTAAGTACTAATGTTAATTCATAGACTCCGTATTCTCAGAGAATGCTGAAGGCCTCCATACCAGTGTAATGAGATGGAAGCAGGTGTGGCCTCGCCACCTATATCTGAGTGGAAAGGAAGAGACCGAGAAATGGGAAATTGGACTGTGTTAAGAATTAGTCCCTTAGGAATATAAACTCAAACTCTCTGTGGAAACAATAACATTAGAAAGTCTTAGAGTTTGTTCTGACCCATCTCCCAATCACAAAGGCCTCAACATTTCTCTACCCAGTGAATGGTAGCAGCACCGTCACACCAGCAGGAAAGAGACAAGGATCACGGGACAATCACCATTATCTTCATGTTTACCATCAACACTGACCACTCTTGGAACCTTTTCTAAGTGAAAATTCAAAAGCAACAATTAATTTTCAACGTTGTATACTTGAAGTTTAGAGATTTATTCCTGACTTACCAGTCCAATCTGCCTTTCGCTGGCCAAGTACTTGGGGGAGTGGGAGGAAAGTACATCCCTTACAGTTTGGAAAAGAATGTGTACTTTGTACTTAATACTCTTATTTATTTGCTCAGCTCCAGGCCTTGTGCTCATGAACCACAAGAGGGGTTTAAATAAAGTAGAAAGGAAATTGAATTCCATCAATCAGTACATTAAAACATAACCAAAATTACATGTCATAGGTTGTACCATTTCATCACTTGTATGTAACTAATGTTTTCTGTGCATGCCCCTTCTGAGAAAATATTTATGTAACATTACATTTCCTGCAAAGAAATTCATCTTCTGGCTTCCTTACAAATAAAAAAAAAATGTCTAGTGAGTTAGAAAAGAGAGAGAGAGAGAGAGAGAGAGAGAGAGAGAGAGAGAGAGAAAGCTACTATAGTCCCACTGCTTAGCTTGAAAGCAAAATTTATTATTAAAAAAGTGTTCCTCCCTCTAAATAGAAGATAAACTGATTTTGAAGCTTTTGTTTTCTTTCCTTTAAAAAAAAAGTGTAATTGTTCAACTATAGTTTAAGGGCACATATCATTCTTTCGTTCAAACAAAAGTTCAGTACTCCAATAATATTCTACACAAGAATAACTAAAAACAATTTTTGTAGTATGCTTTTTCCCTCAAAATGCCGATTTCTTGGATCAAGAGAAATTGTTTTATCTTTGTCTTGTTTTTGTTTTTCTTCCTTTTTTCTTCTCCAAGGTACAAGGTAGAGTATCCAAAGATACAAATAGTGAAAATTCTACTTTGGAGGGCACTTGTAATGTAGTCTCTACTCTTCTCTCTTGAGACAAGTTAAGGGCAAGCCACCAAAAAACTACCATCATTTTCTCTCACTATGCTGTTTTTGTATCCCCAGGTGTTTTAGACAGCCCCAGCTGGCCATGTGACCACATCCAAATTAGGTATGCTTATGAGTTCCAGGCCTTTGTCCTGCAAAATGGGACACAGTCTGCAGGATTGCCATAAAGCAGTTCAGTAAATCATAGTTGGAGTGAGTGGTGGTGTTAGGCATGGAACAGGAGAAGTCTCCATGCTCAACTTTGTTTATGTATGTTGGAGTTTCCTCACAAATAAACTGAGACTATTAATACTGCTCTCCTCATGGTGTCATGGAGAGTATTAAATAACGTACATCTGAAGAGCTCTGAAATACAACTGGAATGTGATAAGCACTTAGTAAACTTAATATTTGTAATTTCAACTAAATTTGTTGAGTTGATATGGTCCTACTCTTCAAATACGAAGACCAAGCAAGAGAAGAAAGCAACACTCATTCTATGGCACCATAATAATGCAGATGCTTCCAATGCATGACCTTGATTAGTTTTTAGTTAGTGATCTTATTAAGTAAATATTATTTGCTTTATTTTGTAAATGCAGAGTGTGGAGTAAAGAGAGATTAACTGTATTTTTTTTATAGTCACAGAGCAAGTAAGTGGTAAACTAGGGATCTGAAGGCAAAATTCAACCTTTTCTGTTGTCTCCTACACTTGCTGTATAACAGAGCCCCTGTCCTTAAATAATAAATAGTCACAGATGAAGACCTGCACGTAGGTGACTAAATATAAAAATGCACAAATTCCAGAGTAGAACTGTAAGTAGAAATATTTGCCTGAAGGATTGGGGAATTCCTTGGAAGTGCTAGAGGAGTAACATTTGAAACATGAAGATTTTCTTGGAAAACAAGGGCATTGGGATAGGAGGGATGGAGAGTAAGACACAGATTCAAAACTTTTGGCTCCCCACCCCAAAAAATGCCAAAGGTAATGGAGAACTAGCAGAGAAAATGACCAAGAGTACTGTCTCTGTGGGTGGGAACGTGAGTGTAGAGAGGCCAGCAGTCCTTTCTCACAAAGCATGTTACTACTTGCAGTAACCCCAGGGACTTGCCTCCATGTATAATGTCCACAGCTTTAATGGGAAGGACCAAACTCTCTGTGGTCACCGCCTACTTCCAGCAGACCACACCTAGGCTTTGCAGTACCTTCAAGGTATCTCCAATGTCTCTTTGCTGGCCGGGAGCCGCTGAGTTTGCGTTGCAGCATTTACTCTGCTCTCGCTGTGACTGGATTGTTCCACAGCAGCTCTGTAAACCTGATTTATTAGTTTCAGCTGCCTAAGAAATTGTTCCGCATCGTTAGCCATTAGAGAAAGGGAAATCAAAACAACATTGAGATTCCTTCTTACTCCAGTAAGAATGGCTGTTAGCACAATCTCAAGAAGCAACACGTGCTGGCCAGGTAGTGGGGAAAGGAACGCTTCTACATTGTTGGTGGGGCTGTAGACTGACACAACTATTATGGAAACCAGTCTAGAGATTCCTCCAAAAACTGAGGATAGATACTCCATTTGACCCAGCTCTACCTCTACTGACATCATAGAACAGTGATATATGAGTATCCATGTTTAAAGTGGCACAATCCATAATAGCTAAATGTTGGAGTCACCTGACATGTCCATCAATAGATGAATAAAGAAAATGCCATCTGTATATACACAACAGTAGACCACTCTGACATTAAGAAAAATAAATTTGATCATTTGTAAAATGGATGCACCTTGAAAGCACTATGCTCAGTGAAATGAAGTAGACTCAGAAGGTTAAATATCTCACAGTTTCTCTAACATGAGAAGTTCAGAATTTAAATAAGAGCCAAGTAAGAGTGATGGCAGAAGATAGAGAGGTAGTTTTTTGTGGACAAAGAGAGGGAATATGGGAGGGAGTGAGAAAGTGGGAGGGGAAGAAGTGAGCTACAAATACTGAAGATGCAATATGTGTGTGCACAAGTGCCTCAGTTGAATGTATGAATGTGATTACCATGTGTCACAAATGTATGCTAGCAAAAGTAATTTTTGGAAGGCAAGAACATACATTTTCTCCAAGATGTTTTAATCCTACTCCAAAATGAGTCCTTCTGGTTAAATGAAATGAATTAATCTTTGTTACTAGGATACTTTTTAAGACCTTTTATGAGACATTATTACATTGTGTTAGACTCTGTGCCTCTCTTCCCCAACATGAACTTATGGCAAGCGCTTGTCTTTCTCACCTTTCACATCTAGGCTAATGCTTAACACTGAAACATTTGACATATGAATGAATGACTGACAATCAAAAGGTCCTGGTCAGGCATTTTAGGACCTCTGTCAGAGAGACCATCCAACCTACTCAATGTTTTCTTCCAATAACCTTAACAGAGAAATTTCAGGCTGGTCTTCTCACTACTCAGACCTACTTCTACCACTCCAGTCTTCACCCAAACTCCTTCTGCTTCTTTCTTTACCATTAAGCCATCTGAGACACGTTTATTGTTACCTACAGAGCTTGGCTACACAAAGCCAAATTCTTTTGTCTTTGCCAACAAAGATCAACCATTTCCTTCACGATGTGTAAAATATTCAAGTTCTTGTTATTGGCTATTTTCTGCCTCTACATTTTTCCCATAATTGTCTTTAACTTTTTGAAATTCAACATTCAATTTACCTTGTCCAGTTTACGTTATCCAAAACATTTCTAGTAATAATATATGACTCTTTCTACTATCAATAAATATGACGAATAGACAGGAAGTTTTACAAGGAACTGAGCTACATCTCACCCTCACCATGTGTAAGTATTTTCAAGGGATATGATGCAATGCGCTAAGATCCAAGACTGTGCAATTGTTCCCCAACCGGATTTTTCTGGCTTCAAGAGTCAACATTTGCTGCTTTAGCATACAGGCTCTTGAGTCTATAGATTTCACCTGAGCCTCTAGGGGGGCCAGTCCCTGGTATGCAGACTGTCGGCCTTCATTCTGATCCTTGCTGCTCTGGCGGCCTTCCCAGCTTCAATCCAAACCTTCTCTTCTGAAGTGAGCAACTGCATTTTCTTTGCCAGAACAGGCCTTAGCCCTAAACCAAACAGGGCAGCTGTTTGCCAAACTCAGAGGTGACATTTGATGCTAATGATCAACATGGCGCTAAGCATCTGAGAAGTGACCCAGTGGAAAGTAATGATGCTCAATTTCCAGAGTAACAGCCATAATATATTTTAAAAGGCTTTTTATCTACTTGGCTCTGGCTGTAGGGCATCAATAAAACATTCGCATTTATATTCTTTTTAAATTCATGGAAAGAATGTAAATGAAATATTTACTTTATAAAAGCCTCATTTGGCATAAAATTAAGCAGGAAATATTGGAAATAAGGAATTTTTAAGTAGATAGAAGAAGACCTGAAAGAAAACAGAAGGGAAAACAGTACTTTAGAATCCTTTCTCAATTGGTCATGTATTCCCTCTAAACACCTACAACTTTTAAACATCGAAGTTTGAGCTATCTGAGCCATGTTGGTCAAAATTCATTCTGAGACTGTTCTAACGTAGGATAGAGAGTCACAGTCGATGGCAGAAGACTTCCCCATTGGTGCTGCTTCTTTCATTCTATGAGAATCTCAACTCTCCTGAAGTCATCCCCAATTCAGGTTTATCTTCCCATGGGCATCTCACATGCACTCTACATGTGGCTTTTTGGATAGAGCAGCTCCTGCAAGGTTTATACTACCACTGGTAGTTTATACCAGTGGTCATAAATAAAATATTATTACACTCAGGGTATCTTAGTCACTTTCTTGTTGCTGGGACACAATACCCAATATCCAGCTTAAAGGAGAAAAGGTTTATTTTATAGCTTCATAGCTGTCAGTCCATTCACGGTTGGCTGGTAATGGCAGCACGGTGGAAGGGTCTAGTGGAACACAGCTGTGCACAGCATCACAAGAAAAAGGAGAGGAGTTGAGGTGAAGCCGGGCAAGAATACATCCTCTTAGTGATCCACTGCGCTCTCAATAATCCACCCCTCCAGATCAGATCCCATCTCATAGAAGCATGGGAAATCCACAGATTAAGCCACAGTATCCAGTTAACACTCACAATCCAGTCACCTTTCCAATACATGAGGCCTTTAGGGGACACTTCAGGTCTAAACCACAACACAAAGTTTTCCATAAAAATAGAAGCTAGTAGAATTTATACATCCTGCTCCTACAAATAGATGTATGTAAGTATATATAAGTATATTGATGGATGTAAAGATAAAGTAACAGAACCAGTAGAATCTGTACATCCTGTACCTATGAATATATATATGTGCCTATATATATATATATATATATATATATATATATATATAATTAGATAGATCAGAAGATTTATTATAAGATATTTGCATATGCAATTATGGAGTCTGAGATATCCCATGATTTGCCACATGCAAGCTGGAGTCCCAGGAATGTTGGTGGCACAGCTCAACAGGCCTAAAGTTACAAAGCCAATGACCAATGACACTGATTCCAGGTCAGATTAGCAGGCATATGTAGGGGTCCCTGGGGTCCCTGCCACCATTGACCACCAACGATCAGGAACCAGCAAAGTCTGGGGAAGCAGGGTCTCAAGTGGCGTGAGTATGACGAAATCACATCCAGGAGACTGAATCAGTGTAACAGTACTGAGGGCCAGGTTTATAAGCAGATCAAGGAAGGTGAGTCAGCCAGGGTAACAGGGCAAGAGTCATTTGCTGATTGGAGGGACCTGGGGATCTGAAAGTGTCCCACAGGCATGAGAATCAGAATTGCAAGCAGGAGAGGATCAATAGCCCAGCTCCACCAAGCAGTCATTGTACATGCAACTTTCCCACTTTCTGTCTATTCAGGCCCAATAAATCAAATGATGATCACCTACATTAAGGAGGACATCTGCTACACGAGTTCCTTGATTCCAATGCTAATCTGTCACAGACACACATGGAAATCATGTTTAATCCACTATCTGGGCATTCTATGGCCTCGCCATATTGATATATAAAACTAAATATCACAACATCAAAACCACCAATGGCCAGAGAAGCTGACATCATTACTGTTCATGCTCATGAAAATTATTGATTCTGGTAACACTTCCCAGGAGAGTGGGCAACCGGGCAAAGCCAAGTCTACGATGTGCTTGCCCAGACACAATGACATCGCTGTTAATATCTACCCACTCATGTTCCAAAGCCAGCCCTGCCCAATCAATGCCTGATTGTGCCATTTTGAGGATGCTGCCACCTGAGGAAATAAACTGCTCTTCAAAACCTCTAGTTTTTCAACACCACAGTAAAGGACAGAATGCTTATTCACACTCCAGAGATATTTTTATTAAATCACTCCTTCTAATTCCTTTATTATAATTTCTTGCCATAAGAGTCTAAAAATGAACCGACATAGATGATCTGAAATGACCCTACTGGCTATCCGTAGAATGACTTCCCACTCATGCCAAGCCATGTACTAATCCTTGAGTACTTTTTCAGCCTCTTGTTCTCTCTTCCTTCACAAAAAGTGTCTTCAAAATGATTTTCTTCTGTAAATAGTCTTCATTTAAATACCAGTTAGTGCCTGGTAGAATTACAAATTCCTCACACATGAACAGGAACCTTGAAGGCTGGGACATGTGTTTTCCAAAATGTGAGGTTTCCTTTCAAGGCAAATGTATCTTCCCAGACAGCACTCACAGAGGGGATGATGGGAACTTGAAAATTCAAAACTTGAGTTGCTAAAAATAAAGGCAATCAGCTCAGTTTTCACCAATTGGTTGTTTTGGGTTTTTTTCTTTTTTTTTCTTTTTTTTTTCCTTTCTTTGTGTCTCCAAAAGTATTGCCTTATGTTTTCTGAGTAATTAAAATCTGTGTGGTAATCCCAACAGAACCAATTAAAAATTTAACGGAAGATGGAAAAAGGTCTAATAATAGTAAAAGAAATTCCATGTTCCTGATAATTCTCTGCTGTAATTAATTAAATCTGAGTTAGTTTCATAACTAGATATATCACTGTAAGAATCTCAGGAATGTATTAAACAGTTTTTCAGTAGTGACATCTTTTCTGATTTGAGGCCCCAGTGGAAGAGCAGTTGGAAGATGTCATACAGAGGACTTTATATGTCTGGCTGTCACTGCTGTGGGCTCCCCATCACATCAGGATAACCAAGAAAATTAAAACCCCTGGAGAAGCCAATGCTACATCCTCTAATTTAGACTGCTTCATAGGGTGAAGCTGGGCATGTGTTCAGTTCTAGGACTGCTTGCTAAACTTCCCACCAACCTCTCTGATCAATCACCATCTCATCCACCTTCAAAAATATTTAGCTAAGAGACATCTAGGTTCCAATAAAGCCCTATGTAACTATGAACATACAAGTTACAGGCTAAGTTTCATGACAAGAAGAAGAGAGAGACTACAGCATTTTTCTAAAACAAAAGAACATACACACTAACTAGATTACCATGTGCCATGTGAGTGGCAGGCAGTCATTGCAGTTGATCCTTTATGATATACGTGGGTATAAATTTCTCTATTTAATCTCGGCTTCTTTTAATATCATGCTGCCAGAGAAATGTACAGTTTATTATTTATATTTCACTTGTAGACTAGCATAATGTTCAAACTATTTTGCTTAACACTTTAAGCAGTACTGTATCTTAAAAATACATGATCAACTAACATATTTTTAAGATATTTCACACAGCTCAAAATAACTTTGAAATCATCTTACAGTATAGTTTTCAAAAAATATGTAATCCATGGCATGTCTTCAACCCATATGGAGAGACAGAAATTAAAGAATACAAATCAAAAGATTCAGATAACACATTACCAAGCTCACTGCAGCCCATTTTACGTCTTCAGACCACAGCCAGGAGCTCAGACCACTGTGAAATGTATGGGAGTCCTGAGAGTCAAGAAAACTAGATGAGAATATATGAACAGACAGTAAAACCCAATAACTACTGGGAAAAGAAAACAAGAAACTTCCCAAAGCCCATGACTCTTGATGGAATGCCCGTTTTGCAAGTAAAAATATAATTTATATATACTTTTTTAATGTAATGATAATATAGGTGACTTCCACTATCCCAAGAATTGAAAATGTACAAGAACTTGACACACCCTATTGACGACTTTAGGTAATCAAATCCAAGAAGATGTTGCTGCCTGACTATGGGAGATCAGAAAACTTTCCAAGAAACTACAAATTCCTGCTGAATATCACAATTGCAAGCTTGTCAAAAAACATGAAAGACCTTCAGTTGACTAGATGGCCATCTTCTGTAAGTTGAATTGGTACATGTAACTTATGGATTCAATCTCTTCGGTAATCCTCACTAATTTTTGATAGGAAGTAGAGATCAGAGGCACCCTGGTGTTCTGTGACTCTCTTAGTACAGGAACATGGAACTTCCTACTGAGGCTGTGACTAGAACATTTATTGGACACATACTATGTGTTAGGCATGATAACATGTATGGAAAATTATGAGACGTTAACCCTGCCCTTAGCCTTTAAGAAGCTTAATGTCTTTAGAGCTGCTGCACTGTAATAGTGTGAAATATGATAGGCATGGGGAATGCATGGCTCTCTCTCTCTACCGGAGAAGATATTTTTTAAAAACTAAGTGCAATACTAGAGGGTAGCTCAGTGATAGCATGCTTGCCTGATATGTGTGAGCGTCGGGGTTCTATTCCTAGCACTGTTAAAGAAAAAGGGACTGCAGTGTTGTTTGGCGTATGCTAAGATAGAAGAATGCACCAGGCCCAGGAGAAGAAAACAGAGGACAGACCCGTAAACCACATGTGAGGGTATAAGCGAATGGAGTCTGCTTTCCAGAGAAATTAATACTGGCACTGAGCTTGGAAGGTTCCGTGGAAGAGACAAAATGAGCCAAGAAGGTAGAAACCAAAATGGCGCCCTCGTGGCAAAGCTGATTGGAGAAACAGAGTTAGTTTGCAGTCATCGGAGCTTGCTAGTGTTCTCCGCCCACGCGGGCCATGTGTGGGCGGTATTTTTAGGTCTGCAGAACAAGTCTAGTTCTCTGGGTCTGAGAGCAGAGGGAAGAGAAGGCGCAGTCATCATAACTAGTTGATGGAATAGCTCCACCTGGTTAGAAGTGTGGGGCAAGGCCAAGAAAGTCATATTAGAGAAGATTCTCCACACGAAAATGAAAAGGGTAAAAACCACCTGCTACTCTCTGCAAGCATCCTAGTTCAGACCACCGTCACCTCTCACGCAGATCTCTCACCCCGTCCTGCTTCTGTCATTACAGTCAATTCTCTACACGGTACCCAAAACAACCGTTTTTATTGTAGTAAAACATACTTAATATTATGAAATGACGTTTGCTGCTGAGATTTTATGTTTAAGCTCAACCCTCAGTGATGCTGTACTGCAGCAGGGAGGTGAGTAAGGGAGTGAATGAGGCCCCAGCACACAGCAAGAAGGCAGCCGTCTGCAGCCGAAGTCACCAGGACTGCTGGCACGCGGCCGGGGCGGTGAAAGAATACGCTGCTTCTTTTTAAGCCTCCTGGCTCATGGTATTTTGTTATGGCAACCTGAGCTAAAAACACCTGGTACAGAATTTACCACTTTAACCATTTCATAGGGGCATTCAATATATTTATAACTTGCACAACCTTCGCCGCTGTCTAGTTTCAATCTTTTCGTCTCCCAAAAGGAAAGCCTGCACCCTCTCTCTTTCACACACTTTCCAGCCTCTGGCAACTATTTTGCAAGCAGGTTTTGTTGTGGCTATTATTGTTGTTTCGGTTTCTTTGATTGTTCGTTTAGTTTTTAATGTTGAGGCTTTAAACCCAGGCGCTTAAGCTCTCCAGGCAAGTTACACACAGTCCCGAGCCCCTGACAACAGCTAATGTGCCTATCCTGGATATTCATGTAAACAGATTCATATAATATGTGGCCTTCGTACCTATTATTTTCCATGTAACATCAGGTGCTCAAATCTCATCCACGTTGCATTGTATTTCATTTCTTTTTATGGTTGAATGGGTATTCCACTATACAAATATACCACTCTTTATTCATTCTTAGTTTATGGACATTAGTACTGTTTCTACCTTTTGACTATTTTAAACAGCGCTGCTGCGAACACTCGTGTACAAGCTTTTGTTCGAACATCTGTTCAGGTCTGTGCCTGAAAGTGAGCTGCTGATCATATAGTAACGAACTGGCTAAGGAGCTGCCAACGTGTTTTCTGTAGTGCCTGCATTTTATATTCCTACCAGTAATATATAAGTTTTCCAATTTCTCCACCTCTTGACAATTCTTGTTATTTATTTTATTTATTTTATTTTATTTTGGTACTGGGGATTGAACCCAGGGCCTGCACATCCCCAATCCACTTGTGTGTGTGTGTGTGTGTGTGTGTGTGTGTGTGTGTGTGTGTGTGTGTGTGTGTTTGATTTTGAGACAAGTTCTCACTAAGGCACCAAATTGCCCAGATTGCACTCAAACCTGCCATCCTCCTGCCTCAGCCTCCTGCCTCAGCCTCCTCCTAAAGTACCGGGATTACAGACCCATGCCACTGGGCCCAGAAATACTTGTTATTTTAGGACGATCTTTTTAAAGTCCAGTCATTTCACTGACTCATTGTAAATTAAATGTTAGGACTCTTGCCATGCCTGCACAGTCCGGTACTGTTGGCCGACTGTCTCCCTCCTCGCCTCTGTCCTCTGTCTTTCTCAATCTCTGGGCATTCCCAACACACAGACTTCACACCTGCTGTCCCTCCAGACTTCATGGTTGTTCCCTGCCAGCAAAGATCCCTGCTTGGAAAGGCTTGCTTGGGACAACCCTCCAGAGAGCCCTGCCAGCAATCCCCTGCAGGTCCACATGTGCCTGCTAGCACTTGCTATCTCGTCACCCTGGTTCATTGCCTTCATAACCTTGAAAACAATCTAAATTTTATTTTCTACCTGTTACTATATTCATCTACTATACTGGCTTTCATGGTAACAGGACTTTCATCATGCTCATATTCAGTACTGTATCCCCACTGGAATGGTGTTTGGGACAGTATAAATACTCTACAGATGTTTCCTGAATAAATGAGTAAAGATTTTATAAATAAATGAATTCCAAGCTAAAGCAGCAGCATGGCAAGGACATAAACACCAAGTGGTTCAGTGCGTTCTGTAAACCACAGCTGTTTTGGGTGGTTGGAGGAAATGGATCTGCTCAGGAAGCAGCGGTGGCGCAAACCAAGGAATTACTTAGGAACAGAGCTTCAGGGCCTTGTGAATTAAACTCAGGAGTTTGATATTTACCCAGAGTGCTACATGAGAGCCTCTGAAGAATTTTACACAGATAATGTACATGGTCAGGCTTATATTTTAGGAGAAATCACTGGGGTAGTAGGGTGCAGAGTGAACTGGAGGAGTGAAGCCAATGGCACTCAAATTGGCAAGAACTTTGAGTGATCGCACAAGAGTCTGTGAGAGTCTGAGATAACAAGTAGACGGGGGACAACCTGTCTACTAGCTCTTACAAGAATGCAGTAGTAAGTAGGGTGGTAATGAGGTAGTCATGCACCAAGGCAATCCCTGAGTCCTGGCCACCTATCCTGTGTTCCTGAGGGGAGGAGTGAGGGACTGCTTTGGAGTCTGGGCCTCAGTGACAACGATGGCGGTGTGCTTCCCCAGAACAAAAGAGAGAGGAAGAAGAAAAAAGCAGAATATTTAGATTCCAGCTCATCTGACTTTGAGTTTCTCTGACAGAAATAATTGAATAAATAGCATCAATGGATAGTTGTCTTATACAGTAGAGAAAGAAAGGGGGTGGGGGGAAAGAGGAGTATTGCAGACGGCAGACGTATTTTCATGTAGAAAGGCCATGGATTTTAATGAAAGTAAGGTATGACTCTTGGTATGAGCCTGTGGATAGGTGACTTATAAGAAAAAATTACAGAAGGAAACTTTTAAATGAAGAACCAGTATTCATTAACACACATCAAGAAAACCTAGACAATCTTGTCCTGTCAGGATTCGATGGATGCACAATTTTAAAAGCATACCTAAGGCCCACAGTCTTCTCTGGGTCTGACCTAAATCTATTTCAAAAAATTATTCCCGGGCAGTTTTGGCAAATGTGTTTTGGATGGCTTACCTGTAGAGAGAAGACTTTTCCTCTTACCATGACCAGGATGTAAAACATAAAATGCTCATTTTCCATCCAATGCCACCAGAAAAATGGGGGAATGAGGGCAGAAGTACCAATTCCCCTCTACTCCAGAATGTGTCTCCCTTTTAAGAGTCTGAGACTCTTATTCTAAAACAAGAATAACATTTTCCATATAACTGAAGTGTGAACTATATAAAATAGTCATTCATTTTTCATCTTTTAAAATCTTTTTAAAAAGGAAAGCTAGGCACTACTAAGATGACTGTGTGGAACCCAGGTCGCCTTCCCTTTCTTGACTTAAGTGGCATCTCTAGGACAGAACACACACATTTTATTTGTTAAGAGATCGGCCATGAGTTCCAGTGGTGAAACAGGTGGAAGTGCTCAGGGAAGGCCAAGACGTCTGTGATAGATTAAACGCTCACATGAGTGCTTCCTTCCAGACTTTGGAGCGACTAAACCAAGGCCAGGCATTCAGCCATCCAAACCAAGAGCTCCCTGTATAACTCCCCAGGGCTTTTATCCACTCTGTTCTCATTTGAAATGTTTTTATAGTGATGATAAACCGGCTCCAAATAGAAACGTCCCAAAACAGATGGTCTTTGTTAATGCAGCATAGGTTCAGTTGTGTTTTCATAATATAAATATGCATCCTGCCTCTCCTGACTGTGCTCTAATGTTGTTGAAAACACACAAAGGTACACCAGAGACAATCCAAGGATGGTTAACAGAGAAAGTAAAATACCATTCTATGGAAGATCAAGTATTTCTGATTTTCTGAGACACAAGTAGGTGGGAATTTCTAGGAGTCTGAGAACAGCATTAATGGGGTATTCTGAGTGGGATCAACTTTAGCATTCAGAGTTCTTCTCACAGCGGAAACTTCGTTATAAAAAGAACTGGTAGCTTTTCACAAGTTCAAACTTTTGCACAAACCTGTCAACAGAAGTAGTTAGGGGAATTTAACAATGTACATTGTTAGGAGGCAACATGAAGTAGCCAAAAAATGAGAAAATGGTGAACAGAAGCAGAGCAAGGTGGGAATCCTGTTCTGCCACTTGCTAGGAATACCTAAACATCTCACTGTTTCTGTTTCCTAAGATAATAATATCTATTTTGCAGGATGATTTTAAATTAAAATCAATTGACAGCACATTGCCCAGCATGGGGTAGCTCTCCTGATCAAATTCACCTGAAAAGAACCAGAAACAGACAATTAGCCAAAAGATGGAGGCATCTTTCTCAACCTGCTAGTGGCAGGAAGCAACCTGCCTTCATCCCACTTTAAATCCATCCAGGAGACAATGCAGTGAAGACAGAAATGCCCCCAAGTAAGCGGCACTAATGGAAAAAGAAGTGAATAGTTCCCCATCTGTGTGTACTCTCTCTCTCTCTCTCTCTCTCTCTCTCTCTCTCTCTCTCTCTCTCTCTAACACACACACACAAACACACACGCACACACACACCCTTTCTTCACCTCGCAGTTAGCAAAGCGCTAGCGTTGCAGTGGCAGCTATTACAGCAACAGGGTCGGCGCCCAGAGGAGGTCCTATTTGCTGTTCACACCACAATGCCTCCGCTCATGTTTGCAGCATATTAATAACGCTCTTGACTGTTATTAGTTAATTCAGAGCAAACAATGGGAAAATTCAGGGACATTTCAGAGGGGAATACCAAATGAACTTGAGCTGAACCATCCCAAGGTCCCCAGGAGTGTGACTACGTGGGAAAGAAACAATATAGGCTCCTGCCAGCACTGCAGGCAGACACAAAGCGTGGAATTCAGCGTGGCTAATTCCCCAGAAGAGATTTCACAAAGGCACAAATCGTCCAAAGCACAAAAATCACACGGGCCCTCACCAGAGAGGAAGTCAGACACAATGTGGGGAAGGGCTTGGGAGCACAGGCTGGCTGCCCAGGCCCTGGTACACGGTGGTTTGTGTAGCCAGGCCAGCAAGCGCGCATGCAAAGACAGTGCCAGCAAGGTAAAGTTGAAGGAGGCAGAACTGCAAACAATGGGGAAAGTGACAATCGTTAAGGCAAGTGCCTTTTGGTAGGATGTTAAAAGAGAGAGAGAGAGAAAGAGAGAGAGAGAGAGAGAGAGAGAGAGAGAGAGAGAGAGAGAGAGAAGAAAGAACCATCTCCCCAGCCCAACAAAACTCAACAAACCTATCAGTCATGTTTGAACACTCACAATGAGTTGAGTTCAGTGCTCAGGACTGAGATTGCAGTTGGAGCCTCCAAGAAAAAACAGCTCTTTACTTGAAACACAGCCCGATGTCTGACTGGGAATGCAAACAGTAACTTCACGGAAGTCAGCCTGAGAAGACTGTGTGCCTCTCAAAGTTTATACTGATGTCGTGTTTCTTTGTTTAACCTCCCGCCTCTATCACGTTACCAGGTGCTAGGCTAAACAATGAATAGTTAAGTTCTAAGTCATGTTATACTAGCCAGATCCAAGAGTTAAAGGCTGAAGTTTGTAGCTCAGTGGTAGAGCTCCCGCCTAGGATGTGTGAGGCCCTGGGTTGGAGCCCTAGAAGGCGAAAGAGTAAATAAATGAATTAAGTAAGGAGAAAGTTTGACATAAATACAGATGGTCAATTGCATCTTCCCAGAAAATGTGAAGAGAATGGGGTGTAATAGGAAAAAAGAATATCCCCAAAGAAAACCCTGCATAAGTCATAGTATGAGACACTGTAATCCCATGTGTTGATTTGAATTACTGTTCTTAATGTGTGGTCCACAGACCACCTACAATTGATTTTGACCCCAACAACGGAATTCAAATCTCCTGTGCATGCAGCCAGAAGTGCGCATGTCTAATAGGCACTGAAGCTCTTTTAATGTATGTAAACAGCGAGCTGGATAGTAGAAAGCCAAATTTAAACAAATATATACTCCTCTCTGAATGATAGAAAGAAAAGGAGGGGAAGCAAGAAGGAGGGAAGGAAGGAAGGTAGGAAGGAAGGAAGCAAACAAATTACCCTACCATTTTGATGTCTAAAATAACCATTTTAGGATGTCCTCAGATGCTGTGAGCCCAGAATGAGGACAGCGTGCGGTCAGAGGAATGCCTCTCCATGACACAACATCTAAGCGGAGAGAACTGAGAGGCTCGTGGTGACACAATGAGTTAATAGTGTAAGTGTGTGTGTGTGTGTGTGTGTGTCTTGAAGCACATGTGTTGAAACTTGAGCCTCTAATGGGAAGATCCAAAGTAGAACTTTTGCAAGATGATTGGGTTAAGATCAACACATGAGAGTTGAGCTACCAGAATGAAACTAGCTTCTCTAAGGCTACACCACAGAGCCCATCTGCAAACCAGAAAGAGGTTCCTCTCGAGACATGGGATCTTCTGGCACCATGATCTTGGATTGCTCAGGTTCCAGAACTATGAAAAATAAGTCTTTTCTGTAAGCCATCCAGTCTGTGGCATTTGCCACAATGGCTGGGTGAACCAAGATAGAGAAATGTTCACTTCTGCCTGGTGCCTGGCCTGGAGTGGCCAACAGGAGCCACAGTCCCATGACCTGCCACGCAGCCTTGCTTCCTCCCTGTGTGGCTCCTCAGAGACTTTATTAATACATGGCAACTTGGGACTCCAGTAAGAGTATTACAGTCAACACGGCAGCTCCATTATCTTTCCTGAGCTAGCCTCACAAGACATAATGTCATCTTCGTCTGATTCTATCAAAAACCTGAGTCACATGCCTAAGCAAGCTCAAAAAAGAGGGACATACACTATATCTTTGGAAATAAAAATGTGAACAAATTTCCAATCACTTTTTTGAAAAATGTCTGTATTCCATAGCCACAGGTCCTACTATAACCTCAACATGTACATGTCAAGCTCAGTTCTCAAGACTTGTATATATAACTGTTTCCTATACCAATGCACTAATAATAACAGTAATTCCAAGCATTTGTCATGTGCTACACACAGTTCTAAGAATCTGATCCTTTTAATTCATACAAACCTCACAAAAATTCTCAGGGGCCATGTACATGTTCATGGGATAAAGTATGATACTCCAATACATACATACAATGCATGTGATTAAATCAGAGTAATTAATATAACTGTGATCTGAGACACATTAAGACACATTTTTTGGTTAAAAATAGGCAAGGCTCTTTATCTGGCTATTTTAAAATACATAATAAACTACAATTAATTACAGCCACCCTACTGTGCCATAGAACACTAGAATTTATTTCCTTTCATACATTATCTCTTGATCCACCCACCATAGTCAACCTCTGGAAACCTCTATTCTACTCCTACTTTTAGGAGATCAATCTACTTGTTTTCCACATGTGAGTAAAAACATGTAGTATTGGTGTTTCTGTGCTCACCATTTTAATGAAGACATTAAACAACTTGCATTAAGACATTCAGAAAACACAGACAGCCTGGCTCCAAACCTTTTAGACGGGACACTAAGTAGTATAGATATTTTACAGGCATTTCAAAATTACTACAACCAAAAATGTGCACCATCCAGCCTTCCCTCATTAGAACAAGAACGTCTTTCTCTATTCCCACATACACTCCCCTTGTTAACCTAACACAGAAGTCCAAGAGCCACCCACTGTCCACAGCTCTCCCTAATCCAGGTGAGGTTTATCCCCGCATGTCAATGAGCCTCTTAATGATTTCTGTACCTTCCCGCTCTTCCCCACCCACCAACCTCTTCCCCAAGTTGGCTGCATTACCTTTTAGCTGGATTCCCTTCTTCCTTACCTCATTCAATTGTAATTCATGCTCTCATTTCCTATAAGGATGCTGTGAGTACAAATCGCACCATTGTATCTTAAAACTCTCCAAAAACTCCTGATAGAATCAGCTCAAAATATTAGTATATTGCACAAAAATCCCCACTGCAGTTGGCCCTCACCACCACAACCCTAGTCTCTCCACCCGATATTAACCTTTATCCAGACCATTCACTTGTTGCTTCCTAATTAGCTACGTGATTCTTGCCTCTCTGTACACACCTTACACAATTCTTTCTATCTTAAGTGTCCTTCTCAGTTCTGTTCCCACTCTGGCCAACTGGAAAACTCTTACTGGCCCCTTGAAATCCATCTCTAGCACCCTTCCCTCCCAGAGCTTTTCCTTGTCACCTTTCTCAGGGAGAGCTGATTATGGCAGCCTAATTTCATTCACACTATATAGTGCCCCACTCTTTCCTTTAAAAAGAGAAAAAGAAAATAAATAAAAGAACCTCTTGGAACAAAACCAGACAAGAAGCAAGAATCCCTAGGAACAACTAGGGTTGAGCCAGCTTCTTCCTTAGAATACACGCTCACTACTTCTCTCACTATTACTTTGACAGTCACCTCTGAACACTTTTCTGCTGACATCAGTGAACATAGAGCATGGGAAAACTGTTATTTCATTTCCCTACTTTTCACATTCATTGCAAAGCATTAAGATCTCACCGTACTGTGTTGATGTTGGGTAGACATTGCCTATATGTAGATGATGCCAAAGTGGCCCGTAAAGAGGGGGAAATGTATCAAGGCATCACAGAACTTTTCAGTCCACAACCTTTTGAGACCAGGGACTGGTTTTCCATCGATGGGGGAGAGGCAAGAGTGCTAGCATCACTATCTGAGCTCTACCTCAGACCAGCAGGCATCACGTTCTCACAAGGAAACAGCAGCCGAGATCCCGCACACACAGTTCAGTTAGGGCTCGTGCTCCTATGAGAAGCTAATGCCACAGCCTGTCTCCCAGGAGGTAGCTCAGGCAGGAGTCGAAGTATCTGGGAGCAGCCTGTCACCTCCTGCCGAACAGACTGGTTCCTAAAAGAGGCAGGAGACCCCAGTGATTAATGCTATGAGGTGAATGTGGAGATAAGATATGATCGATTGATGATGAGAATTATAAAACATTAAGTAATGTGATTTTTCTTCTTAAATGGATGGGTATAGTGTGTGTGTGTGTGTGTGTGTGTGTGTGTGTGTGTGTGTGTGTGTGTGTGTATTATGCAGACACAGTCAGAGACTGACAGAAGAAATGTGTTCTGCAATAATACAGCCATTCCAAAGAGGTAAAATCAACAAGGACATGTTATATTTATTTCCTTGATAATCCACATAGGTGGGGCAATGGAAAATGTCTGGAACTACAACAACTCCTATCCTCTTGAGACTTCTATATAAACCATTACAGTAGGTAAAGTCAAATCCATTTTGTTTCTGTGACTTACATTTTCCCACTAGGAACCGTTTTGCTAACAGTTTCCTAAATGGCCTTTTCCATTTTTCTATCATTCTTAAAGCAGTGCCCAAACAGACTGCTGTGTCAAAAGTCCACTGTCACTCCTCTCCAGTTCTGTCCTACCAGGCGTGACGTCCCAGGCTCTCATTCTTGGATTCTTGAAACTGTTTCTCTCTCTCCTCCCTCACCCTTCCCCCTCTCCTTGGCAATTAGAATAGCCTGGCATAATACCAGAAATACTTGATTTCAGGAGACAACCGTTGGATGTGACCCAGACTCTCCTGACCTTTATGCCTATATATCGAAGTCAAGCAGACACCTAAAAGCCTCTGCTTTCGCACTAGCTAAATGATCCTATGCGAGTTTCCCAACTTCTAAGAAAATATTTCCTCCCCTAAAAAGAAGGAGGGGGAGACAGAGACAGAGGGAGGAGCCTAATGAAAGTAGCCAGGGGGATTCAGGAGGACATACTGAGGTTCCTGATGCTGAGCAATCACTACACAGCTGGACCGCAGAGGTGCTTAGCGGGCCCTCCTCTCCCTCCATTCCCTCCCAGTCTCATCCAGTGGGGGATTTTCCTGGACTCTTACTCATATGCCCCTAGGCATCCTTGGCTGCGACAACCACACAGGGAAGACTCAACTTCTGGGTTCCTGTTACACTTACCTGCCATGTGTCAAAAGCACATTTAGAGCTACAATTGAGGGAGAAGACACTCTATGCAAAATTAAGTGTATTTCCAGTGTATTGGTTCGTCATCCATGCAGTTATGATCCCAGATGGCTCAGTGGATTGGGTGTATGGTTGCACAATGGGTTTGCTTTTACACTCTTTTGTTTTAAAAAGTAAATTTTGAATACATTTATAAATGTGCCAATGTATATTGTAGATACTCCTGAGTATATATGAATGTGTACATACATATTTTAATCGGTGGAGTGCTCAATTTCACCGAGGCCTCCTGTGGCACCTGTGTATGCAATGGTCACACCATCATCTTCTCACATAATCCCCCACAGAAACTCTCAGGGGTCAGAACAGTCATTACCTCTATTTTACGGAATTACAGACGAGGAAACTAAACCTTAAGCAGGTTAGGTAATTTGGCAGAGGTCACAGAGAAAGCTAAATTATTATTATAATTATCGTTATTATTGTTTGAGACAGGGTCTCACTTTACAGTCTAGGCTGGTCCTGAACTCACTATGGAGTCCAGGCTTGCCTCATACTCACAGCAATGGTCCTGCCTCGGCCTCCCAAGTGCTGTGACTGAAGCTAAATGGTTAATGAGCTCAAAGTTGCCAAACGACTCATTGCATTGGTGTGCTTGTGTTTCGTTATCATCGAAAGCGTGGAGGCTGCGATTTCACTTTTCTGGCTTTCAGTAAAGCGCCCTGCTGAGGTCCAGACGGCGAACGGGAGCACAGGTGTCCCTTTAAGAGGTCGCGGGAGCTGTAACCCGAAGCCTGGCGCCCCGCCCCCAGCTGGAGGGGTCCGGCGGCTGCACCGGCCCGGCGACTCCCGCGGGCCAGGCGCCTCTCGCTTCCAAAGTTGGCGCTCCCCTCGGTGGGGCAGGGGTGACGTCACCTCAGAGCACAGATAAAGCTCCCCGGGCCACCCTCCCAGCTAGGACGCCGCCCCGGGGAGCGCAGCCGCCGGCCCGCTCGGGGACCCTGGTGCTGTGCCAGCCGCCCCCTGCGTCCCCTCCCAGGGCGCCCGGCGCGCCGGCCGAGGCGGGCACGATGCCCCAGACCGTGGTCCTCCCGGGCCCCGCGCCCTGGGGCTTCCGGCTCTCCGGGGGCATCGACTTCAACCAGCCCTTGGTCATCACCAGGGTAAGCGCCTTGCACTCTTGCCTTCGCCGCGGGCGGGGACTGTGGCCTCTGGGGAGCGCGACATCCAAGCGCGTGTCTGGAGCCGGGAGCGGGGACCGACCTGCGCCGGCGGGTGCTGCACGCGGGGCTGCCGGCTGGGGCGCGGGACAGCAGCGACTCGTCCGCGTCCGGTCTGCACAATGCAGAACCGCTCGCAGATCCGCCACGCGCAAACCTCCGCTCCCGCCCGGCCCCGGCAGCCTGCCAAAGAGGGGACCACCAGCGCGACGCCCCGGCGGCAGCGGGTCAGGTGGGAACAGCCAAGGGCTGAGGGCCGCCGGGGTCCCCAGGCGCGCGCCAAGGCCTTTCCCCTCTCCGATGCGAATTTCAGCCGGGCGCTGTTCGCGGGGCACACCCGAGCGGCCAAGGTGGCGCCGCTCCGGTCAGCCCGGACAGAGGGGACAGCAGCAAGGTGCGTCCCAGCTTTCCAGGCATTGCGAAGAAATTTTCCAAAACTGGGAACTTGGCTTAGGAATCCTTGTCTATAACTCAAACTACAAAGAAACTATGCTAGTATAGTTCACCTGATGGAAAGGAAGCATTTAGTCTAATAACTCTGAAAATAATGCTTAATATTAAAATCAAACTTTTCCTCCCCTGCTTAGTGTGTTGCATAAGCACTGTCTGCTGAGAGGGAGAGAGAGAGAGAGAGAGAGAGAGAGAGAGAGAGAGAGAGAGAGAGAACCTTCAGAGTTTCTCTACTACCAGAAAATTTCTAGAATTAATTCTAAATATTATTTGGTTTAGTTGATTTTTTCTAATGCAAGCATTTCTCTTAATAGAAAATAAGTATTTCAATTGTCATATATAATGTATTTAAAACACAGTTTGAAGGTACCAAGTTTCAGAATGTTACGCTTTTACTATCCCGGTGTTATACTTTTCTTACAGTCTATATTGCATCATATAAACGTACACTTCACAACCTAGTCACTCACAGCTATTGAACAAGGCAATGCCTTCTAAATTCTATTGTATTCACATATTCTGTTTGATTTGAGAACAAATGACCTTTTAAATATCTCAAAACATGTATCACACACACACATACCGTGGATCATTTCAAGCTTTGTTTTAAATTTTTCAGAAATGTATAAACATGTCTGACATGTGTTTTTATATAAGATATGAAAACTTCACTTATCTCCAAAAATTTTCTTAAGTAAATTAGGCAGAGAACACTTCTGCAATCTGTGCCAACCAATTCCTTTTATAGATTTACCAAAGAAAACAGTTTCCATTATCTCTACAAAGAAGTATGTTTAGTTTACGGAGGACTGTTTTCATTTGTTTATATTCAATGAAACAAGCTTTTGAATCCTAACAAAGAATAAATCACATTTTGATTAAATCCTAGAGAAATAATTTTGATGCAATGACCTTTCCAGGAACTTATAAAAGATATATTTTGCTCTTAAAATGTAACATGTCAATGTAGTCATATGTTTGAAGTTTTGAGTTATTGACACTATAAGCAAAGTTTACTTTGAAGCAGTTCTTACATCTGCTGGTGGCTATGGAGGTGTTAGTAAATGCATCTGAACAACAGCAACTATCTGAAAACCAATTCCATCTTGAATTTCTCACTCATCTTCAATTTGCGTTGCTCCTCTGGACATTTGATTCAATGATATTCAGTTAGCTGACATGATTATTTCATCTGAGTATGCCTTTCCTATTAATTTAACTCAGAAGAGCTGGTAACACTCAACTGTTTTTCTATCTCAATTGTCCCTGAAGCCATGTGCATCACAGATGCTTATTGAATAAATTCCTGCACATTCACTTGCACCTTTATGCCTTATTGAACACACAGCTAAGATTATTTCCACTGAGGTTACAAGATTATTGAAAATTCTGTAGAAGGGAAGCAAGTACTACTCTGATCCGATTGGTGCTGTTATTGGGTAGTAAGGTTGTTCCTCTTAATCATCTTTATATGTAAAAATTCTAAGATTCTAAGTGTGTGGTTATACCCTGTTCCTTGTCATGCATTGTTCTGCGTTCTTTATGCTTGCTAACTCACCAAAATCTTGCAACAATCCTTTAAGAGGAGCAGTGGTAGTGCTATCCCCCTCTTGCATATGAGGAGAACAAAGCTTCAGGAATGTTTTTGCTACTTCTTCTTTGATGATGAGCAGTGAGACAGAATACCCAACATCCACAACTTAGCAGAGGAAAGATTTATTGGTCTCCCAGTTTCAGAAGGGCTCACACAGTCCATTTATGAGCAACCAACAACAGTGGAAGCACATGGCAGAGGCTGGAAAGCTGTTCACAGCACTGTAGACAAAAAGCCAAGCCAGTGAGGAGCAAGTCAATGTCTGGAGACCCAGGCAAGGCCAGGGCTTTCCCAGGAAGCTGTAACAGTGTTTCTTCTTTCTCCTTTTAGTTAGTTCAATCTGCCAGTTGGGGTCTCCACCCCCAGGATGGGTGCCTCTCCCTCACTTCCTGGCCCACAGGTCAGTAACACACACCTGGGGCTGGAGGAATGGCTCAATGGTTAAAGCACTTGTCCAACAAATGGTTAAGTCAATTCCCCAGAACCACATAAGCTGAGCATGATGGAGCACCCAGGAAAGTAAGGCAAGTGGATTATCCTGAGTCCAAGGCCAACCTGGGCTCCATATTAAGTTCAGGACCAGTCTGGGCTACAGAGAGAGAACTTGTCTCAAAAAAAGCACCTCCCCAGTCTCAACAACTCGACACACTCCCTCCACGTTAAGCCCCAAGCATCCATCTCTTACAGACAGACCCTACCTCCTACCTCCCAACAGCACACAATTCCACAGTTACTTCACAACATCCAAATATATGAGGACTTTGAGAAACACTCCAGATCCAAACCATAGCAAGTAGGTTCATTAACTTGCCAATGTTGACACAATTTGATGCCGGTTCAAGCTTGCATTATAAATTCTACAAATGTAAAAATTTCCCCTATAGTTCATATATTTTGTGCCATTCAGTTCATCACAGGATCTATAAATCTTAAAGATTATGATGGTTTAAATCTAAAACGTCCCTCATATGTTTGGAGTATAATTAGATCATGAGTGCACTCTACTTATCAGCAGATTAATTCACTCACTGATTATTTCACACACTGTCAAAAGGTAGGGCCTGATTGGAGGACAGAATCAGTGGGGGTGTGGCCCGGAAGGTTGAATTCTTGCCTCCAGTTCAGCTTTTCTTTCTCCCTGCTTCCTTTCCACCGTGCCGTGAGCTGCTTTCCTCCACATCAGGCCCTTGAACACCTAAACTCTAGCGATCTTACTGCCTCAGCTTTCTACGTATCTGAAGCGCAACACTATACCTGGCTCCATTTTTATTCTTAAGAATCGTATCCGAGGCAAGTCTTGGACTTCCTCTGTGACTCCCTCCGTAAATAAGACACTGCACGTGCTTTATCTGTGGATTTTTTTTCCCAAAATGGACCCAAGTAATAGGTTAATGTGAATAATAAAATCATCTGAAGCATTTATTAAGGAAAGTTTCCTGGCTCTCCCCCTAGGGATTCTGATTTCTGATTCCAGACATCTGGAAAAGGACTGGAGTCTTTATGTTCACCAAGAACCTCAAGTGATTTGTTTAATCAGACAAGTTTGAAAACGCGGTGCTCAGTGATTGATTACAGTGTCATGTCCAATCATTGCTCCAGTACTTTCAATACTTAAGATGTTAATGAGCATGAATTATAACTTATTGAAGAGCTCTATGTTTCATTTCATCTCTTCTCCTGACTTGAGAATAGACAGTGATAATAAACTGTGAGGAACGGTATAAAATAATAATATACTGTAAGAATATCATAATGTAATAATTCTGAGAAAAGTAGATTTTTTATGTTTAAGCAAATGGTTTAACTTACTAAAACCACGAGTGTTTTTATGATGGCCAGTCTAATCAAACTTGAAAATTCTGGGGGAAGAAAAGGCAGAGTCTCTCTTTTCTTCCTCTCTCTTCTTTAGTTCTTCCTTAACAGCTGTCTCCGTGGAAGCCCAAGAACAGCAGTCTATACAATGAATACAAAGTTAGGTGCACGTTCTGGCCACCAGGGACAACCACCTGTGCCACCTCAGCCACCTGGAGATGCAGCCGTACAGCTGCTTTCAGTTAAACAAGAAGCCACTGGTCACTTAGATACTGCTCTTTCTCTGAAAAGCAGACAGTCTTCTTTGTCCAGCCTGTTTTGCAGACTTGTGAGAACAGCCAAAACCATTTTAAAAAACAAAAAGCTTTGCAAAGGAAAAATGTAGCACAAATATAAGATGGTATTGTTAATTACAATATTAAAAATTAACACAATCACTTTCCCATCACTGAACACAATACCCAGCACCCACAATTTACAAGAGGAAAAGTTTACTTGGACTTACAGTTTCAGAGGTCAGTGCATCGTCAACAGTTGTGAGGCAAAAGGCAGCAATGGTGGATGGGCATGGTCTAGCAGACTGCCCGGCCCATGGCAGCCAGGAAGCAGGAACAGGAGAGAGGAGTCAGGGACAACCAAGGACCAGTCCAGGTCACACCCACAGTGACCTGCCTCTTCCAACCAGGTCCCACCTCCAAACACAAGAGTTTCTGGTGCCATTTTGGATCAAACCATGACAATAGTATCAAGAAATTTTACTGACATTTAATGCTGCTGATTTTCAATGTTAAGTCAATATTTAAGTTCAGTATCAACTACTTAACTGTTCAATATCCAGGGCCTAACATCCTGTTTAAAGTGTCTGTAAACATATGCACACAATCCTACCTTCTGCTCATCCTAACCTAAGCTTAAAACAAAAGAAAGAGCTCCTAAATCAAAAATGGTGTTATATAACTTAAATCCATGTAAGTGTATCGGTGGAGTTCAAAGAGGTTTTTGACAGCAAAAACACTGATGCACAATTCCTTGTGTTTTAGCTCAAAGAAAAGCATCTTGGCCTCAACATTTAAAAATAGAAAGTACTGATTTTGACACACTGTATCTAGAGAAAATTTAAAGGTTAATATTATTTTTATCCCTGCAAGTCACATTGGGGATGGAAACTTTTGTTCTTATAATAATTCTGAGTCTGGGAGAATTTGTAAATGGAAAGTGGCTACAAAAAAAACTCACAAAATCTCAAATGTAATAATTCCCAGTTGTCTTCACCCAGCTTCCATCAGCCGTTGCTGTTGGGAAGTTTTCGTAATCACCACAGTGAGATGGTCACAGAAATAAAAGAGCATAACAAACATTTTAGTGAAAGGGCTAGAGAGTAGGACACAGGAGAATTTGTTATTTTAGCAACTTTATTTAAATTAATTTGGACCTCCTTTAGAACCACAAAGTTAATAAAAAAATAGCTAGAACAAGCAAGCAGAGAAAAAATGAATTCACGACTGACCTTTGAACAAAGTATTAGGAACAATATAATTTATTCCTAAAGCAATGTAAGATTTAAGTCAGGTTCTGTGCAGTGTTTTGCTCTAAGTAGGGGGAACATCCAAACATAACAATGACAGGTTGATATTAATAACCATAGTCTTTGGATATATGGGAACTAGCTCTTTTTGTTTTATAAGCTGTTATTAAAATGTCCTTTTTATTTGTTCTTCAATTTACCACTCATTTTTTCTAAATACTGGGGTATACATTGTGAAACACTAGAAATACAAGTGCTTCTTGACTTATGATGGAATTGTATCCCAAATAATCCATCAAAAGTTGAAAATATTATGAATGGAAAATGCACTTACAGTGACTGACCCATCAAATACCATAGCTGAGCTACACAACGAAGGTACTGGACAGTACTGTACTGCAGAGTATCAGTTGTTTAGCCTTGGGGCCCCGTGGCTTCGGCTCACTGCTGCTGCCCCAACATCCCTACACACACCACTAGGCCAGGAGAAGATTCAAATTCAAGGCACGATTCTCATAGTCCTCTGGATTTCGGCAATGTCTGTTGTGATTTCACCTTTTCCATTTCTGCTTGCATTGATATGAACTTTTTCTTTCCTTCTTTTGGTAAGTGTGGCTAGAGTTTTGCCAATCTTACGTATCCTTTGAAAAACAAATGACCTTTTTATTATTTTTATTTTCCATGTTATAAATCTCCACTTAGACCCTTATAATTTATTTCCTTCTATAGCTTCTGGATTTGGATTGGTTCTTGTGTCTCTGGGACTTTGAACTTCATAATTAGACTATTTATTTGGAATTGCTCTATTTATATAAAATGTACATTCATAGCTATAAATTTCCCTCTCCGTCCTGCTTTCATTGTGTCCCATAGAATCTAGTATGATGTCCTTCCCTTGTCATTTGACTCTAGGAATTTATTTCATCTCAGGTTTTTACTTTCTGTGATCCATTCTTGATCAATAATGTACTATTTAATCTCTATGTGTTTATATAGTTTCTTTTGTTGTTAATTTCTATTTTCATTTTGCTAGATCTGAAAGTACACAGGGAATTATTTCAACTCTTTTTTATTTATTCCTACTACATACACATTAGTTTTGAACCATGATGAAATTGAAAAATCTTTAGTTCAACTACCATAAGTCAGGCACCACCCGTACATGTGTTAGGCATGTCCCTAAGAACTCTAGTCTGATTGGGAAGACAGACAACACACAAGTAAATAAACAAACATGAAATTACTAGTAATTTCATGAAGATAATGAACACAGTGGAAAGATAAGCTATAGTAGGGAGAAGGCTAGAGAAGCTACCTCAGATGTTTGAAAAAGTCTCTCTGAACCTAGACCTAGAATACGAAAAGGAGCACCTGGGTGAAGAGTGGAAGAAGTTCTTCAAGTGGAAATAACAATACATGTAGATCTCCAGTGAGAGTGCATGGTCGGTCTACTTGAGGAATCAAAAAGAAATCAAAATAGCTACAGCATCATGAGGGGTAAGAATGATGTAAGATAATATTTGGAAATGAGTCAAGAAATAAGCCATGTGAGGCCAAGACACAGGTAAATAGTTGAGATTCAGCCAAAAATTTTGAGAGTAGGAATAGTGAGCAAAAGAATCATTTCCTTTAACTCTATATTCAGAGTAGTATTATTTCACAATTTCTATTGTTAAACATTTAAAATGCGGAAAACTATATGTTACCCATATCCTTAAGTATGCCTTCCATCTCCTCCGTCCATAAAATTATGAGGGTCTTGTAGGCAGCAAGTTTTTTAAAAAAATGAATTTTGCTTTCTTCCCTAAATTGACAATCTCTGCTGTTGAGGTGGTGTCCTAGACCAGTTACACTTAATATAATTGCTTCTATGGTTTAATTAAAATCTATTACCTTGATGGTTCCTATGTATTCCATTTGTTTGTTTTGTTTGCTTGTTTGTTTGTTTATTGTATGGAGGATTGAGTCGAAAGCCTTCACACGGAGCTATATCCCCAACCTATTTTATTAATTTATTTTAAGATAGGGTCTTCCTAATTCAGTAAATTGCTCAGGCTGGACTCAAATATCCAATCCTCCTGCCTCAGCTTCCCAGAGTGCTGGAACTATATGCCTATATCACTGGCCTAGGCTTCAGCTTGTTCTTCATTCATGGAGAAGATACCATAAGTGACTTCCCCAGTGCCTCCCATGGGTTTTGCACACTCATGCTATTGCACACTTGACTTTTAGCTATTTAATTTTTTAGCTGAATTTTCTTAACGACTAATGTGATAGCTACATCCGCCACACTCTGTTACAGGTGACTCCACACGCAAACTTTGTCTTTCCTTGGAGACATCTAACATCCTTAGATTTTCTGGGTCTTGTCTGTAACTTCAGCTCTCAGAAGAGTTCAAGAAAATTTACAGTTTTGCATATTATCTAGCTTGTTTTTATTAGTGCAAAAGTAATTCCCTCTCCAGATTTCTGTGCCCTTGATATCCCATCTTTGTTTAAGCTACTGTAACAAAGCACAATAGATTGAGTGGCTTACAAGCAACAAAATATTTTTCATAGTTCTGGAGGCTAGAAATCTGAAATTAGTGTACCAACCTGGCCGGTCCAGAGGAGGGCCTACTTCTAGGTTGCACACAGTTGGTTTCTCATCATACCCTTACGTGGTGGAAAGACAGCAAGGTGCTTTCTCTGGGGTCTGTTTATAAGTGTATGAATCTCACGCAAGAGGGCTCCAGACTCCTGACCTAACAACCTCTTTAAGGGTCCACTTACAAATACCATCGTACTGAGGATTAGGATTTCAACATAGGAATTTTGGGGAGACACAATTATCCAGCCCACAGTACATCCCTCGTGTGAATTATTTCTTTAAAATTAAAAAAAAACATGATTCATATGGGGAGTTAGAGAAGATGTTTTAAAAGCGAATAAGAGACACAAGGTAGAGGAAATGTGACTAGTAAGAAAAAACTACTTGGCATGATGGGAAAATAAAACTAATCCAATTGATTAACTAAGGTATTTTAAGTTAGATTTAAGATTCCCTGACAATGAAACATTAAAAGCGTTACCATATTAAAATTAAAAACTCAGCTACAAAGTCCAACATGTTACAGACTGTTGGTTTTAAAATGGTGTCATGATTTCTTCCAGATTACCCCGGGAAGCAAGGCAGCGGCTGCCAACTTGTGTCCTGGAGACGTCATCCTGGCGATTGATGGTTTTGGTACAGAGTCCATGACTCATGGTGATGCACAGGACAGGATTAAAGCAGCAGCACACCAGCTGTGTCTCAAAATTGACAGGTGATCTTTAATTTTAAAATGGTGTTAAAATTTGATCTGTTTTGTAGGAGGAACCTGAACCAGAGCTATAAATGGCTTCATCCTACTAGTGAGAACAAGTGTGAGAGGACCTAGAATTTTTATTGGATTTTTTTGTACTCATGTGTTTATCTTGTTGCTCTTATATCTATAATTGTTTCTGTTCATTCAGAGGCTCCATAAATGGCCAATCTGCCAGTTTCATGGAGTGAAACAGTCTTTTCCTATCTATGCATAACCTGCACTTTTGCCAAGCACACAGAAGCCCCTGGGTACCAGACAGATGCATAAGACATATTGGACAAAGCACCATTTCTTGATGACAGAATCAAAACTACCTGACCAATCCTTGCGTCTCTCCTGCAGTTTCTAGGGTAGAATAAGAGAAAAGAGCTGCAGGCCTCAGGAGATGCCTCCTGGCATCTGCAGGGTGTGCTTTCGGAATCTCCCTCTCTTTTGCTGTTTCACATATGCTTTGGATGCCCACCTTCTCCAGAAACTGCACGATATACTCCGAGCAGTCCTGCTGTAGTCCGGATTTTGCAGAAGGATAGTAAACAAGTTAATTGTATTGGAAAGTGCAGAATTAAAAGCCAAAAAAAATTAAAACTTTCTGTTTAAATTGGTGAAGGTACTAGTATTTTCACAAACCTAGTGGAATATTAAAATACGCTAAACCCAAAAGTGTCATTTGAATTTGGAGTCTATGAACCTTGTTTTATTTACAGGGCGGAAACTCGCTTATGGTCTCCACAGGTATCGGAAGATGGCAAAACTCATCCTTTTAAAATAAACTTAGAATCAGAACCACAGGTATGGATTTCAGAGTCAATGATAATTGTGTTTCCTTGATGATGATGGGTGCTTCCAAGAAGAAGTGGCAAATACAAAACTTGGAACAAATTACTGTTCTGTCCCTACTCTCCGAAATTAATTTATATAATCTACATTTTCTTACATCAAGAAAAAAGAGAGGTATGCATAGATGCATATCTTGTTAGAAGGTAAGTGTGTTCTCATCAGGAAGAATTTGGCTAAATCTACGTACAGTCCACTATTTTCATTTTTATGGACTTCTGCCAAATGGCCATGAGGTAATCTAAAAAGCTTAAGAACTTAAAACAAAGTAAAACAAAAATAAACTCTACCATCTGCAACAGGTGTGGCTTAGTCTAATAGTCACTGTGAACTTCCAGCCTTCAAGGTCTTTACCCGTGTCTTAATTTACGTCTCCTTCAATTCTCAATTCTGACATTCTCTAATCAAATTTATCATACCAAAAAAGACTTTTCATTATGTTATCTGGGAGATGTTCTGCCCATGCAGCTGAATTATAGCAGATAAAGGATTTTCCCTTGAGGCAACTGAATCTCATGAGTTAATTAATCTAATAATCTGATGCTTATCGATGTCCTTTTTCAAAAAGTTTAAGAGCCAAATTGAATCAAACTTTGATTGTGATATACCGAGGAATCTAATTAAGAACAGATTTTTTGAAACTCCTAAGATCCTGAGATAAGAAAGATGTGAATTTAATAGCCCTTTTGAAACAAGTTTTCAAACCAAACCAATTAGATATTCCCAGTGTGTAGTTTTTCTACATATTTAACAAAGACAAACTGAAAGCATGTTTATAATTTATGCTTCCACATTGTTCCCCTTTTCAGGATTAATGTCTAAATTTGTCCTTCAAATGGTCTACTTGTCTCCACATGGCTCTATTTTCTTCGGGGTGAAAGAGGTGCAGGATAACATAAGTACAATACCTCATGGGGATTCTCAAGGATTTAAATGAAATTAATATGAGCAAATAACTTAGCACAATGAATTATTCATAGAGATACTAAAAAAAGTCATAGCTGTCATTGTTAGTGAGATTTCCCTCCAGTCCAGGCTGTGAACAGAAAGTCCCCTGGCCTCTCTGGATAGTGAAATAGGAGACTGCCCATGTGGCAGGGCTTCCTACCTTCATTATTATTGTATTACAGTGAAGAGTTCCTTCCTCATTAATATTACATCTTAATAGGGGCTTTTTTACTCATTACCATTCTAAATTACATTGAATCAAAGTTTCACTTTCAGTCAAAATACAATCACCACTGAAGAGAAGCATCCTTAAGAGAAAACGAGTCTATATGATTCTTGGCCTTGACTTTTGACTTCCGAAGGAAAGTAGAATCTGAGCCTAAATACTGTAAGGACAGCTATGAAAAAAGACAAAACAGGAACCACGAGAAGCAAGCAGGACACAGACTACTTTTGAAGGCAGGAACCACACTTCTCTCTTGGCTCTAACTCTCCCATCACTGCCCATAAACAGCTGGTGAATGAAAGTAACTAGAGGTTCAAAAGATAAGCAGTACATTAGCTAACATGGGCCAGAACCAGTCCTGGGAACCGAGTCTCAGGGCTGTTCCACCCCCTTCCAGTTACTGCAACTAAAAGTCATCCTGAAGTGGATTGGTTTAGTTTGGTCAGGTAGGAGGTTTCGCTCTTCAGGGTAGATGATCAAAGGAATGAGACAGGTCATACAGGTCAAAGAACCTTCTTGGAAATGATTGGCACAGAAATATTTTGGTTCTAGAGTTTTTGCTTTGGATTATTTGCACATATATAATTTAGATGTTTTACAGATGAGACCTTAGTATAAACACAAAATTCATTTTTGTTTTAGATGTATCCTGGAGCTGGGGCACTACTCAGTAGTTAGAATGCTTTACTAGCAAGCTCAAGGCCCTGGGTTCAATTCCGCAGCAGCACAGAAGCTGGGTGTAGGGGCGCACGCCTGGCACTCAGGAGGCCAACACAGCAGGATTGCCATGTGTGCAAGACCAGCCTGAGCTACGTAGTGAATTCAAGATGAAGCTGCTGGACTACCAGGCAAGACCCTGTCTCAAAAAAAAAAAAAAAAAAAAAAGAAACGAAAAGAAACGAAAAGAAAAATAGATACATCCTGTACACATACCCCAAAGACAAATTTTTAACATTTCAAACTTTTGGATTAAGGCTGTTTAACCTGCAAACTTAGTAAGAAAGGACTTGAAAGCCAATAGTGACCCAGCCTGGCATGCCAGGTGGCTTGGTGAGTAGTTTTGCCTCTGATCAATACTTTAATATAAGACATGGTTGAAAGAAGAGAAAATAAAGTTCTCCAGACAAAACCGCCACCTGTACACAGCCCTTTGCTGTGATGCCCAAGGCTGTGCTGCTCCCTTACACCCTCATCAGCTCTAATCTCACCCATTCATCACTCAGACGCAACACAATGAAAAATGACTACATAGTACAAAAAGAAAGAAAGAAAGAAAATTTAAGATCCTTATGCACACATTTACTGGATACCTTAATTTTTTTGAGGCAGAGTCTCACTCTATAGTCCAAGCTGGTCCTAAACTCATGGCAATCCTCCTGCCTCAGCCTCCTAAGTGCTAGGATTACAGGCATGCACCCCAATGCCTGGATCATCAAATCTAGGGCTTTATACATGGCAGGCAAGTGCTCTAACCACTGAGCAATGCCCCGAGCTCCTTGATATCTAAATTCTTGTTATCTCTAGGACAAATTTGATGGAATTCTATATTTCTTTGTTTGTATACACACACATAGAAAACTGTAGTACACCTTTTACAAATAATTTTTCCTTTCAAATTCCCTCCCTGATTTTCAACTCGTTTTGGCCAATATGAGATGGAAGATATGGGACCAAATCCTATAAAACTAGATTTGATTGATCAAATTACCAAATCCCTAGTGGTTCTTATTCATGGTTGCCTTGCCCACTGTGGTGCATAGATAATTCAAGCAAGCATTGATTAGTCAAGAGACAGATAATACCATGATGAGAGTCTGTTTCCTGTGGACATCTCTTTATAACTCAGGTTAGGAATAATTCCCAAGCCGGAGCCCAAGCAGATGACTTGTGAGCATTACTTTATGATTATGACTATTTTAAGAATTGAACTTTCAAAGCATAGTCCTAATTCTCAAGGACTCTTGTCTTTCTTGTCTTAGCCCATATGTCCTGCATTTTGGGGATTAGAAAATGTAAATATTTACGATACTTTGAAAAGGTGAAGATTAGATTAAGCACTATCACAGTCAGATGGAACTTTCAAAAATTCCATTCATTTGAGTCATGACTGATTCTTGCTACCCTCCTCTCCACGGGGCCAGTGTTGAGAGAGTTCAGAGGTAAGAGCAATTTCAGCTTTTCTTCTGATGAACCGAATGATCCCAACTCCTTGTGAGATCCTCAGGCCAGATCGGCGTGACCAGTTCATGAGACTGTGAACCCGAGCCAGAAGGTTAAATATCTCATGGTTTCTCTCATACGAGAAACCCAAAGTACAAATCAGTAAAAGAGCCGAGTAGGAGTGATAATAGCACCAGGGAGACAGGTAGTGTGGGCAGGAAAGGAGGTGGAAGAATGAGAGGGTGGAAAGAGGAAGGGCAAGTAAAAATTATCAAAATGTGGAATGCTCGGGCACTCATTCCTAAAGTTGAATGTAACCATTCTGCATCGTGAATACAGACCAATAAAAAGAACGATTTGGAGGGAAAAGAAATATGGTCAATAAAAAATGATCATTTGAAGAATAAACCAATGTGAGCCGTAATATGAAAGGACATGTGAGGGGTCCGGGCTGTGCCTCTCCTGTGAGAGTCTGAGGCAGGGCTGAAGCAGCACTGCTCCCTGCAAACACAAATTAACATTAGCGGAGAGGTTCGGCCCCACAGAATCCATTATAAATCAGTTGCTTACAGACTCGGATCAAAATCAGGCGAGTAAGTGACAAGTGACTGGCGAGCTGCATCTGGTGGTAAGCTTTATGGAGATCAGAGACTTGACGTATTTCAATTATCCAGTTGCATCTGTTTACAGCTTTCGGTCGGATTCCAACACACTTATTTTAGTCCACGTGTGGCCTGCTCGGGCTTCCTCTGATTCTGTGTTATAGTAAGTTGCATAGTTATTTCATCATACATTACAATGTAAAAATAATAGAAATAAAGTGCACAATAAATGTAATGCACTTGAATCATCTAGAAACCATCCCCTACCCCTCAGCCCCAACTGTGCAAAAATTGTCTTCCATAAAACTGGTTGCTGGTGCTGGAAAATTTGGGACCATGAAGAGAAATCCTTACCGTAGACTTGACAATGAGTACGGACTTACGGACATAGCCACAGTTTATTTTCATAAAGTTGACTTTATAGTGCTTTGCTAACTGGAAAGCAGACCACACAAATTAAGTTCTTATCACCATTTTCCAAATTTCTTTCTTCCTGAAATATGAGAAACACTTGAAATGTTTTTCTGGAGGAAAATGACTTTAAAAATGAATTTATTTTTTTTATTTGAAGGATGAGTATGAAGAAGGAATGATTGTTCACACATTTTTAGCAAATGATAAAATAGTTTCATTTCTTCACTGTGATATGGTCCACTTCACAGTTTCTCTAATTTTCCCACCGCTGTTATATGAGAAAAATAAAAATAGTAAGAAAATAAGAAAAACAAACTGGTTGAATTGAGCATACTGTTTCTGGTGGTGACAGTAAGAGCTTGAGTCTTCCTCTGTGGAGAAGTTCCCCAAGTAAGCAATGGAAGGTGGACTGCCTTTGGGGGCTGTCACTGCTGAGGTCATTTTAAGGATTATGAGCCTAGTGTCAAGGACTGCAGTCTCCCAGCGTCACGAAGCTCTGTCCAGTTACTCAGCTTCCCTTCTGGCAGCTCTACTACTTCATTAATTCAAAATACTAATCCTTAACAGGAGCTCATCACATTTAAATATAATATTTTAAACTGTAAATTAATTGAAATGATCACTTTTTGAATTCCTAAGAGATAAGAATTATTGAATGTTTTTTTCTGGTTAGAATAAACACAAGAGCTGGACTATAATATAAATTTTTTACTTACTTTATTTTTTGTTACTCATGAAAAGTAAATGCAAATTAAAGTAACAGTAAATATCATTTGGTCTTGTCATTGATTTGGCTTGAGCATCCAAGACTTAGGTAGGATGTGGCCTCTTGGTGCTATTCTTAAGTTTCTTGTTTACCTTTGGTATACACGCTTCTGTGTGTTTGGAGGAATGATTCTAGAATCCAATAACATCATGCTTTGCAAAGCTTCAATAAAAATGTTTGAATCCCAACTTAGACTTTCTCTTATGATCTAGACAGAAAGTAGATGGGCTTTCTTTTAATAAATTATGCAATTGTAAACCCTGCAGTGTATATAACCATAATTGAATGTGGCCAAAAACTAAAAATAAGAGCTTGGAGCTAATTAACTTACGTGTTGCTGTTTAGAAGTACCGCTAGAGGTTATTAATGCACAAGTACTGTCAGAGAAATTGCCTCATTTGAGGGACAGTCACCATTCATGTTTATGTATCCATTTAAGTCTAAGAAAAAAATAAGGGCAGACTTTTTTTCCACTAAGGCCATCATATTATGGTAACCAATAACTATAAATGTGATTTTATTTACAGGATTTTTAAGGTACTTTATACTTTGTTAAAAGAAAAAAGAAAAACTAAGTTCCACCAAAGCTCGAATAGTTCAGTCTTTGGCCTGAAAGACATATAATCCACCAAAATCAAATTAGGCAATGAGTCTTTTGTCTTATTGTATCAAAAATAATTACGAGGGTTCAAATCATAATCATTGCCATTACTTAAAATTATTTCCACTTCCCTTTCTTAACACCATAATATCATGACTAATCACAATGGTCAATCATGAAACACAGCTAATGCAAGTTAATTGTAAGATCGGTTAAAACAGTCAGATCGTACCACCATGCAATTGTTCGATGGCACACATTTTCAGGTATTCTCGAATTTTTAAAGCTATGTTTGAGTTTTACCAACATCGGCTACATCATAGTAGCCACACACTCCTCAGCGATGAGGCGTTATTACGGGGGAAAAAACTAACGAACAAGATGCCAATCCATTCAATCACTCTGTGGAATTCTGAGCTGGAATATTCCAACTCACACTTCTTTTCTCAGGAGACTGCTAACATGTGCTGCCCCAGGTTGATGGGCCCGATCCCGTTCTTAACCCCATCACTGATTGTCAAGTTCGGTGAGCTTTGGGGCAGCTAGAGAAAACCCTCAACAAGCTGGCGCTTAAAACTGTCCCCTTTTTCTCTGTCATAACTATTTCAATTTTTTAAAAAATGGTCTTTGCCAATAGGCCTTGCTGAGGAAAGAGGGAATGTTGTAAAAACTCCCCACTCAGGAGAATCAAAATAAGAAATTTTTCAATCTGGATCGCTGCAGGCAGTTGCTTGCATTCTCAGGCACAGGAAACTAAGGAAAACTCTGGTTCCACCCCTAAGAAAATGAGGCTTCTTTTCTCTACTTCTCCTTCCCTCCTTCTTTTTCTTCTTCTTCCTGCTCTTCTTCCCTTTCTTCCTCCTCTTGGCCCAACCCCTCCTCCACCCAGCTTGTTCCTCTTCTTTATTTTTTTTCTTCGAGACATGTCTTCTCACAACACTCATCTAGAATGACGAGAAAGTAAAAATGCCGACAGAAATATTACAAAATGCCGATTTTTAAGGAAATACATCTCTTTCAAGTAACATTTCAAATGATTATAAGTATTTGCACCATTTCAACTCTGCTATTAGTGTTGGGGCACATTCACAAAGTAAATGCTATTGATGTGACTGAGTGTATGAAAATATTGTCATAAAGATCAATTTTGTAACTTTTGCCAAATAGGTTTGGGAAGTTGATTGGCCCTATATTTTAGCATTCCCTGTTCCCTATTGGTTTTCTTCTGTTGCTTGGAAGACCCAAAAGAAAAGAGTTTAATGTTGCTACAGAATTGTGCACGTGTTCAAAACTGGAACATATATTTCTATATTTTAAAAAACAATAATGTAGTGTTTCCTATCATTCACACATTTCAGACTCAGGGTCTAGGACTCTGAGTCCTGTTCCCTAAGCAATAAAATAAAAATCTTTTTCGAGTTGCACACACTGCTTGTCTCTTGCTTGCTGACTTTACTCTTCCAGAAACTAGGCTAAATACGAAAAGCTATTTGGCTACACCACGTGAAATTATCTTAATGTAATGGAAAGAGTTTGCATATGTTATTGCTACTTTCATAAAAAAATTTTTCAATTCTTATTATTACTTCAAAAGTCAACATGATGGCCTAGTTCAAATTAAGGATTGCTTTATTGGGGGTGCTTTTTGATAACAAAATTCTTAGGTAGATAAAAATAGGTATTCCTAAGGGCTCCTTCTCCTATTGATTAGAAAACGGAAGGAAGTTTGTAAAAAGTATGGATAGAAGAGAAAGCACTTGTATGTTCTTGAGAAAATGTTAAGTAAAAATTTTTCTAAGCTAAACTCTCATCAAATTTCACAATTTTTTCAGTATTCAATTCAATCAGAATTTCTTAAAAGGAGTAGATAAAGAAGTCAGTCAGAGGCAGACAAGCGACAATGTGTGAATTATACTGTAATATTTTAAATGAGGTCAATTCCTTTGCATCATAAGCTTTGGTAGGTGAATATAGTGCATGTAAATTTCAGAGCAAACAGTAGAGAAATTCATCCCTGACTTCCCCTTAACCTTTGCGCTCATCTCTCGGAGGGTAAAGATGCTTTTACTGACAATAACGATGCTGTGAATTTTGCTCACTAACGGCGTGTGCACTATGTGGCTCTGTGTATTTTGTCTGCCACTGTACAGGAATTCAAGCCCATTGGTGCCACGCACAACAGAAGGGCCCAGCCTTTTGTTGCAGCAGCAAACATTGATGACAAAAGACAGGTAGTGAGTGCTTCCTATAACTCACCAATTGGGCTCTATTCAACTAGCAATATCCAAGATGCACTTCACGGACAACTGCGAGGTCTCATTCCTAGTTCACCTCAAAAGTAAGTATCTGGCTCTTGGTTCTGGCCGCGGTGTTCTTGATCATGATAGTAGTTTCTTCTGCGTTCGAAAGTCCAGCTCTTGCTGTTTTCCTTTCTCTCACTTTCCTGAGGCACTATCCATATTTACTTGTAAGGACAAACATCTAGATCATGATTCTAATTGTTCTGGAGCCTGGTCAGCCAGTTCCTGAACATTTCCTTAAAAGAAAAGAAATCACTCTGGGAGTTGCATCATCTTCTGAGTCATGTCGGTGCTTGGTGGTAAATAATTCTCCCTGTACAGCTGTCGTTCTTTTAATTATATTTGAAAATACCAATTATCACTGAAGGACTTCTTTAACCCTTTGTTTTTGCAGGATGTGAACTACTTTGAACACAAGCACAATATTCGGCCCAAACCTTTCATAATCCCAGGCCGAAGCAGGTCATAAACCTTGAGATGGTGAAGTTTGGCGTGCATGCTCTTGATCAGTTCTTACTAATCACCAGAAAAAGTAACTTTGTTAGGCGTTTGGAGTGAATTTTCTCACTGTGAAGCTTATTTGAAAAGCAAAATGAAGCAAGTTCACGTAGTAGAGAAGAGTAGCCAAATAACTTCCATTTCTGAGAGTAAATATTGACAAGATTACAGAGCTGTGAAATTCTATGCAATCACCATGTATATTTATAACCAGTAACGCTGATGCTCTGGGGATTCCAGCCAGAACACGGTGACCTTTGAGTGAGGCCTACTTACTCTATCCCAGGTCAGGAAAGCCCAGCCAGCAGAGACAAAGATGGAAGCCAGCCCCAGTGGACAGTAAGGAAGCCCTACAGAGCACACAGGGGAAAACTGGTATCTGTTTATGCATTGAACAGACCCAGATACCACTTTGGTCCTACCTCTCTCTGTACAGCCAAATCCCACTCATTCTAACCATTACATGGAAGCAAATTTTTTTCTTGTGGATCTTCGCAAATAAAGACAGGACCCTTGAAAAGGAACTTCTTCATTAAATGGTGACAATAAGGGCACAGTAAGTGTAGGGAGGGACAGAGCTGCATTAGTCGTGGGCAATGCTATACAAATTGTAATATAATGAACCAAGTTTAAATTCTTGGCTATTAATCAGAAGAAATTATCATTTATAGATGAATGTTTTCAAATGTCTCCTCCAGAAATTGAATTTAAACCTAAGAGGAAAGAAACAAATACCTTGTATGGCCACAATGGGAAAAAAAATGAATTTAAGGAAGCTCAAACCCCTAATTGATCTAGAGAAAGGATGCTGGTAATTAGACTGGTTGATCCTACCAAGTTAGGAGCAGTGGTTAATAATTTATATCAAGTATCCTAAACTAGTGACTCACCGGCAGGCCTATTTCACACGTATTTTACTTAACCCTCTTATTGTTTAAAATTTTTTTCTAATTTAAATGTCTTTAGATAGGACATCTTCTCACCAACTTGTCAGAATGGCCACCATTGTCGCGTTTTCATTTACGTGTGACTCTCCGAGTGCCTGACCTCTGAGGTTTTGACTCCTGCTGTCACCACTCGATGTTTGATTTTCATGTGAAGGACTCCAATAAGCTAAAGCAGGACCCTACAATTGTCTCAAAATAAGACAGACAATTTTGTGATATCAGACCCAGAAAGGAGAACTGGATTGGAAGCAAGAGAAGAGTGCTAAGACTGTGGTAACAGCCAAATGCATCTTCCCTCCACGGACTGTAAGCTCAGTGCCTACAGGATCCTTGTCTAACTTGTTCCACGTTATAGGCCCAGCACCTCAAAATGAGACTGCGGCAAAAATAAATGCTCGATACAGGGGCCCAATAAGTGATAAAGGAACACAATCATGAAAGTAAAATGGTATCTCCTGAGGGTGTGCCGAGAAAAGCCTGGAGATCTTACCCTTCCTTGCAGCTTTGCACCATCCTTTTTCACTCCTCTGTTCATTTTCTTATTCCCATTCTGTTTTCTTTTACATCTTTCTCTTGTTTTTCTACTTTTAATAGCTTCCCTAACCAACCCACCTTCAACAGCACTGCAACATCAAAGCATAGTAAAATTAATTTTTTTAAGTTAGTGTGGCTGTAAACCCATAACTTCCAGCTATAAGACTTCAGGCACTTTGAGTAAAATGATATATTAGAGAAATACATATCCTGCTTTTGTTAAAGGTTTCATTTTTTATTATTTCACTTTACAAATATCAGAGAGAGGGAGGCTCAGATATATATTCCTTTTATATTTTTATTTCAATATAAACATGGTGACGAGCAATCACTCATAAGTTTGTCACTTAAAGGCAACTTTGAACATGCTGAGTTTATAAGAAGGAGTAGAATTCAGGAGAGGATTTGCTTTAAAGACAAGTGTCAGTGTGCAAATTTCAAAGAATTACAGAAATGCCACTCCAATTCTTCCATTCTTCCTGTTCCTGTTGTTCTAGTTTCTGAACGTCTTGTTCTCTACAAATGGTTCTTCCTCAAAGTAGAAATTTGAGAGGTTACATGGTAAGCTACTGCTGCCATGTTAAAGAACAACTTGTTAATTAGAAGTGCATTGGACATGCTCGATTTGTAATATGTTGATATCCCTTGGGTTTTACAATTAGCTCTGATTCTTGTAATTATTTCATCAAAGTTGAAGCATATTTATATGAAAATATGTAGATTTATAAAGGCAAAGAGCTAACTAAAAATATACACAAGCCATTTTCCAGATCCAAATGTTAACATGCAATCCCTGTGCAGCATTTTGGTCAAGTTACAACCAAAAGTAGTTCCCAAAAAGTCTGCATACCCCCTCAGGGAAATAAGTTCCCTGTGGAATCATCTCCCTGGGTGTGAAGTGACTTAGTGCATTATTAGTCTTACAGGTGATCTTGTCAAGTCACTAAGTCAGAAAATCTCGTTAGTCCTTGCATTTCCAGGTCACCCTGAATTGGTTATGGTGACCATGATGACAGCCACAGTGATTGGAGTCCAGAGAAACTGTACTATTTAAAGCAGATTCAGAAACCTTTTTAAATTGTCTCATAATTTTATAAAAGGTCATTCTTGCTGGTATAGGATTTATTTTTTATCCATTTAATAGACATGAACCCTTAAATATGATGATAAAGGAGGTAGGAAATATAATAGAGAATCTTTGCTTACCTAAAATTATGGATGCACCCATGCTGATGTACAAGAACAATAATAATAAGGAAAAGATTGGTAATTACAACCACAAAATAAAGCATAGCTGTAAGTTCCAAACTGTGCTATCTATCCAGTATTCAGTGTTCTTCTGGGCATACAGGACAGTTAGATTGATGCTAAATGTTTGTTGAATTTGTACACTACATTGGACCTACAGTCTTATAAGATTTAGTTCAGTGTTTCAAATTCCTAAAGTAGAATTTCACAAGATTCATTACACGTAGGTCAAATCAGTGTGACCATAACTGAGCTGTAGTGCAACTGAAACTTTACTTCAATGTTTTCACAAAGTGGAGTCAACTTCAGGAGTCAGAAAAGTGTTGACCCTACAACAATAGTGAGTGACATCGCTTGAAGTTTCGCACATGTTGAAGCCAGTGTACAGAGTGAGTTTTAATCAGATTTTCAGCAACCAGAAAGTGGAAGAGCAAACCCACGATTTCGTTTCTCTAAGTAATTGAGTTGGATGATGCAAGAATTTTTTAATGGTTTAAATCTATTTAGTGACAGGGGCTGTCCAGACTGATCAGACTGCAGCACTGATAAAGTTAAACACCTCACTGCCAAGAATTCTTCTGGGCTTTGCTGTTTGTATTGGACTGAGGTTAACATCACTGGCCCTAGAGAGTAAATGCAGAAATTAGATCATTGCAAGTTGAGAGAATATTTACTTTGAGGTAAACGTATCATAAAAATGTACTCTCAGACTTAAGTTTACAGCAACATCTACTGGCAATCTCAATGGAGGTTTACATTAATACTAAGTTTTTTGCTTTGTTTTAAATGGCTGTGCTGTTTTAAAAGTCTCTCAGTCTATTCTATTTTCTCACAAGTGGGATCTCTCGTGCTTCACTTAAGGTGCATGTAGAGGGCTGAAGATGTAGCTTAATGGTAGGGTGCTTGCTTAGCTTGTGTGAGGCTACAAATTCATTTCCTAAAATAAATAAGTAAATAGATAATTAAATTAATAAATAAGCATGTAGAAAAAATGCTCTGTTATGAATGGCTTCTTATCCAGTTTTATAAAGAATGAGAAATACCTTTAGTTCTTAAATTTGCACGACTGGCTTTTGTGATATTTTAATAATAAACCCTTAAAACTTGTATTTTAAAGAAAATGAGAAATATATGTGTGTTTCCAAAGTCTTACATGAAATACTTGTAAAGGAAATATATCCTAGTCTCAGAGCAGCATCTAAATAGCCTGAGACTACCTTATTTGTCCTTTATAATTTTTGCAAGGTGATAAGTATTTCTTGGCTATGACTGGATCCTGTAGTAAGCTACAGAACAGAAATAAAAGAAAATACTGAAATAGCATTAATAAAATATTTTATAATAGTCTTAAGGCATAATCTTTAATTTATAACCTAGAAGTTGCCAGTTACTATTCAATTAAATCTCCACTATATTGTTGAAACCTACTTATTTGGAATGTTTACCCTAAATCTTTGATTGAATCTTTATGTTACATATCCATTTACTATTTGGGAAACATGGGTTAATATTTTAATTTTAAAGATTGCACTTTAGAAATGTAAAAAGACATCCAGCCAATGTGACTTTACTCCGTCAGTTTTCTGTGATATTGTCACCTATAAAATTATTTGGTCTATATTTAAAAAGTGAATGGTTCCATCTTTATGCATAATTCTTCCTATATTAAACCTTCAACATACAAATCACCTAATAGAACAGAGCCAACAAATGCAATATCACCTGCATCTTTTAATTTTTATTAAAACTTCCTCAATGATGACATCTTAAACATCAACCTTTTGAAAACAAATTCTAGGAAGTGTTTCAGTTGGTAGACTGTATTGAACCCACTCTGACTTTTGTCTTCAATTCCTGTTAACCTCTCTGCACTTGTTCTTGTGTCCTTCCTTTTCCTGTGTCATCTGTGTGTAACGTGGTCATTAACACAGTGGATGCAGCACACCCTCCGGTATTGATGGTGGCAGTGGACGTAGCACCCCTTCTTCTGTCAGTACTCTTAGTACTATTTGCCCAGGTGACTTGAAAGTTGCTGCTAAGATGGCCCCTAACATTCCTTTGGAAATGGAGCTTCCTGGTGTGAAGATTGTACATGCTCAATTTAATACACCTATGCAGTTGTACTCAGATGACAATATTATGGAAACACTTCAGGGTCAGGTTTCCACAGCTCTAGGGGAAACACCCTCAATGAGGTAATACGAGTCTTTTTGAACCATGAGCATTGTAATTAAACACGTGGGCGATGTCAGCTTTCATGGTGTAGCTTCATGTTGTCTAAATGGGAAGAAAGCTTTGTGAAAAGTTCTATAGAAAAAAATACTGAAAATGTATTGCTAATATCTGAACCTGATGATAAAGATGATTTGAGGAACCGTTTAAGTAGACAATGTGGCAGAAAGCAACAACATGAAATCATGTGAGGACAAGTGTGCAAGGCTTTGGAAAGCTGCATTGTGCCTTATGGCATCTGATTTTGTACTTCTCAAAAATGAGTTATAATCTAGAAGAGGCAATGTCTGTCCTTTGGGGTTAAAAAAATAGAAAGGGGATTGGGAGGGTCAGAGGGATTTTTAAAAAATGATGCCTTGTTTATCTTGTAATGCAGTGTGTGGAAGGATAATTATGCTTCCATTTAAAGTGTTTGCCTTGCACAATGTTTTATAAGTAAATACCTCAAGCTATTAATGTACATATTTAATCCCTTTGATCTTTACATTATCTGATTTCTTTATTTTGAATGTTTGTTCCAAATACTTTTGCCACCAAGCTTTTTCAATTGAAAAGATTTACTGTGAAATAAAGTCTTATTACTCCTTTCAATATTGCAGGATCACTGTTTTATAAATAAAAGTATTGTGAAGCCTGGGAGTGATTTGTGACAGTAACCCAGAGATATATCAAGATGACAAATTGAGCTAACAATAATATATCTCAAAATCATTTTTGCAAAGAATTGAGTAATATAAAATAATTATTTTCAAATTTAGTATAGATAATTAAGATATATGCACTGTTGACAATTATTATTTCTAAATAATGCAGTTAAAACAATATATTTAATGCCTGAAAACTACTATTATAGTGGCACTTTTATTCATTATAAATATACTTGTAAAAAATCCTAAAGTAAAACTTAGAAATGTTATAAATTGCTATAAATGAATTTTAATGCAGCTACTTGAAAACCATAGGATAAACAACTCTTCAGAAGAAATTTTCTAGATTATGTGTTTTCAAACATTGACAAATTGAATTTCAGCAACTTGTAAGTTAAATGACAGCTTTGTTATTTTCAGGATTTGACAAAGTAAGTTAACCTTAAAAACAAAGTTAAACAGCTTACTCCTACATCAATATCAAAAGTAAACTTGAATCTTATTAAAAATGTTGTGACTGAGGATAACCAAATTGAGCTAACATCTACACCTTCATGCATATGTTGTACTTTTTCTGAGAAAAGTTGATTTTACTCACAAAACATTTGTGTCATTAGCCACAAGTCTTGATTTTTTTCAAAAATTATCATTTCCCAACCATCTTTTAATGTCCCTCTAAAAGTTGGAGAAGTGCTGATATGACTCCCAGGTTTATTGCTCAGTGACATTTTTAAGGCAACTCGTGTGAAATCACATTATATTTTTAAACGTAATTGAGATGCCCGTGAAAGTCAATCTCTATTCAGCAGCTGCTATAAATACAATGATGACTGCGTACTGATGTCTGTTGTGCCCTGACGCTCTTGTCCATGCTTCACCTGCCGTACCTGTGTTTCAGCGAACCCACAGCCTCGGTACCCCCCCAGTCGGATGTGTACCGGATGCTCCACGACAACGGGAATGAACTCGCTCAGCCCCGCCAGTCAGGCTCCTTCCGGGTGCTCCAGGAACTCGTGAATGATGGTGAGCAGCCACCAGCGTCTGCCCAGGTGTTACTGATGGAGGCCCTTAAAGGGGAGGCAGAAGGGGAGTGGAGCAAGCACTGAGGCTCAAAGCTGAAACGTTGGTGTGAACTGGCATCAAGGGTGATTTTCTCTTAGGAACAGAACTTTCCAGACATGCCCACATGGCCATGAAGTGAAAACAGTCATTAAAATGCAAAAAAGACAAATCTCATCCACAGTACATAAGATATGTAAGTTCATGAACCCTAAAATCCAGGGCTCAACAGATACTGTACCCCCCCATAGTTTATAATATCATCAACATCAAAGCAAAATTTGTTAAGAGAACACTGTAATGGATGTTTACTCTGTTTTAACTTCTTTGCAAAGTACTTTGCATGCACTATCGCTTAATTTTCATAATACCCTGAGAATTTGCCTTACCTTACTCACAAGAAAATGAGGGGTAGTAAGAGTAGGCTTGTACAAGGTCACACAACCCCTCAGAGGCAGAGCTGGGCCTTCAGCCCACTCTTGCTATCTTCTCAGCTTATATTCCAAAAAAAAAATGTATACTGTCCTTTAAAAGTCACACAAAATATGCAAATGCCAGTTAGCAAGGTTCTACCAAAAGAAAATGGAAATAAGTGTTGGCAACGATGTGGAAATATTGTGGGAAGATTTGTGCATTGCCCATAGAAATGTAGAAGGTACAACCACTATAAAAAAATTGTTGTCTTACAAAAAGGCAAGTGTACAATTAATATATGGTCCAGTAACTCAACTCTTAGGTATATGTCCCAAAGCGGAAACTCAGACAGATACTCTTATACCAATGTTCACACTATACACAAGAACTAAACTGTGCCAAAGCTTCAACATCCACTGGCAAATCAATGTGCAAATGTGGCATATGCATATGATAGGATATTACTTAGCCTTCAAAGAATAAAATTCAGTTATATGCTGCAACATGGGTGAAGTTTAAGTACATTAGGCTAAGTGAAAGAATCCAGACACAAAAAGACAAGTGTTGTATAGTTTTACTTACATGAGAGATATAGAACAAACAAGTTCAGAGTGACAAAGCACAAAGAATGTTATCAGGGACTTTGAAGAGGCCATGAAGAATTGTGGTTTAGTGGGTACAGAGTTTCTTTCCAGAGACCATGAAAAAGTCCTGAAAAATGGATATTAATTGGGCAACATTGTGTCACTGAATTGCACTTTTAAAAGTTGTCAAAGGGGCAATTTTTTTTTTTTTCAATACTGTTGGTTGAACCCAGGATCTTCACATTGATTTATATCCCCAGCTGTTTCTTTATTGTTTACTTTCAGACAATGCTAAATCTCTAAGTTTCCATCTGAGTTCCAACAAGCAATCCTGCCTCCGCCTTCCAGAGTGCTGGGGTTACAATTGTGCACCAACACCCTCAGATTTTATCTAGGTGTGGTGGCACACACATCTAACTCTAGCTCCTCAGAAATTGAGGCAGGGGGATCACAAATCAAGGCTACCCTGCACAATATAATGAAACTATTTCAATGCAGTGTATGTGTGGGTGTGTGTGGGTGTGTATGAGGAGCTGGGATGCAGCTCAGAAGTAAAGCTCTTGCCCCACATGCACAAAACACTAAATTTAATTTGCGGTTCCATCAAAAAAAGAAAAGAAAAATGTAGATTTCATGTACGTCTTCCTCAGTTTAAAAAAAAGAGAGTGAGAGAAATGCTGTACTACTTTAAACATTTTACAGGTTTCCTCAAGAACAACAAGATATTTTAACCATTGTGAAAGCCCCATTCCAGAACCAAGTTTCTATGGCTCTAGATGGTCCCATTCCTTCTGAAATGACAATGTAGTACTTCAGAATTCCTTAGGTTACTGTCTTAGTTATTTTTTTTGTTGCTGTGACTCAATACTCGACACCCACAAATTTAGGAAAGGTTTATTTTAGCTCACAGTCTCAAAGGTCACAGTCCATTCACAGGTGGCTGGCAACAGTTGAAGTACATAGCAGAGAGAGAGATGGAGGCAGCTTCCCGGATCAACAAGAAGCCAGCTGAGGCTAGTTGAGACTAGTCCCAGTCCTCCAGGAAGGCAGGTGCAGCTTATGTATCCTTTCAGGTCTCTGCCCAGTAACTAGTCCCTCCTGCATCCAGGTGTGGCCACTACACACTGTTAATCCCAACTTAACTGCAATCCACCCCTCCACACCAAACTCCAATCCACCATCATATGGTTCCATTAAAATATATGAGACTTTCGGGGGACACTCCAGAGCCTAACCACAACAGTTACAATCTAAAATTTAGCGCAGGCTTTGGCCAGCTGCTCCCTTACCCTAAATGGAAACACTTTGTCTTTCAGATGACCGTCCTGCGGGGACACGAAGTGTGAGGGCTCCGGTCACTAAAGTTCACGGTGGTGCTGGCAGTGCACAGAGGATGCCGCTCTGTGACAAGTGTGGAAATGGCATTGTGTACGTCTTACTCATAACTCAGGAGTTCACAGCAAGGCGTGGTGGGGGTGCCCATTTCTTCTGCTTTGAGAGAATGTATGGAAAGGGCAGTCATGAAGGCTTACGTCTCTACTGGAGAGCATGCTCTGCAGTGAGCACATTTGAACCAGCTTTTCTTAGCTATATCCCCAAACTGACATACGATGTGAATAAGCAATATTCACTCTACTTTCAGATATATTCTTCAAGGAAGAAAGAACTGCCCCAAATTTATATTTTAAAATGATTTCCAGTGATCATGATTTCACTTTAAAAAGTTCTCTCTTTAAGAATAATCTTCAAATACATTCTTGTAAGGAAGCATGCAGAAGTCATCAGGCTGTTGATTAAAATGCTATTTCTTTACCTAAAGTTTAAATAACACAAATGCTAAAATCTATTTTTTAACAAGTACAGTCAGCTTCCATTTCAAACGCCTTCATGCTTACGTAGCCACAGTGGGTCCTTCGTATCTTCAAATTAGCCAAATCATTTTTATTCCTCCACTGCATGTGTCCATGTGGCCCCTTGACCACCTGGTGCTCCTGTTCGCCTCCCATCAGCTCAGACCCTTGGGCAACATCTGCCCAGTTTTCCAGGCTTCATCCCAAGAGGGCAGTTGGGGATAAACCTGCCTAGAACCAAGGATGCAAGGTGGGACAGCGAGGAAAGAGTAGGGCATAGGTATTTTGGGAAAGAGGCCAAGAGGACCTCCAAAAAAATACAACAGATCTTGATGTCACCAAAAGCAATTCTTCTTCCTAAGCTGGGGTAAGCCATTTCCTCAGTAGAGAGGAATCCACCAACTCTGCAAGAATTCTGTCTCAGCTCAGTGGAACCACTAAGATAGTCACCAGAGAGCTTTGAACTGGGCAACCCACAACCCACGTCAAATCAGAATCCTTTGTCTTACCTACATCTGTCTCCCTTTTTTGAAGAAATAGTGGGCAAAGAATAGGAAGTAGGGTCCTGCTAATTTTCTATAAATCGCTTGATTATTTGAAAAATATTCACAGAGATCAACGCAGCCGGTCTCCTGTGTTGTCTTTCACCAACATGACAAACACACACATTTTCACAGCTGTGCGGGTCTTTGCAACCGGCACCTGTTGTTTCCCGACCTTGAAGCAGACAAAACCCGACTTAGATGCAGTGTCCCCTCCGTTCGCGGCCTATGCGTTGCTCTGTTTTTCACTGGAGCCTGTTTGGTCCCCACAGTGGTGCTGTCGTGAAGGCCCGGGACAAGTACCGGCATCCCGAGTGCTTCGTGTGTGCAGACTGCAACCTCAACCTCAAGCAGAAGGGCTACTTCTTCGTGGAGGGGGAGCTGTACTGTGAAACCCACGCGAGAGCCCGCACGAGGCCCCCCGAGGGCTATGACACGGTCACCCTGTATCCCAAAGCTTAAGGCCTTTGCAGGCGGGAACAGCCACGCGCGCACCCAGGCACAATTACACGGGAATGTGGGAGTGGCTCCGGGCAGGAGGAAGGCGAACTGTGGATTCCAGGCTAAAGACAGGCTTTTAGACAATAATTGTATTGCATATTGAGAGACAAGGCAAATGTCTGCTATATGACAAAAACGTGTTTAGTTCGCCATTTTTTGCAATTCTTTTATTAATATGTTTGGGATAGCAATCATGAGCAATAATGACAATTAAAACCACAGTGTTTTTATGTGGTGCACCACGATTTGCATTTATAGTCTGACCATCCAATGGGTAAACATCAAGAAACTTGGAGGAACCTAGCTGTGTTCCCCTGACAAGTTGATATTGGCAATTGTAGTAAATAGCAAATAACAATCTTATATTCTAACATAATTTGCCATTGTCCGTTTCTGTTTTAACTATTGCAGTGCATGTCAGGGAGAGAGTCCCAAGATTTTTCTCATTTGCTATTCAAACAACTATGTCATTGGATGCAAACAACATACTAAATACATAAAAAGTATTTTTTAACTATCAAATGAAGTGATACCCAATGAATTTGGTTGAAATTAACATCTCAGTAAGAGGGCCCAATTATGTCATGGTGTATGTATGTTAACAACTCAATACAAGCTTTGGAAATAAATGCCTTCTTCAATTTTTATTTTCCACTTTTTCTTATAAGCTCGAACTTTCTGTGGATGTAAGAAGCATTATCTAATTAATGATAATTAATGATAAGTTGACTTTTCTCTAGTTGTGCAATTAAAATGCTTCCTTCAGATAAACAGTCAAATTGAAGGTTTAAAGTTCATGTGGGCAGGTTCTATGTGTTTAATGATTTAACCCTGCTTCCTCCTCCTCCTAAGACATCCCCAGGAGGAGACTGTTTTGGAGACCACCTAAGGAAGGAAACCCAGGGCCTTACTTGTACCCAATTCTAAAATCCGTGAATCTACTTGTGGTCTTTTCACTCCACGGAGTTATGGCCAGGCCATAATCCTGCTTCCACCACCACCTCAAACCTCAGATCAGCCCTCCAAGGAGTCATGCGTCCTTTGAACTCTATCTGTCCCCTGGCCCACTCAATCCACCACATCGGCTTTGTTTGGAGTTCCTTGCCATTCAAACAGAGATGATCTTCTGGCAATGCCCTTAATTTGCATATTTTACCTACTTTCCGAGTTCCTTACTAAGAACATGTGGGAAATTCTGAAACTGTCTCCTCACAGTTCAAACCATGGGGAACCAGCAAAGTTGGAAAGTAAGGATAATCTTAAGCCCTTGATCTCGCCATCTTGTTACACAGGCATCTCTACCCTACTGTGCTGCTGATTAATTGGCCAGGAGCAAATGTCCTCCCCTCATACTGTCACAGATGGGACACCAGTTTCATTGCTCTGGGATCCTTTAAATCTTAACTACTCTTTCTGACCCAAACATACCTAGTTTTGACCTGGAAGAGGAGCCAAAACACTTATCTAGCTCATATAGGTATTTGAGAGTGCAGCCCCAGCCCGAAAACATAAATTTTTTAAAGAACTGTTTGAAAAAATAAAATACTGACATCAAAGATATGAATATATAAAGGTGCGTTTTTGTTCTAAGGTTAAATACACATACTGACATTTTGACCTGGAAAGCTTAAAGATTTGAAAGCAGTGAGAAAAAAAGAATGGCAACTGACCTGGGAAAGCTAAAATCCAAAGTAACAAAGGAGAAAACTTGGACCAATCCAATTTAGTCCCTAAAATCTTAAAAAGTCATGAGAAGTGACAGCAGCAGGCACTTCTGGACCAGAGGAGGAAGGTGGGGCTACTATAAGCAGGAATGGGTGGAAGCTATTTAAGAAGCACTTAATCCCTTGGGGTTCCCCTGTTCCAGCCACATCCTCACATACACTCCCCCGCATTTCTCAGTGAGACTCTATTATCAGGAAAGGGCAAAATACAACATCCTTGAACTAGAGGATGTGTGGGACCCTGATCAGGCCAAGGGATAATGGAAGCTAGACCCCCCAATAATCTCCTCTTGAGACCAGCAGGAGTGGAGCCCCTCCCTCCTATCCCAGGCCCAGGATGGCCACAGCTTAGGTTTCACTCTACTCAAATCCCCAATTTCCCCCCTACCTCATGACCCTTACCAGAAATGATGTGATCAAGTTTCGAGAGACCCACCACACAAATTAGGTGACTCTAAAACCCCAAACTTCCTCCAATCAGTAAATGACCCTTGCCCTGTTAGCGTGGCTGACCCTCCTCCATTCAACTGCTTATAAGCCTGGCCCCCACAGACAATAAATGAACTGTTAACACTGATTCAGTCTCCAGGATGTCACACACATCCGTCAGTCACACTCAGCCCCTAGAGACCCAGACTTCGCTGATTCCTGATCACCGGGAGCCAACAGCAGCCAGAGACCCCTGAGACTCCGACAAGGATGAAAGCCTAGGGTCTCATAATGGAAAAAAGGATAAATCAAAAACTCAAGAGAAAAGTATACATTAAATGGTACATTATACAAGAACGTACATTGTATATGAGATGGTGTTTTCCTTAAAATTATATTTCTTGTGTAGTGGAGTACCTAATTAAGTAGGCCAGGTTTGATAAAAATGAAATCATATAGTACTAATCTGATATGGCTTAAATTGGTTAGACTGTGAAGCATCTCTTAAAATTACATGTTCACTATTTTGAATAAAGAATTTTTTTACAATTCTGTCTAAACATTCAAGTATGGAGAAGAATTAATTCCCGAAGTTAATATATAAAAATGTAGGGCATGCTGAAATTGTCTTAAAATATGTAAGGTTCAAAATGAAAACAGTGGAGCTGGAGGCCTGGCTCAGATGTTGCTTAGCAAGTGCTAAGTCAAGCTCTAAGTACCCGAGTTCAGTTCCCCAGCACCACACAAGCCAGGCATGGTGGCACGTGCCTGTACTGTAATCCTAGCACTTAGGAGGCTGAGACAGGACGATTGGGTCCTTAGTGAGTTCAGGACCAACCTGGGCTACAGTGTGAGACTCTGTCTCAAAAAACATGAAAGCAGCATTGAAACAAAGAAAAAAGAATCAAAACATTGTTTTAAAAGACGAATTATTTCTCCCTAATCAACATCTTACTCTTCAATAATGAATTCACACCAGGAATTAATTCTATTAAGGAATTCACACCAGTAACAAAGAATTCCAACTAGTTTTGATTTCACTCACAGAATGATATATTTTCTTAGAAAGCAGACAGAATCACTGCCTTTAGATTCAAAAGCTGAAAATAATCAATGAAACGAACCATGGGCCAAAATTGGGATTTTCTGAACTTTGACTTATGATTAAATTAGTCGCCATTTTTCAGAGTAAACATAGGAAGAATTTTGCTACGCCCTCTTCCCGCAGGATGATTGATCGAACAAAAACAATTCTGGCTATCACATATTTTTGCACCTGTGTAAGCCGAGCTTCACAGTGAGCGTGACCCACTAACAGTTTACTCATCCTCACGTGAGATGAACTCTCCCGACTTCCCAAAGTGGCAGCAGTCCAAGACAAGCTGACCAGAGCTTTCTGTGGCTCCTGTTAAAAACTTCCATCGCTAACATTTGAACTCATCTGATTTCTGTCCTAAGAAAAACTGCTACTGTTAACAGTTATTACTGTTTATTATCATACCATGACCTAATTACTCAACTTGTACCATACCATAAAAAAGAGGAGTGGAGAAAAAATGAGGCTATTCCTCCAGTTCAAGTAAATAAGCCATTTCCCTGAATACATGGCTGTGCACAGCTATCACAGCCATGATCCAACCTGAGTACTTGACAAATATGTATTGAGCACATACCAAGTAAGAAAGTTTGAAGTCTGCACATAACAAACTGGCTTTTTATTGTTTTTGACTATTTCTACAAGTCGGTATTTTAAAGCTGATTAGAATGCTTCAAGTGATTGATTTTAAAACAAAATACTTGTAAGATGTAGATGCTTTATCATTACTTTCTTTCCCATTTCTTAAGAGCATTATTATTAACTTGATTGCTTGACCATCAGTCAAACATAAAATCAGATATTAACACCAGCTTTTGAAACATCTGCAGTTTTTTTTCACTTATGCAGAGAAAATTACAAAATATGGTTTTTTTCCTCAGGGAATAAGACAAGTCAGTGCAACTTAATTTATGTAAAATGAAAGCACAATTTCATACCCATTATTGAGAGAATAATATAATTTCTAAAACGTAATTACTATCCCAATGTAAGTATATCTTATATAAACAGATCTAAATTAAAATTATACAAATTTTACAATTATTATATTTCTACAGATTGGGAAGAAAATTATTCCTTTTTTATTTCTCTGATTATTTATCTCTTAATATCAAAGAAGTGTGACAAGTTTTATATTTCTACGCTGAACTGTCTCATTTTATGACATATACCAGTTGAAAACCACAAGTTTTCAATACTTTATCATTTGTAAGTATACGAAAAAAGATGCATATGTGTCTACAGTTCATTAGAGCTCTGAGGATATGCAACCAACATCACATGCAGACACCTGCACTGTGCACAGTTACATCATTTTCTGCAATGTCGCTTTCTCTACCCCACCTAGCCTACATCTTCAGTAACTGTAGGTCTCCTGTTGCTTCTCTCTGAGCTCCCAAAGCTCCCAAGTGTCACCCTTCCCGAACACTGCCTTATACTGTAAACCTTTTATGTTTCCTCATGAACATACCTGTCCTTGACTCAAATTTATCTGACTAATGCTTGTCCTGCCAGCTGATCTAACAGATTAATTCATGCTAACGAGTTCTAATAATTTTCCATTGCTGTCATTTATTTAAGATATTTTGCTCTAGAGACAATCCTTAAAGGAATGTATTTAGTATTAAAAATTCAGTGGCTATTTTTCCCCATCTAGTATAATATAGGCAATAGGTTTGGCATAAATGGCTTCTATCAGTCTGAGGTAAGGTACATCTATACATATTTTCCTCAGGACTTTTTATATTCTAGCACACTAATAATGAACTCACTGAAAAAGAGATGAGAAGAACAATTCTATGATCAATAGCCCCTAAAAATTAAATATTTAGGAATAAACATAAACAAGGAAGTGAAAGACCTCTATAATGAAAACTATATTTTCCTGGAAAAAAGTAATTAAAGAGGATTTAGAAATTGGAAAGACACCCCCTGTTCCAGGATAGATAGGTGTGAGCCGTGTGCAGGACATTAACTGCAACTTGAGACTATCGTGTTTATTGAAGTGGAATAGACTTAGAAGATTAAATGTCACATGGTATCTTTCATGTGAGAAAACCAGAGTATAAATAAGCAATAGAGTCAATCGAGTGTGATATTGGGAGTCAAGGAGTATGGGAGCTGGGTAAGAAGGTGAGAAAGGAGAAGAAAAAGGGAATGTGAAGTTGATACATATGTGTGTGCCCAAAATTATCAAGCTCAATGTAACCAATGTGTATCACAAATGCAGACCAATACAAAATAGAGAAAAATAAGTTAATGCTTATGCAAACATTAACACCATTTATCTGTCCTACTCATACCTGACTTCTAGTCCTCGTAGCAACCTTGCCAAATAAATGTCTTACAGCTGAGGAAAAGTTTCAGTGAGTGTAATTTTTCTATAGGACCAAACAAGAAGAAAGAAAACAGCACTTACCTCACTAATATTCCCTAATGATAATAATACAGTTTCAAAATCTTTAAATGTATTAATTGTAAACATCGTTGAAATTTCTCCTCTCTATTGTATTGTTTTATTTGTACTACTGTTTAAATAAATTTCATTTCTTCAACCAGTGCTGCAAAATTAGTGTGGAATTTTTTAAAAAAGTGTTAAGCAGTGTCAGTAAGTAACAGTGTCATTATAATTGTCATGGTAGGAGCTCTGGAGAAGGACGCAGATTCTAATTGCCTCTGTTCCAGCAAGCTTCATATTCTTTATATACAGAGTTAGAGAGGTTGACTAAATGGCCATTCCATATTGTGAGATTGTCTGTCAATGTGGTCAAGTTCTTGCTTCTAATTAGAAGTTTCTTTCTCTCCCGTGGTCACAAACCACCTGTGACTCATACAATGGCTTATGATGTAGGTCAAGCAAAGAACATGAATGTATTACTTAAAATACGTAAGTCCCACTGGCAGTACACATTAATGGCACCTTTATACAGCAGGGCAAACATGTTATTATTCAACCCCAGCAAGGTGACCTGAGGCAAGTCAGCTCCATCAATGTCTGAAAACCATAAAAGAGTTTATCATCAGTGAGAAGGGGAGTCAGAATCTGTGAGTTGAATTAAAGACTACAGAGGCTGCTGCCTCCAAATACGCTCAAGGTGATAAATACTGACTTACCTTCGGGAAATGTTACAGACAGAATATTGGTCTGACCTAATTGCCTTGTTAAGGAGAAAGATCACTAACTTTGCTTCTGCCTCCGTCGTGTCTACCAAATGTCCAAAACCTCATATGTTTACAAAGAAATTGTTAGTCCTCTATCTTCTTGGTCCAAATATACCTTATACTTAATTTCTCCACTCTTCCTTAAAAAATCCCTTTCCCTAACTCCTGTGCCTTCTGAGGCTACTCTGATATTTTTCTATATTATCCCTTAAGCACAGCCAATATCCTGGATCAGACCAATTCCCTGCTCTCGGGATTCCTGTCATACTTCTAAATAAAACCTCTAAAAAGCAGCAACCAACTTCCTAATGGTCAAGGCCAGGGGCAATCCTTAGGAGCTAGGAGGCTCATCTTCTTCTACAGATGAAATCTGGTTAAAAGCTACACTGAAGATAACTTAGTCAGGGCTGAGTATACAGGTGTTTGCATTTGGATAGAACCTGTAGGCCAAGCAAAGGCAGACCCCTAGTCACTAGCATCTGCATCCCCCTTGGTGACCAAACACAAGCCTTGGGATAACTTCCCAGCTTGTTACACCCTAGGACTGATGTGGTCACTTTTTTAGACCACTTTAGATTTCATCTATGATGAATGATGGCCTTGTGATGTCAGGTTTAAAAAAAGATCTTGAGAACCAGAAAACCCAGAAGCATTTTAGTCTGGTAACGAGTTACTAAGAATAGATGTGACTAGCTTGTTTTTGTGCAACGCTCTTGAATTCGTTCCAGATTCTTGAAACTGCAGCTGTTAGTCAACAGGTGAAAGCAGATTTTCTAAGAGGAGGATGAGAAGATTTTTAAATATTGTGACTCCGTGGCATTTTTTCCCGGGAGTACAGATTTTAACTGTCCTTAAGCAATGGACTTCCTAATCACAAAAGATCTGGCTATTTTAGGGTAGTCATTGGATTGGCTCCCATGTATGAATGGAGAAGGTACATCCTCTTGAAAAATACACTGTACAATCCATACAACGCGAAGCGAAATAAAGGAGGAATGGTGTCTCCGTGTGGAGAAAGTAGAGCAGGGGCAGCACGATACCGTATCAGGCAATAGGAACCATTAACCTTAGCATTAAGTATACTTATGCCTCCTTTATATGCTCATGAAATCTAGATGAAATGCTGACCTACTTCATACAACTCTAATTGGTTATGGAAAACATAAAACTTCTAAAATAAGCTGATTTGAGCTAAACCAAACTTTCAGAATCAGAAAACGTGGCCAGATTTTCATACTTTTTGAAGATTTCTCAACACTTCTGCTTCAAGATCTCCTATACGAACCTGAAACAACTTTCTTTTGAAATTCCACAATTCTTAAAACCATGAAGTACAAGTCTGAATATTTCACCAGAAACATTGTTATTGGGGGAATGATTGCATGATGGCAGACAACATTTAACACACCCAAAGTAAATGTTTTGATTCCAAATGTCGTTTATCTATTTCAAATGGGATCCAGATCATTCAGCGTCACTGGAGCAGGAACAGCAGCAGGTGGGCCTGAGCAAGTGGGTTGCTTATAATTGCCAAGTTTCTTAAACATCACTGATCCTTCATTGCCTGTATGTTGAGAATCCAAATGGTATAGAAGGTACTGAGTATCCAATAGCTAACAGCTTGAGGGAATCTCAAATAGCAAGTTTCTTCCTGCCTTACCCAGGGGACTAGAGTTTTTCCTATTCTAAAAGTTTAACATCTCATCTCATCATTTTTTATTCCCTTTTACATTAACTACATTGACTTTGTGTCCTGGATAAGCAAATAATGACTTTGCTTAACTTTTACAGTTTGGCAATGAGTAAGTTTAGAGTCAAATAGTATATAGAAAGTATTCACAGTGAAGACATATACTTTAAAAATATAGCTGATGTGAGAAGTTATATTGTTAACATATGGTGGATTGATCAGATGGACATTTATTTTTTTCAGACTTCTTTAAAATGGGCATTGACCCCTATCCGATATTCTAAGTAAAAATAAATTTGAATAGCAAATTTAAATGTGAAAAATGAAACCACAAAGTTTCTAGGGGAAAAGGGAAGAATCATTTTATGACTTTACAAGAAGGAAATTATGGCCATCCAATCCCAAGGAGTCGGGTGGGGGTGGGGGGAGCAGTAGCCTCAGTTATAAAAGTCTGAGTGGATTAAGCAGGTAGCCCTCCACGGAATATACTGGTGAATGATGGGAGAGCCCAAGGAGGATGGGAGGTCTTGTTTACAGGGAGGAGGACTAGCCCAGGGTGACAGAGTCCAAGCAGTGTGACAACGGTCTCTAAGTAGAGGAGAGGCCCAAGAGGTGGCTCAGAGTCCAAGGAGAATAAAAGGGAAGAGAAAGAGTGGTGTATAAGATCCAAGCGTTTGCTGAAATAAATCTATAATGGTAATGGGAGTCAGATTTCTCATTGTTGGTAAAGAAAATTATAAATATGGAAAGAGAGAAAACTAGAAAGAATATTGTGATGTTGGATTGGAATTAGAGATACCATAAAGTTATGGTTCTCATTACAGAGAAATAAGTATAAATGTAAACGTGTGTTTGTATACCTACATATGTATGTATACAAGTACACACAGAGACAGAAACAGAGAGCCCAAGCTCTATTTACCAAGACGACCCACAGTTACACTTCAATTACAAAATGTACCCTTAGCACCCACAACTTGGCTTTCAATACCGTTCTCCTCTTAAGAAACAAGACTCCTTGAAGAAGCAGCAAAGCACAGTCCAGGCCAGAGAAACTGAAAGAGGAGCCTGGGATATGTGGTGACGTAAAGGAAGAAATGCTTCAGTAATGAAAAAGGCTTGTCAAAAGTACACAAAAGTCAGTGAGAGGAGCTATCACTGGCCAAACTAGAAAAGTTTGAGAAAAATGATGTGAATAATGTTAGCAAGAGAAGATGATCTGTTGTAACCTACTAACTAGCACAGAAAACTCTGATGCATGCAGATATAAACAAGTTTAAAGTGGGTATTGAGTATTTCATTTCTATTAACATTTACTTTTTCATTTGAATTGCTATTTAATATTTCCTCATACAATTATTCACTTCAAAGGAAGAAAAAGTGGGCTGGGGGCATATCTCAGCTGTTAAGAGTGCTTGCCTAGGTTTGGTTCCCCAGCACTACATAATAGCTGGGGTGTATGCCTGTAATCCCAGCACTCAAGAGGGCTCTGTGAGTTCCAGGCCAGCCTGGGATACATAGTGAGTTCGACATCAGTGTGAACTAGGAAGTGAGACTCTTGTCTTCAAATAATAACAATAATAGAACAAAACAAAGGAAAGAGAAGTAACCTTACAGTGTAACAGATTCCACCTTAGTCAAGTCATTAAATGAACATCATCCCTGCTGGGACAAATCACAATCCTAAATTACTGGTCAAATGCCATGAGAAAGACAAGCATCACTTCTATTCAAAGATAAAAGATGCATGATCTGAACCTAATCATAAGGAAGCATCAACAAAAGTCATAACATAAAAAAAGATTTTATAAAAACGACTGGCTTACAATCTCCTAAAGTGCCAGTCATGATAGTTTAAAATGAAACAAAGAAAAAAAGACCCAAAGTTCTTCAGACTGGAATTAAAGAGACTTGTCAAAACAACTCAATATGATTCAAAACCATGGTCTGGGTCCTTTTGCAATGCAGGACATTATCAGTAGAACTGGTAAAACTTGAATGGAATGTGACAGCTAATATCTGGATTTTGATGAGTATATCATGCTTATATTGGAGAATGGAAACTACATATAAAAGTGTTTGGGAGAGATGAGATCGCTCATTAGCAACTCACTTTTCATGGTTCCAGAGAAAATTAACGTATCCTATTCTTCCACCCTCATTTGCAACTTGCAAGAATAAGCTAAAATAAAACAAAAATACAGATACAACTAAGAAAATGTTAACTGAAAAGTGTGCTGTAAAACATAGAATAAATTAAAATAACATTTATAAAAATTTTAAAACAGCCAAAACCAACTTTTATGGTTTTCATGCATGCATATATAATAACTATGAAGGCATAGGATGTACTGGAAAGTTGCACTCTAAATTTGGGAAGTGATTTCTTGTAGAGAGAAAGTGAGAAAAGAGGAGCAGAATAAGAAATGTTAGGGAACCTGATTCTCTGGAATGCTCTTTTTTCTAAGTAAACAAAAATCAAGAATGCCAATAGAGTAATCTTTGTTCATTCTGGGAGATGGAAGCAAGGAGTCAATAATTCCTTATGTTTTCATTGCTTTTGAATTTCTCAAAAATAACTTTAATAAATATAACACAGTCAGGACTTTACATCTTCCAAGAAATATACATGTGTATTTACAAACTCATAAAATTTTTATTCTTTTAGAAGCTCAACAAATTCACTCACCAGCAAAGTTCAGACACAAATTGACAACATATTCTCCTGCTATCTCTTTAAAATACATCTTTTTCCTAACACTTGAGTTCACATAGTTGTGTCTTTTTAAGTTGAGAGGCATCGCAGGAAAGAATTTCAACAATGTTTATGGAATCTCGCCCTAATGCCTGGTATCTAGAGCTGCTGTTCACTGTGGCACTTCTAAGAGCTGTGCCTGGTGGAGAAGGACCCTTCACATGGATTTCACTAATCCTCATAACAATTGGCCTCTGATTGTACAGATAAGTGAACCGCTGATCGAGGCCAACTCATTAAGTCACTGTTACTAAATTCAGACTAGTGGTAATTTAGTGTAGGTTGTGCTAGGTGACAAGGGTTTTAAGTGACCATGAGTAATCAGATAAGACTTCTCCATATTTTACAAGTGCAGTGAATGACCTCAAGGAGCTGGGTTGACCACTAAGTGCTAGGTTTTCTTTTTTTTTAAGATACATGTTAAATCTTTCATTATCATATCCTGGTTCTCTCACCAAATAATCAGTCCACCCATAAAGTTGCTCACATGAGACTCTTAACCAAGGGCCTCTTTTTAGGCAGGTCATTCATTTCATAAATGTCTTTGCTAATTAAAACATTTTCTGGGTGTACTATAATTTTGCTAACTTCAAATTTGAGTTACTTATCTGTTAATTACAATAATTTTGAGACAAGTTGAGATTTGTTTTAACTGAAAATATTTTGATTTAGTTTACAGAATATTAATGAGTTTTATAATCAAAATTGTGGGCTGATCTAATGCCTAGAATAAACTATTGATGAATTGAGAACCCTCTTAAAATTTACATAAGTCTCTGTTGAGATTAGCACATTGGCTAAATATGAGTTTGATACTGCAAACACCTAACATCTGTTTTTTATATTCTGTTCCCTGGTGTAAGTCATCATTCAAGTATACAAGTAATTTGTATGGAATAGCCAATATTTACTTGCTATCATAATCTACTAATATTACACAGGTTAACTAGTTATTAAAAATATTAATTTATGTTATTTGCCATATTACATGTATCAATGCATTACATAAAATGTAGTAGAAATTTTAGTGGAAATTTTATCAGTGTGAAATTTACATTGTTAAAATGTAGTGGCTTTTTATCTACAGTCTCCTTTCAAAGCAAGACAATTGACTTACAGTAGAAGTTCAAAGTTCTCAAATTTATAATGCATTGAAAATGTCTACTTGCCGTAAGAAAGACTGTCAAATTTTCCAGGAGCCGTTTGACAAGAAATTAAAGTGACCATTTAGACTATCATGTGCATGCTCATGAAAGCAAATCATATATTATTTATATGACAAATTAGTATGTCACACTGACTTTAAGTTTCTACTTATTTTGATTTAAAATTTAAATTTCAATGACATTATGTTCTATGTGTAATTGTTGATATTGAAAAATAGTGTAAACTCATTAAAATTTTTACTTAAAAATCACCCACGCAGTGGATCAAAGACCTAGATATTAAAACTGAGACATTGAACCTTCTGGAAGACAAAATATGCAAAAATCTAAAAGCTATAGAAGTGGGTGAGAACTTTCTTAATAAAACAACAAATTTAAAAGAAATAGCTCCCAGAAACAACAAATGGGATTATATCAAATTAAAAAGCTTCTGCACTGCAAAGGAAACTATCAACAGAGTGAAGAACAGACACAATTGGAAAAAATCTTTACCACCTATACCCGGAACAGAAGGCTAATAACTAGAATATACACGGAACTGAAAAAAATAGACCCCTCAAAATCAAAGATCTGATTTAACAATGGCCAACTGAAATGAATAGGCAGTTCTCAGATGAAGAAGTCCAGGTACATGAAAAGATGTTCAGTATCCTGAGCCATTAAAGAAATGCAGATCAAAACATCACTAAAGTATCATCTTATCACGGAGAGAATAGAGTATGTCAAGAACACAAACAGCAATCTATGCTGGGAAGTTGTGGAGTAAAAGGAACTCTTTTACACTTCTGGTGGGATTGTAACTGGTACAACTACTATGGGAGGCATATAGAAATTCCTCAAAAAGGCTGAAAATAAATATTCCATTCAATCCAGCTATACCTGTTCTGGGAATCTTTCCAGGAGAGTTAAAAGCAACATACACAGAGATGCATGTGTACCCATGTTCATAGCAACACAACTAACAATACTCAAAATGTGGAAGACAACAAAATACCCATCAACAGATCAATGGATACAAAAATGTGGTACATGTACACAATGAAGTACTGCTCTTCCATAAATACAGATAGATTTGAGGCTTCTGTAGGTAAATAGGTGCAACTTGAGGCCATCATGCTCAGTGGAGTGAGATGCAGAAGGTTAAATATCACATGGTTTCTTTAATATGAGAAAACCAAAATACAGTCATTCTATACCACAAAATGGTGTGATAGTGGGAGTTAGCGGGGATGGGGAGGGTGCAGGAAGGTCAAAAAGGGGGTGGAGAAAGGATTGTAATTTTGACTTAGTATATGTATGCACAAAATACTCAAGTTCAATGAAAACATTGTGTATCATATATATGTTAATAAAATGGGAACAATAATAGATGCTTAACAAATATCTAATTAAGTTTTTCAAATAATAAGAAACATCACCCTTTTCTGGTTGGCACAAGAATTAGATGAGGGCATGACAACCAGCTAAACTAAGCTCTGTCTTCCAACATGACATCTATTTTTTACAAGTAGTACACTGAACTGCCTAAGAAATTAGCATGCTTTGATAAATAACCATCCTCCAAGACAGCTTTAATGTGAATATTTTGATACATGGTTATTTTAATTTTATTATTGGAAAACGGGAATCTTCTTTCATCTACAGCAAACAGAAGTCCTTGTGAGAACACAGGTCTTGGAAAATTCAAATCCCTAAACCCTGACTATTCTGTTGGACGGGCTGAAATAAGGAAAAAGCCAAAGGGAGGAACGTCCTAGGGTCACCCTGCACATCCTCCTTTCCCCACGCAGCTTGGTCCCGCGGGTGCTGTCTTAGGTCAGCGTGGGATCCAGACCAAGTTCCGCCAGCAGGGAGGATTCTGGAGGCAGCCAGAATGGTGGCCGGGTGGAGGCGGTCCCACCGCGCAGCTGTCCTAGCCTAGGCCTGGCGACGCCACCCTTCCTCCCCGTCCTCTTCCCGCCGCTCTCCGGGCCGCCTGGTCCTCTAGGAGGGAAGGGGGCGGGGCATCCGAGTTACCAGGCAACGGGACGCCCGGCGTGAGTCCCCTAGAGGAATGAGGCCGGACAGCAGTTGGCGCGGAGGCCCGGAGCCGCGGCCATGAGCCCGGGTAAGCGCAGCCCGCGTTTGCGCGGCCCCGGGCGCCCTCCGGCGGACGCCGAGGCGCGGCGACCCGGGCCTCCAGGCCTGGGCTCCCCTTCCCGCGGGTGGACTTAAGGCCCTGGCCTGCTGTGTTACAGAAAAGCAACCTGAGGAAGAGGATGAAGTTGACTGCGTTTTCCTTTCAGCGGCCAAGATCCTGAATTCCTGCGCCGGGGTCAAGGAAGGTGGTGGCAGTGGCGCAGGTAAAATCTGCAAGGCCAAGGCTTCAATGGCAGTGAAGTCTCTACCTTGGGCTGTGTGCAGGTCTCGAGTGTGTTGCCTAAATCCGCTGGCCTTCCAGCTGTACTTCCAGTAGTCATTATTGTGGTAGGAGCAACAGCTAACAAGATAGTTTCTTCTGAGTATGTCACTGTATCAACTCATTTAATGCTCAAATGTTCTATGAAATAGGTGCTGGCACTAATCCCAATTTACAAATGAAGAATCAGGCCCAGAGAGGTTAACAAAATCTGAGAATCACACAGGTGTGAAGGATAGAGCCAGCATGTCTGCGGGGCACAGGTCTTTAATTCTATACTGCTTTTCTGCATGCCAAATAAGAATTGTTGGGTCTCTATTCATTCATTCATTTACTGAGACAAGGCCTTGCTCTATACCTCAGGCAGGTCCTGAACTCACAACCTAGCCCAGGCTGGCCTCAAACTCACTGGAATTCTCCTGCCTCAGCCTGAGTGCTAAGAATACAGGTGTGCACCGGCATACTTAGTTTATGTGGCGCTGGGAAATAAAACCCAAGACCTTGAGCTAATTAGGCAAGAGCTTTAACCACCAAGCTATGTCCCCATCTCCCACTGGGTCTCTTTAAAGCCACTGAAAAGATACATTTTTAAGGACTTTTTTTTAACCATCCATGAAGATCTGTAGGCTTGCTTGCGCCTCCAGGAAGGATAAAGGGGACGTGGGAGAAAGAGTCCTCAAATTAGCCCATATGTATCTAATAAAGGAGAGCACTTAAGTTCAGAAGAGGTAGAGATACCTCACCTTGGCAAGAGCATGTGTTTTCTAACGTTAAGAGAAATGTAAGCCCCTGGAGAAAGACGCTAATATTTATAGAAAATGAAATCGCTTATAAGATAGCACCATACAAGTTGCAGTCTTTTTTGCTGAAGTATAGTGGTTACAGGTGCAGGGACCAGGACAGTGAAGGCACTCGTTAAAACTGGGTGTTTCATGTCACGTCTTTCCCAGAGTATCAAGGTAACTAAAGGCAAATTAGGAAGTATGACTTTGTGCCCTCCCCTTGCTGTTCTCATGTTTACTCTTTACAATCACTAAATGACCCATTCTCTGAGAACTAACCAATACAACATTGACCTGATTTGCTTAAATAATTCACATTATTTATGTAAGTAAGAACAATTACTAGCATGAACCTTGAATTACTGGAATGAGTATGGAGAAGTGATTTTGAACTTGAGGATGATCAACATGCCTTCAATTTACTTGCTTGTCTACCAGATAAGTTGCTTTGAGCACCTTCTGTGAATTCAGTGCTGTTCTAGGAGCTGGGGATCCACAAATGACCACATATAAAATCCCTACGCACATAAAGTCTACCTTCTAGTGGGAGGAATACACAGATTATCTTTGAGCAAAGAACAAAGGAAGTAAAGAAGAAATGGGTGCAGATTTCTGGAGAAAGAGTAATCCAGTCAGAGAGCAGAAAGTAGTAACAGGTCCCTGAGAAGGGGACATGGCAGGGGTGCATTTAGGAACCGCCCCACTAGTGGAAAGGAGCAAGAGCATGTGAGGGTAATAGGAGAAGGCTCTGCGGAGAAACTGGGGAGAGGGGTTTTGTACTCTCAGGTAAGGATTCCATGTTGTAGTCTGAACAAAATCGGAAGCATTGAAGAGCTCAGAGCAGACTTCTCTCCATTCATCTTGACTAGAAATTTAAAATGTGCTAAATCACCATAATATTTTCTCTGAAAATAATGTTTTTGAGCATTTACTATATATTATGACTTGTAAAGGCTCAACCTATAAATTAGATGCCTGCGTGGAGTTATCCTACATTCCATGTGGGGTGAGGCCAAGATTCAAATCCAGGCAGCCTAACCCCATTGTTTATGTAAAGATGTCACATGCAGAATGTGCCACATAGCCCTTTTCAAAAATTGCTTGAAGTGTCATAGCAAGCTCCATATTTGAACCCAAGAATTGTAAATTTTTAAACCTGACAGTCATAACCACATTACATTTTAAAAGCAGATATACGAATTTTGATTTGTTAGCCATGTTGTGCTATTAACACTTTCTGGGTATATTGAATGTAACATAATTTTCTTCATGCTTAGGAATGAGCCTCTTAATTCTATGTTATCTCAAAAGTTACTTAATGATACCTGTATTGCTTTACTTTTGACACTTAATATGAAATAGCTACAGAGTATAAGCTGAATATAATATGAATAATATTTTTTACATTCCTAACAGGCTATATAACCTTCTAGAAAATAGAATCATATTTTTACTTCCTGTTAATGCCTTCCAATGCCATGTGTTTATCCAGGACTTAGTGATTATGCATTGTCTCCTGTTGTTCTCTGATAATTTCCATTCTTATTTGAGATCACTTAATTCTAGAATTAATTTTTAATTCTATAATTCTATGTGGCTCTTTAAATATTACTGGATTTTTAGTTACCTTTCCTTTAGCAGTAAGTAGCAGCTAAAGACTCTGAAACTCAAAAAACTAAAAAGTTATTTTAATAATTTTAAAAACAGGTGAATCCAATTCCCAGCCCACTCTCTTCCTGCGCTGAATCATCTGAACATTGCTAGAGAAAAATAATCATGAATTTTAGGTGGCCCAAGTCATCTCATGAATTTAAATGAGCACTTGGTACTGTTTGGGCATCATTTGATTGCCCCCCAACATTGTTTACCAAACTCTCTCTCCAAGATAACTATTTCACTCTTCATGTTCTCTTCAAATCCCCATCACTCGCCCAGCACTCCACCACCTCCCAACTCCTGACATGGTCTTGTTATCAGTCATTCAGGTCCATACACTTAGGCCCATGTGCCCTGCTACTCCTAACAAACCATGGGGCATTGAAAAGAAACAGGCTCTCTCCAAGTGCATATGACCTTGGCCAAGTGGGGAGTTTTTTGCCTTTGTTTTTTGGGGACGTGGGTGGGGGGAGCTCTTTGAGGAGAAGGGGTTGGTTGTTTTTAAGGTGGAGATGGGTTGTTTGTTTTTTGAGTGAAGAGTGTCTGGAGCCACACACAAAATACATGATATAATTAATGTACATATATAAGAACTAAAACTTTGTTTTAAGTTTTTTTCATTATAACTTTTTTTTAAAAGACACCAAAAAAGAGGACCAAAAAATAAAAAAGAAGCAGTCCTCTGAGAGGGCACAATTTTAACATGCTCCTGGCGCCAAGGAGTTATTTGGGAGTAGGTGTACCTGATCTCACCACAAATTGTCATTTTACTTTATCCAGGTACACAAGGATCTTTTATAAGTAAGGAATAGAGCGGGAGGGAATACTCTGAGAAGAGAGGCATCTTCAAGCTTTCTTCCTTTCTTTCTGCCTTGTTTCATTCCCTCCCTTCCCTATGGAAACAAAACAGGACTCTGATCTCCAGGTGCCAGCCTTTGCACATTGAGATACCTCATGTCATAAAAAAGAAAAAGTTGAGGTCAAAAATAAAGACACAGGGTTTGTCTTGGTTTCTTTCTCTTTGCTGGGACAAAATACCTCACATCTACAATTTAAAAGAGAAAATATTTTTTTTTAGCTTACAGTTTCAGAAGGTGACAGTCCATACATGAGCAGCTGGCAATGGTAGAAGCACATGGAGAGTCATAGCCGGAGGAAAGCAATTCATGGAGAAGCAAACACAAGCCAAGTGAGGGAGGAAGGGCAGAGCTAACCTTCCAGGTCCTGTCCCAGTGATGAAGCCCCAGGGTTCCACTCCCTCCAATAAGGTCCCACCTCTTAACAGCAAATGGTTCCATTGGTATTTCACAACATCCACACACATGAGAGAGACATTACAGGTCCAAATCATAACATTTCACCCCGGGCCCCCAAAAGACTCTGTTCCACCTCCTTATGCAAAATGCAGTTAGTCTTTCTCTAAGAGTTGCCTAAATCTTAACAGTTCTAATACTGCTAAAAAGTCTAAGTCCTAAGTCGTCTCTGAGGCAATTCTTAGTTGTGAGCCCTTGTGAAAATTAAAGAAAAGTTAAACACTTCCAAAATACAATGGCACAGGATAAACATTCCAAGACAGAGAAATAGGAGGAAGAAGGCAATCAGATCAAAGCAAGAATGAAACCCAGCAGGACAATAACCAAATCCTACTGCTTCTTTAAATTCTGTAGCTCTCTGTCCAGCACCTACTGCAAGCTGTGGTGAGGTGTGAGCTCCAAAGGGCTTGCATGGCCCCACCCCTTCAGCATTGCCTCTGGCTGTAACCTTTACAGTTTCTTCTTTGGGCTAGCTTTATTCGTGGCCTGTAGGCTTCCTCAGCAAAGGATCTGTGTTTCTGGCATCTCCAAATTTTTGGGGTCTCCACTGCACCTTAGGCTTCTCTTTCACAACTTCAATCATTGCCCTCCCAGGGGCACACTGCCTGGCCTCCAAGGCCATCCTCTGAAATATGGGTGGAAGCCTCCATGACCCAACTCTTGCACTCTGCATGCCTATAAAGCCAGCACCATGTGGGTGTCATCAAGGTCCTCCAGTGGCTTAAGCAGCACTCTAGCCCCCTTGGGCAATCATTGCCAAGGCCTCTGAGTTCTTAGATAGCTGGACTCCATGTGGCTGAACTTCAGCATTTCTCTATTTTGCCCTGCCAATGTCCCAGGGTACTCTTCTCAGAGGAAGGTCTTTTTACCTTTCCACCCTTGAATCAGTAAAGGGTGGGGTCTTCCTGATTTCTGAGATTTCCTCAAGGCATTCAAGGCATCCTTTTTTATAATCCTGATTCCAAGTACTTGGCTTCTTCCTCCCCCCCACACACACACACTTTTATTAATATACAAATGCAATACATAGTATTTACAATGAATTTGGGTGTTTCGTACATCTATGTATCACATCGACTTCACAATCCCTTCCCATCTTCTACCCTCCCACCTCCTCCCTGTCTCTTCCCCCGGCTCCGGCTATCACTTCATATGGTTCCAAAGAATATCTGTGTTCTGGGTTTTCCAAGTCTGAGAAACCACACAGTGTTTAACATATTAATCTTCCACACCTAAGTCATTTCATTCAAGTCACCACTCTACCCCAGCTTCCTATTCCTCTAATGGGTTCGCAGTAGTCAGATCTTGATATCTCCTCTCTGAATGCAACCAATCCCTTCATTGGGATATTCACCAAAAGTTTTTTTTCCATATTTTCCTACATCTTTGTTGCTAATGTTAAACCTGGCCTTACCCACCAGTTCACACTAGGAAATAATTATTAGCATGTAGTTCAAAAGGATAGTTAATTTGGGAAAGAATAAAAAAGAATAAATAAATAAAATTCAATTGCCTTATCTGAATACTGGAAGGTGCATATTTGTACATTCACAAGGTTATGTTTACATCGATCGGTTTCCTTAGGATAAACTTTCATTAGTGACCTAATAAGTGAATTGCTACAACAAAACAAAGTTAGAAATATATCACATTGCTACATTCAATGAACTTAAATCTATACCACATAAATACACTTAAAGTGACAGACATGTAGGCAAATCTAGTTATTTCTTAATTTCCTAACTTTCATATCTTATTTACTCATATTTCACTGATTACTAACCTACTTTTTTCTCAGCTCCTTCTCCTCTAGCTGTTGTCACTTTTTCTCTGGGGTCATTAGTGTCGTTGGTCTCCCTTTCACTGTCCAAGTTTCCTTTAAGTATTTTCTGCAATACTGGCTCAGTGGCTGCAAATTCCTTTAAGCTGTCTCTGTCACGGGAAGTTTTAAGTTCTCCCTTCAAGTTAAAAGATAATTTTGCTAGATATAGCAGTCTTGGCTGGCATCTATTTTTTTTAGTGCTTGGATGATATTGCTCCACTATTTTCTTGCTTTTAGAGTTTGGATTGAAAAATCTGCCGTTATCCTGATGGGTTTATCTTTGTAGGTCACCTTCTGTTTTTCTCTTACTGCTTTTAGTATTTTCTCTTTGTGTTGGTTTCTAGAATTTTAATCATGATGTGTCGTGATGAGGGTCTCTTTTGATCAAAGTTGTTTGGTGTTCTATATGCCTGCAAAAGTTCCATGTTCATTTCTCTTCTTAGATTTGGGAAATTTTCTTCCATTATTTCATTAAACATGTCCTTTAAGCCTTTTGTTTTGTCCTCAGTCTTCTCCTCAATTCCCATAATTCTGAGGTTATTTTTCCTTGAATCATCTATCAGTCATTGTAATGACTCGCTTTCTTTATTTACTTGGTAAATACATGTCCTGTGTGTTGCAGCTTAGTCACTTTATTTTCTAGGTCTGACATACTATTCTGAAGTTGTTTAAAGTGGTTGCTTATTATTACCTGTGTGTTTTTCATTTCCTGAATATCTGCATTCAATTTTTCTATATCTCTGTTGCGTTCTTCTCTAATTTCTTCTTTTGTCTTCATTATCTTCTGGTATATTTCTTCTCTGGTCTCCTCTTGTTGCTTTTCAAGGCTTGCTTTTTGCTTATCTATGTATTGGTGTAGCTCTTCTGCTGTCTGTTTAATTTCCTGCTTTAATTCCCATTTTAATTCACTGAATTTCTGGGCCCAGAAGTTGCCATCATTTTTGCCATAGTCATCTTTGTTTACCCTGACTTCATCTCCTGGGGTTTCAGGTCTTTTTGTAGATTTGTGCCTGCGCTTCCCCAATTCTTCTTTGGTCTCCTCTAATTCCTTTTCAAGGCTTGCTTTATGCTTAGCTAAGTGTTCTTGTAGTTCTCGTGCTGTCTGATTTATTTCCTTCTTTGCTTCCCGGTTTAACTCCTCCTTCAATTCCTGTTTTAATTCACTGACTATCTGGGCCCAGAGGTTACCATCATTTTTGTCCTTTTGTTTGGGTTCTGCAATTTCAGCACCCCTTGCACCCTCCCCTGGGGAATCAGATCTTTTGTATAAGATTTGTTACCACATTTCCCCATGGTACTGCTACCTCTGACTGTCTCTGGTGCGCAGGAAAAGTGAATGGCTCCTGGTGACGTCACTGCCTGCGATGGCTGTTGAGTCCCGTTTCTGATCTGGGATTCTGGGATCTTTTCTGGGGGGAGCGCACACTGCGTTTATAGTACAAACACCCGCGGGTTGGTGCTTCTGAGGCCGCCCCCAGCCAATGATTCCGAATAGTCTGGGTCCGCACTTACCTTGGGCTCAGGTCTGGCCTCCGGACCTTGTTTGTGATCTGTGGGTGCTGGCAGGGCAGCGTGGGGCCACGCTGAGTCTGCTGCTTCTGACCCGCCCGCAGCCTCTTCTCCTGTTGTTGTGTGCTCCGTTCTCTCCAGCTCCATTCAGTCAGATGTTCAGGACCCCGCGAGCATTTCTCCGTCTGCTGCTGCCTGCCGTTTGCCTCTGGGCGCAGCAGCTTGCTGGACTGCGGGGATTTATTTTTTTTCCCCTCCGGTTTTGATGATCCTTCGGTGTTTCTGGCCTCCCACTGGTCGCCTTTTAGTTTCTGGGGATGGGCCTCTCTTTCCTAGCTACACCAAACAGGCTTTTTCTAACCATCTTCTTGACTTTTTAAGTGAGTTGATGAGGAGACTTTGTGCAGTGCTGTTACTCAGCCGCCATCTTGACCAGAAACCTACTTGGCTTCTTTTTAATGCTAATCTTTTTAACAACCATGTGCTCTTTTGCACCATATGACAGCATAAACCATGGGCTGCCTTGAGATTTCCTCCACCATTTTATGTAATTCACTGGCCTTAATTTCCATTTCAGGAAAAGTCCCAGGACAGAGACAGAATACTGGTACACTTTTTGTGAGAGAATTGCATGGGTTGTTTCTAGACCAATTGCCAATAAAGTCCTCCTTCCCATCTGAAACATCTTGATCCTGGCCTTTACAATCCACACTTCTACCAGCATTCTGGTATTCTGAGCTCTGACCAGTATGTCCCACCAAGCTCAGATGACAGCATTCTAGGGACTTCTGCAGCTGCCATCATCAAACATTTCCAAACTCCCCCCACAAACCAGTTCCAGAGGCTTCTAAGCCATACTGTTCAGTGAAGTAACACAAGGACCCACTTCTCTGGTATCAATTCCGGTGTTAGCTACTTTTTGCTGGGACAGAATAACTGACATTCACAATTTAAAGGAGAAAAGACTTATTTTAGCTTATAGTTTCAGAAGTTCACAGTCCATACATGGCAACTGGCAACAATGGAAGCACATGGTAGAATTGTAGTTGGAAAAAAGTTGTTCAGGGCATTGCAGACAGAAATCCAAATAGGGAGGAAGAGTGGAGCTACCCTTTCCACTCGTGTCTCAGTAATCTGCCTCTTCTGGGTCAAGCCCCAGTGTTCTACCTCCTCTGACCAGGTGTCACCTCTTAACACAACATGGTTCCATCAGAATTTCACAACTTCCAAATACATGAGGCTATTGAGTACATTACAGATCCAAAACATAACAAGGTGCTTGCAAGGCAAAACCATAGACTGGCTCATAACTCTGCCTCTAACTTGAAGAAGCAATAAAGGAAGTCCAAAAATCCCGAAAATACTCATTAGTGCCTCCCAATGCATGTTTGAATGGAAAAGTCTAAGGAAATATCTGTGTTTGTACTAGTCACAATTCAGGTAGGAAGAGAGGAGCAACCGCTGGAAATAGATGAGTAAATCTAGAAATTGAGTCACAGCAGCTTACTTTGGTGAGAAGAGAAATACCTGGACAAGTGCTGCAGCTAGCCCATGGAATGCCTTTGTGTGGATTAGGAAAAGATTCACTTCTAAGTACATGCAAATCCACACACAGTTCTAGCTAGCTCAGTGGAGAGGATCATGAATGGATTTCAGGCCCATATATGCTTTTGTCCAGGAGACTTTGTATAGTAAACAACCCACACAATCATATGTGGCAATCCCAGGTCCAGGTCTCCAAACTGAGTTGAGAGAATGGGACAAGTTGAGAGACTGTTTCCTTCACCTACGGACGCACCTTTCACCAGGTTTCTAATGCAAATCTCAGGAGATACCAACCATGCAATCGAAAGGATCACAACCTCAACAAAGGCTTCCAATGCAGTTGGAAAAGTCATACCCGCACCAAGTTTCTACCCTGGCCCTTATTTGGTATAACTCAAAACAAAACAATGGCAGTCAACAAAGAAGTCAAAAGAAATCACATACGCTATGCCAAAGAAAATGGAAATTCTCAACAGTTGCTCAGGTTAACCATGGGCCATATGACAAGAAGCAGCATGGTAACTGTGCAGTTTTATACCGTGGCTGAAGAAGGAAGAAGGGATGGGGAACAGAGGATTACCTTGTCTCACTGTCCAAGAAAGGGAATGACTTTCTACTAGAGCTGCTTAAAAAATAAGATTTAAGAGTTAAATCCCATTTTTTCAATTTTACTTTTTAGAATGTGGCTACATATCAGAATCAGAAAATCAAATCCAACCACAATCAGCACTGAAAGTAAGTACATTTCATTTTATTAGGACCAAAATTATATGTAAAGGTTGATCTTATTCAGAAAAAAATTACTTCCTAAATGCATGTGGGTTCTTCTGCTTTATCCACACAAAAATCTTTATGAAAGTACATGAAAAGTCAGCAAAATGACTAATAATGTCACTCTCCTGACTCTCTTGTGACCTTTTCTAGTAAGAGGCAATTTTGAGAATATGAAAAAATCATAATAGTACAAGAATATGTTTAATTAGCTGAAAATATTTGGTTTAATTTCTCTATAGATCCTTCAGCATCAGTTGGAATCATTTCAGGCTCTTCGGATGCAGACTTTACAGAATGTTAGCATGGTACGATTCTTTTAATGTATACTTTGGAAATTAACTTAAGATATCATCCCATCTTTTAACGTGATGATTACTAGCTAATTGATAAGTTGGTACAGAATTTAATGTGCTAGAAGTCATAACATAAACGAGCCTCAAAACTTGTTTTGAAGAAGCTACATTCTTCTATTATACTTATTATTTGGCTGTAAGCCAAAAGTTATAGCACTCACTGAGTTTTTAAATACAAATTAAGAGTGTTGCCTATATACAGTCTACAGATAGACTCTTATTATTTAAGATTTTAAATGTAAGTGCTTGTCTAACAAGCACTATATCAAGTGCTAAGTACGCAAGTTTGATTCCGCAGCACCACATAAACAGGGCATGGTGGCACACACATGTAATCCCAGGACTTGGAAGGCTGAGGCAGGAGGACTGTGTCCAAGGCCAGCCTGGGCTCCGTAGTGAGTTCAGGACCAGCCTGGGCTACAAAGTGAGACCCTGTCTCAAAAAAAAAAAAAAAAAAAAATTAAATGTAACTCAAGAACTCAAGGGCTGGAGGAATGGCCTTGCAAGCACAAGATTCTGAGTTTACTTCCCCAGCTCTACATAAAGCTGGACATGGTGGCATATGGCTATAGTCCCAGCATTTGGGAGACTGAGGCAGACAGATTGTCCTGAGTCCAAGGCCAGCCTGGACTACACCAGTGAGTTCAAAACCAGCCTGGCTTACAGAGTGAGAGACCCTGTCTCAAAAAAAACAAAAAAATAAAAAAGTAACTCAAAACAGCTTGTGAGAGAGGGGGGTACTCTACTACTTGAAGTAACTGAAAATCCCAGAAATAGCTCACTTTGGTCTGGTATAAGTCATACAGTCAAGATTTGTATCATCAGGAATAAGTCTTACTCTTTATCTTAGTCCTGTTTCCATGAGGTGGAAAAAGGGACTTAGGAGCTCCAGGGCTCCAGGGCTTTAGCCTTCCAAATTCGAGTCAAAGAAGGGAGTGAGATTGTTCTCTTTCTTCATGGTTTATACTAAGGTTCCTGGCTTTATTTTGCCCCACATTAGGTCATATGTAACACTTGGACCCATCACAAGCATTCTCTGACAAGTTGGGTCTCATGCCCTCCTTTGGAACAAGAGGTAAAATTAATATCATTAAAAACACATGAACTCCATCCAAGAGAAATGAGAAGTAGAGTAAACAAAATTCTAGAATACAGATACTGGGGCCACGTAACACAGCACACATCCACAAAAGACCCAGGACCGGTTTCATCTCAGCATTCTGGCGCTAACACAACTACACGGAACTGGGAGCAAAGATCAAACTCTTCCCAAGGGTGGCCAGTAGATTCTGTTCTGATGACAGAAAATAAATATCTCTTATGGACTAACCAGTGTAAAAAATGTCAACCATCTAAAATTATTTGAATAGCATTAATATATTTTTACAGTGGTACTAAATTGTCTTTCTGGCTTTACAATTACATAATAATAATGGCATAATTTTCTTAATATTTATTTTAATAATACTGTACATATTCACAAAAATTATTAATTTATACATTCTATGATAGAGAATTTTATGTGCATAAAATAGATATCTTTCAAGTATAATATCTACTATCCCTATACATTCACTGGTTTATGAATCAGATATCAGATTCTAACATTCTCAATTTATCTTTTAAAGGTACAATCTGAAATCAGTGAAATATTGAGCAAAAGTATTATTGAAGTAGAAAGTCCACACTTTAGTCCAGAAAAAAATCTACTGTCCAGCACATGCACTGAAAAAGACTTGGTATGTTATTCTATACAAATCATTCCTATACCCAAGTACTTCAAAATATTGCTACAGCTAATTTTTTTTTACCTTGAATGTAAATTCTCCTCCTCTTCACAGGAAGAATGTACTGGTAGGGATGAAAATAAGGAACTATTGTCCTGAAACCCTTAAATGATGTGTATTTACCTCCATATTTTCTGCAGTATTCCTATTTCTTTTAGGAGAGTCTGGGAAAGACATTCAACTAGCCCAGATACTGAAAAATTGCCAAGCAAACATGAATACAAAGCAATTTTTATAGCCTATCTGTCCACTTAGGATTGACACAGACATGGGACGAATTCCATGGAATAGCTCTAAGCCAGAGTGACTGATAGAATCACATTTCCAAAATAGTCATGCCCTAAAACCACCCATAGCTTAGGAGTGCTAGCACAGCTTGACAGATAGCCCTGAAGTAGAAATGGCCTTTTTCCCATTGGAGTTATGATCTTCCCTACCTTTTTATGATGGCCACTTGAAGGATGCGAAATTTCTATTTCTGAAATTGGTTCATGTATCTCATTTCCCATAAAAAAATAAGTGTAGATATAAGAAAATTATGAGGATCATAGTTACAGACCTCAAAATAACTGTTGTGGTCCATGCCTACCTAAGAACACACACACCAAAAATAACTTTGTTAAAATTTCTAGAAAAAAAAAAACAAAACATAATTATTAGGCTTCTTTACTGTACAAATGGATAAAAGGCTTGTTTAGTTGGACATAAAAATCATCTACAGTGTATTACCTTAATTTTTTTGGTCATTTGGCCAATGACAGTACATTTATCATTTGCTTTTATTGCTACTAGCCTATGGAGAAGCAGGAAGAAATCCTTTCTAAGGAAAAAATTCATCACTTGGAGGATTCCCAGACTCTTCAGTCAATGGAGGAAAAATCCAGTAGTGATAATGTTAATAGTCTTTCCCAAAGTATAAATATTCCATCACAGATATATTTCAATGACATATTAACTCCTGATAACTTGAAAACGTTGGCAGATAATTCAACTTCAAACATAATTATAAATTCTATCGAAAATCCTGACATGTTGAAGAGTTATAGTAATCTTTATAGTTTTCTACCCACAGTACCTCAAAATATGATGTCTCAAGCTCATAGAGTAATGCTCAATAAATCCAAATTTACTGTGCCTTTTCTGAAGCATGGGTCTTGTGAAAATTTAGATGAGATTTGTCTCTCTATTAAACAAATGAAGGAAGAGCTTCAAAAATCCCACGATAGGGAACTGGTGCTTACAAATGAACTTCAAACTTTAAAAACAGATACAAATATGCAAAGCAATGGCAAATATAACCTATCGCCAATTAGCCCTATTAAGGAAGAAACCATTGGTAACTTAAATGAAGATATAAAATTAAAAAGAATTGCAGAATTAGAGACAATAGTAAACAAATTACTCCCACTCAGGGAAGCAGTGCCAAAATTCCATGTACATTTTTGCAGGAAATGTAAAAAATTGTCCAAGAGTGAAATACACAAAGGAAAAAAGAATGAAAAAAACAATAAAGACATTCCTATCACTTGCAAGAATATTACTGATTTAAAGATCCACTCCAGAATTCCAAGACATGCACTGTCCTTCCTGGACCAAACAAAACCAGAAATGAAAGACAAAGAAGGACAACCACATGTCCTAAAAGAAGGGGCGGTACTATGTGAAAATGAGAAAACATCCAAAGTCAGCTCTGTTACTGAGCAGTGTGTTGCAAAAATTCAGTATCTCCAGAACTACCTAAAAGAATCTGTGCAAACACAGAAAAAAGTAACAGAACTGGAGAATGAAAATCTAACCCTTAGGACCAAGATGAAACCTCTTATCCTGACCACACAGTCTCTGGTACAGAAAATCGAAACATATGAAAAGCAAGTTAAGAATCTGATGGAAGAAAAGAATGCCATTCAATCCAAGTTCATCAAAACAGAAGAAGAGAGCAAAGAATGTCTTAAAGAATTTAAAAAAATAATCGGTAAATGTAGTGTTCTCCAAGGCCAAAATAAAGCACTAGAGGAAAAAAATAGTCAACTTTCTTCTGAGAAACAACAAGTGCTGGAAGCATTAGATCAACTCAAAAGTAAAGAACATAAAGCTCAAAACGACATAGCAGTTATCAACAATGAAAATAATCGAATGGGTATAGAAGTGGAAGCCATGAAAACAAATATTTTGTTGTTACAAAATGAAAAGGAAATGCTAGATAAAAAAACATACCAACTTCTAAAGGACAAAAACTCCCTCGAAAATGAACTAAAGGAAAACCAGCTGGAGATACTGCAGCTGAAGGAGAAAGACAGACTGGCAAAAAATGAGCAAGAGACACTTTTTCAAATAATAGAAACAATTAAAGATGAAAAACAATGTCTTGAAACAACGTTACAGGAATCCACTGCGGCCAGGCAAGTGATGGAAAGGGGGATGGAGACTCTTCGGACCTACCAATCGACAGCAGAAGAGAACTTTCTTAAAGAAATAAAAAATGTAAAGTCAGAAGCCAGTATATATAAGAACAGCTTGTCAGAAATCAGCAAGGAATGTGAAATGTTATCAAAAATGGTAGCAGAAATGAAGACAGATAATCAGATTCTGAAAGAAGAACTAAAGAAACATAGTGAAGAAAATATAAAATTTGAAAATAGTATCAGTAGACTTACCGAAGACAAAGTACTTTTAGAAAACTATGTGAGAAGTATAGAAAATGAAAGGGATACCTTGGAATTTGAGATGCGGAATCTTCAGCGAGAATATCTGAGTTTAAGTGATAAAATTTGTAGTCGGCATAATGACCTACCAAAAATGCCTTACATTTCAAAAAGGGAGAAATGCCATGTTGACACCTGTGAGGCTTATGAAGACATGTCTAGCCCTAGGAGTCGGCCTTTAGCTCCCGATTTAAAAGGTATGTATATCATGGTAGATTAGCAGGGATGTACTTAAGATAATTCAAGATAACCAAAGTACAGAAATAAAAAGAAAATTAGAGGGGCTGGAGGAACAGCCAGCAGTTACAGCACTTGCCTGGCAAGCGCTGAGTACCTGAGTTTGATGCCCCAACACCACGTAAGCTGGGCCTGGTGGCGCATGCCTGCAATCCTAGCACGCAGAAAGCTGAGGCAGGAGGATTGCCATGAGTTCACAGCCAGCCTGGGCTACATAGGGAGCCCAGAAACAGCATGGACACAGTGCAAGACCTACTCTCAAGAAAACATTTTTTTTGAGGATGAATATAATTTACTTTTGTAAGATTTGTATCTGATTTGTTGTATAATAGAATTATTTAGAAATTTTGTTTTTGAGAAACAATTCATATTTATGTATATAAATTGATTATGCACAAAGCATTATAAGCACAGGGTATTTTTAAATTATTTTTCTGACATGTACTTAGCATTCTCACAAGAAAAAAATTTTGTTTTCTTCCAGGAATTCCAACTAAACTGTACCAATTGTTTCCATCCAAGATATGTAAATAAATTTCTAAAATTAATGTTCCAAAAACCTTTGTCCAAGTACTTTTATTCTCACAAAACAATTTTAAACTCATTTTTGCATATGATCAAAAATACCTTGTGATTAATCAGGTTGGTTTTTAAATTAGGTCGTGACATGTTATTCAGTTTGTTAATATTAATTCTTTTAAGAATTTCTACTTCTATATTTAAAAGGATACTGACTCGTATTTTTTTTAATGTCTTTGGCTTTAACATCAGGAAAATCTTGGCATCATTTTTAAAAACTTGGGAAATGTGCTCTTCTCCATTTCCTGAAATAATTAGTATAGAATTAGCATTATTGATACTATTTCTTCCCATAGAGTCTGGAGTGTTCTAACTGGAACAGTTTTAAATTGCAAACTGTATTGCAATAACAGGAAGGAACCTATTCGGCTTTTCTATTCTCTGTAGTCAGTTCTGATCGTTCCTATATTCCGAGGAGCTTGCTCATTCCGTGTAAGTTCTCAAGTACATAGGTCTAAAGTTCTTTGTAGTATTCTGTTATCTCCTTAATGTGCAGATGTGCTGTGATGACGTGCTCTCTCTAATTTCTAACACTGTTACCATAGGGATCTCTTTTTTATCGGTCTTGCTAGTTTCATTCCTGTGTCCACTGAAGGGATTGTGTCAATTTGATAGAATTAGAACCACACCTCCATTAGGATTAGGATTTGTCAACCACCTTAGATTGGGGTTCTAGAACTGGTCTGGATTAGAGTGTGAGTCATTTGTGGGCTGGCCAATGAGAGAAGAGCACGCACCCAGATGTGGGAGGGCCAACTGGAACTTTAACAGTATAAAAGGGAGGAAGAGGAACAATTGTTACATGTTACAGCTTCTTCCCCCGGGAAAGCTCTCGCCTTCGCAGTTGTCTACGGATGCCGACTTTTTACATGCTGCAGATCGTCAGCACAGATTCGCCCCAGTCTCGACTTGTGCCTGTCTGCCCGTCGCTGCTCTTCAGTCGCCGATCTTCAGGCTGCGGTCTTCACCCGAGATCTACAGCAGACTCTCACCTCACTGGCTGTTCTGCAGTCCCAGACCGGAGATCTACTTCACGGCTGAGCAGCCATCTTGGACCACCTTTATCCTTGGATTTGTAAGCCTTCCTAATAGACCTTTTTGTGATAAAATCTGTAATTTATGTCTTTTGAAAGAACCCAAACTAATACAAATCCTTTGTAAAAACTATCTTATTGTTTTTGTTTTATTATATTGGCTTTTGCTCTGATTTTAATAATTTTTTTCTTCAAGTGCAAGGCCCTTGGTTCAGTTCCCTAGCAACACATTAGCCAGATGTGGTGGCACATCTACGTAAGCTCAGCACTCAGGAGGCTGAGGCAGGAAGACTGCCAGGATTTCAAAGTCAACTGAGGCTACATAGTGAGTTCAGGGTCAGTCTGGACTACAGAGACCTTAACTCCAAAAAAAAAAAAAAATTATTTCTTTCTGATTGCTTTTGGCTTCATTTTGCTTTTGGCTTCATTTGTTCTTTCTCTAGTTTTTTGAAGAGGAAGATCAGAAAATTGGTTGGAAACCTTTTTCCCTAGGATGTACATTAAACATATAACTTCTAAGCACTGCGTTAACTATAGCACAGCACTTAATATAATCTCATTTTCATTTAATTTGGCATATTTCCTGTTTTGCTTGTTACTCTGTGATCCACTGAAATATTTGGAAATAAATTGCTTGATTTCCAAATATTTGGAGATTTTCAGATACCTTTGTTACTGATTTATTACTAATTCCGTTATGACCAGAAAGCACACAATATTGTTCTAAAATCATTGAGACTTCTTGTACTGCCCAGAATATGATCTGTCTTGGCCAACGCTTTATGTGAACTTGAAAACTGTGTGGTTTGGTGTGGCTGGTGGCATTTCTGTGAATGTCAACTCCATAAAAAAGGCTGGCACTGCAAGAACACTGCTCTGTATCTTTAATGTCTACTTCTCCCATCTATGCTGATCGAGACATAGAGAATCATTCTGTCAGGTTGTGCTCATTCATACATGCATGCACATTTAGCTCTTGTCTTATTGGTGAACTTACCTCTTTATTATTATGAAATCACTCTCTTTATCTCCAGTGATATTCTTTGTCCTAAAAAGGCATGTCCAATCTGAGGTCCACACTTACTTTTGCTGTTTCTTAATGTGCTAATAAAAAAATTAATGAAGTTTTATTACTTATGCCCCATATCTATATTACATATTTTATGTGTGGCCCAAGACAATTCCTCTTCATTCACAAAAACAAGGGCCAAAACTCAGCCAGCTGCAGGTTGGACAGATTTGTTCTAAAGTCTTTAACATTACAAACTCTCTACTTGTCTTTAAATCCATGTTTGCATAGTACATCTTTCTTTGCATTCTTATGTTTTGTATGCTGAACCAGTAGGAAATTTTTTAATATTTAATAATATATGATCAAGAACTGCTAAGCCCTAAAAGTTAAACATAAGTCAAAGAATTCAAGTTTTGAGAAAAGAACTTTGAGCCCTAATCTCATTTAAATACATAACTCAGGTAATGAAATGAGAATTATAGTTGTAATATAAAATATTAGTGTTTAAAATACCGACAATATAAAAAGTCAGGTGCATCCTTTTGCTTTTAACTTTGCTTTGCTAACTGCAACATATCAGCACCCATGCCTGGGACACAGCTGTCACTCAAAATTTGTTAAACGAATAATCAGGTAACAAGCTGAACTTATACTCATGTATCAGACTTGAGCTGCGTGATCACTTGGTAGGAATATTACAAAGACTTCTAAGTATCAAGAAGTTTGGACAAGATGACATTTTAGTTCTCGTCCTAGCTGAAATGTTATAATTTCAAATTTCTTGTGAAGACTTATAAAGGGCATATTACATGGTTTTATATGCATCACTCATAGGTTTTCAATGTCCTTAATAAGTTGTGGGAGGAATCAACTGGAAACAGCTTTCTCCAGGCTTTCTTCCAGTCAAGTAACTTGGGTTCCATACTTCATTTCTAAAGATAAACTCAACTTTTCTCTGTAGTTTTGACAATGACCAAAAAGTGAAAAATGTAATCTGAAAATATTCAAGAATCATTGTATCCGTGGAAAACTTAATAACCTTGGGACCAGTTTTAATAATAAATTGATGGTTCAAAGCATTGAGATGCCTGCACATGCCACAGATGGTTGTGCCTCCTTAGACAAGATACTTAGTATTTCTCTGTGCTATGGTTTGGATCGTGAGTGTCCCTCAAAAGCCCCATGTATCTGGAACTATGTATTATTGGGAGATAGGGTCTGGCTGTAAGTGGCAGGTGTTTAAGGTTTGACCTGGAAAGAGCAGGGCAGTTTGTTGAGACTGAGGATTACCTAGGGCAGAGAGTTCAGGTGCTTTAGACTGTGAGCCAGGAAGTGAGGGAAAGGCAACTGGAAGCTTAAAGTACTTAAAGGAAGGAAGAAGAAATGTCCTTGCAGCTTCTTCGTGGGAAGGCTCATCTGCTTGCTCCCGCTTCGCTTGGCTTTCCTCTGCAGTGGGGTGAGCAGCTCCCCAGGCTCTGTCTCGGCCATGTGCCTTCACTGTTGCTGGCTGCCCCATCAAGAGACTGTGCGTATGAGAGACTTTCTGAAACTGGACTAAATAAATCTTTCCTCCCTTAAGTTGTGGATGTGGGATGTTTTCTCACAGCAACAAGGTAAGTAACTAAGACACTGTTTCCATTTCTTTATTTGTGATGTGATCAAAGGATTATTACAAATACATCAGCTTATAAGGCACACGGAAGGGTACCTTACAAATGGTAAACATTATATAAAGATTATCTACTAATTTGGTTTTGATAGTCTAAACAAAGATGATAGAAATTTGAGTATAACTCATAAAATTCAAATTAACATATTAGCTTACAATTTATTTGCAACAAATTACTTAGTGAATAATAATGATCTAGGTTTTGCTCACTGAAGAAACATTTTACTTTTATCTTACTGATCATTCTTCCAAGTAGATAACACAGATGAAGAGTCTCAAAATGTTACATAATTTTCTCCAATATACATACCTAGTAATAGGTCAAACCTGTTGAACTTAGATTAATGCATGATCAACCTTTACGTACAAAGGAACCAGGCAGCTCTGAAGAAGCAGGACAAGACTTCTAGAGATATAATATGCTAGTGATTAATTTTTTATTTCTAGTTGGAGTGTTTTGTTGATTTAATCTCTGTCAAAGTTAATCCTTTCTTCCATGGTCAGCTAAAAATCCAAAGCATCGTTTTTGTTTCAGGCCTTAAATGAAGTTGAGTGACTTGAGGCAGAGATGAATGACTAGCTAAGCAAGCTTATTTCCTGCCTTACTCACTGAGCATGGACACAGACAACTTGTGAGGTCACGTTGGCACGGCAACAAATAGCACGGCAACAAAAAGCAGATATCTCGATGCCCAGAGTGTCAGAGAGAGGATGCAACTCATCATCAACTCTTACCTCTGCGTGTCTGAATCTGAACAACACAGCTATTTTCCAGGAAGCCACCTAACATATTTTTGTACGTTTAAAATAAGAGAAGAAATAACACTTGCAAAAAAACACTCAGTGGCCATCATACTCTGTATCCCTCAGTGAAATGTGAATTACCTGACATTCTCAGACCTTAATTTGTTCACATACTTCACGATTCCTGTTCCTGATTTTTCATTTATTTTTTTCTGTGAGTTGACACAGTTGTTAACTGTAGACAAAGTTCCAGTTGTCATACTATGACTTAATAACTTATTAGATGGTCTATAAATATTACGTGCAGCATGCATTGCTTTAAAAGGCACATTAATAAAAACTGTACGTAGCACGAGGCAGTTACATAAGCAATAATGAAGGTTTTAAGAGTCTGTAAATACAAACCCATTATCTCCAAAGAGCACATATATTTATGCTGCTGGTTTGGTAGAATTATCAACACAAAGCTGTAAATTTAACTCAGTTATGTACACCTGGTAAAGCCATTCTTATTCTAAAAGTAACTGTCACCTTTAAGTCATACTTGTGGTAATGTTTTTAAGATGTCCATTATCAACAGCTATTTATGAAACATGAAATTGTTTTCTGAGACAGGGTCTCACTCTGTGGCCCAGGTTGGCCTGAATTCACTATGGAGCCCAGGTTGCCCTTGGACTCATGGCAATCCTCCTGCCTCAGCCTCCCAAGTGCTGGGATTACAGCTGTGCACCACCACGCTGTTTATGTGGTGCTGGGGAATCGAACTTGGGTACTTAGAACTTGACTTAGTGCTTGCTCAATCGCTTTCACCGCTGAGCCATTCCTCCAGCCCCAAAACATGAAATTTTAAAAACAAATTTAACAATAGTGAAAATTCTGTACACTACATTTGCTCTGTGATAGTGGGAGTTAGGGGGGATGGGGAGAGTGTGGGAGTGCCAAAAATGGAAAAGGATTATAAACTTGATGTGATATATATGTGCACAAAATACTCAAATTCATTGTAAGCATTATGTACCACATATATTAATAAAAAAATACTGGGGAAAAGGCTGTGTGTGTGTGTGTGTGTGTGTGAGTGTGTGTGTGAGTGTGTGTGTGTGTGTGTGTGTGTGACTTAAAATAGTTCTACCACAAAAAAGGAGGGACCCAAAAGAAAAAGGCTTCTGCAACCACTACAGTCCAATTCCAGGTTCAGAAACTGAGACTGGCAGAAAGACAAGCATTAGGTAATCATAAATGATCAAAAATAATTTCCTCAATATATTTTTCAAAGATATTTTAAATTTCTCTTTTTAAATACAAAAACCTACCAGCCCTTGCCTCTATTGAATGAGGACTATAGACAGAGACATCACCCTGAATTACAGTAATATATTCAAATCATACACTTTAAGAACAGGCATTTGGGGCTGGAGGAATGGCACAGCAGTTAAAGTGCTTGCCTAGCAAACACAAGGCTCTGTTTGATTCCCCAGCACCACATAAACTGGGCGTGGTGGCACATACCTGTAATCCTAGCACTTAGAAGGCTGAGGCAAGAGGACTGCCATAGATTCAAGGCTAGCCTGGTCAATATAGTGAGTTCGGGACTAGCCTGGACTGCATAGCAAGACCCTGTCTGTGACCATTGGAAAGATTATGTCAACCTGACACAACAAAAACTAGCTATGGATTAGGGTTTAGGAACCATGCCTAGATTAGGCAATTAGGAAACAGTCTGGATTAAAGTGTGAGTGATTTGTGGACCAGCAAATGAGAGAAGAGCACCACCAGTTGTGGAAGGCCCAACTAGGAATTCGAATCACATAAAAGAAAGGAAGAAAGATTATTACAGCTTTTTCCTCTGGGAAGCTCTCACCTTCACAATTGTCTACAGACACTGACTTGCTACATGGTGCACATTTTTATCACAGACTCTTCGGTCTCAACTTGCACCTGTCTGCCCAACATCGATCTTCAGTCGCCGATCATGAGTCTCCAGTCTTCACCATTATTTTTTGAACAACCAAGATCCAAGATCCACAGCAGGCTCTCACCGGCTGTCCTGCAGTCCCAGACAGGTGTTCTAACTCGCGGCTGAGCAGCCATTGAACCCTCCAGCTCTCACACATGGAGGCTGCCATCTCTGTCCTCGGACTTGTAAGCCTTCCATATAGACCCTTATTGTTATAATTTCTGTCGATTCTGCATTTTGTAAGAAACCAAACTAATACACTGTCTCAAAAAAAGGACAAGTATTTTGTAGAGGGACAGGACAGATGCAGGAGAAGAGGGCACCTGGGAACGGAGAAGGGGGATTGAAGTGGGATGCGCCAAGAGAAACAGCCCTGGGAAGACAGAAGTGCAAGGGGTCACAGAAGACAAGCTCACACATCTTTCTAGACTTAAGATATCAAAGTGCACTCCCGGCATCCTTGACTCATCATTGGGCTGCCATCAGCTAGTAATCTCATGCTCTGAGTAAGTTATAAACAGAAGGCATAATACCAAATAAGTTAAAAATGTGCCTCACTATATAATATGCACATTTATCATGCAACCTAAATGAATCTAATGTTTCTCTTTGATATTAAAATGTTTTAATAACTGATGACACTTGGACAACTATCAGCCCAATTTTCAAATACTTCTAAGAAGCAAGCATTTCCTGCATAATTTCTACCTGGTTCCAAAACACAACTCTATCCCTACCTTTCCAATCTTCAGTTATTAACATTAGAAATAAAAGTTTAATAAGGAGGAGGAATGCTCAGTGGTTAAAGCACTTGCATAGCAAGCACTAAGTCAAGCACTAAGTACCCAACTGCAATTCCCCAGCACCACAGAAACCAGGCGTGGTGGTGCACGCCTGTAATCCCAGCACTTGGGAGGCTGAGACAGGAGGATTGCCATGAGTCCAAGGCCAGCTTAGGCTCCATAGTAAGCTCAGGACCAGTCTGGACTGCAGAGTGAGACCCTGACTCAAAAAAAAAATAGTTGAAATGACGACTGACTACTGTCCTACTCTGTCATCCAGGCTGGCCCTGAACTCACTGTGCAGCCCCACTTCAACATTTTATAAAACTTTTAAATATTATGATCTACTTATAAATATCGATCTAAAAGTTAACAATAAAATGTTCTAATATTAGTAACTTTAAATATTAAGAAGTGGTGCTAAGGTCAGAAAGAAAGAGCAGCAGGTTTAAGTTTATTTTACATGTGTGAGCTGTTTCACAACGTCTTGTATTTTTTTTTTTTTTTTACAAAATCAGCTCCTGATAATGAGTTACTAGCAGGATTGAGAAAAACACTTGTCCTTCCATTGCTAGTAAGACTGTACTGAAGCCATCTTGTAATTCTTCATGTTTAGTGCCCTAAAATTTGAAAAAGAAGACACATTTCATTTTATACAGGTAAATCACATATGTGTACCTTCTTATAGAAGTTTCGCACATGATTTTTAATGTTTTAAAATTTTAACAATCTAGGAACAAAGTTTTCTAATCAACTTAGAAAAACTTCTCTTTAATAAAATCAGAAATATTTAGAAAAGTGTAATTTAAGAAGACATAAATATGGGGGGAAATTTAATGCTACCCAAACATTTACTAGATTTAAAACTAGTGTAAAAGAAAGTAAATTTTCATTTAGGGTAATATTTGTGATAATGTAAAAAGAAAAAAGATTTTTTTAAAAATCTAAGTTGCTAAATAGGGGATAAACTTCTGAGTTTTCAAAAGAATTGATGTTTTCCCCACTGTAAACCTGTAAACCTACGTGTCAGGGCATTATAGAATTTGCTCAGATTGGTTCTTGGCATAGGAAAAAAAAAACACTAAAACCACTTCACATACCCTCAAACAGCTGAGAGTGGGAATGATCAAGAAAATTCTAATTTGTCTATTCTATTAGGTAAATCTGGACAAGTAATGATGGGTGGACTGCCAACAATAAAGGTCAAAAGATTTGGAAAAAATCCTCCATGGCTCCTATTTCCAAATATAATACTCACTTGCCAATATTACTCACACATTTTAAAATACACAAATTTACCGATACCTAGAACTATCATTTGACTAACATACATAAAACTCAGAAAATTTATTCTTTCAGAAAATTTTAATTTTGCTAAGTCAAAAATCAGTATTCCTTACTTCACAAAATTGTCAAAATACTTTGAAGAACAGATCATTTGTAACACTATTATCACTGTTCAAACTAAATTCTTACATATTTCTACCTCTTCATTGAACTGCATGAAGGATCAGCAACACGTTAGTCTTAGCTTGAATTAGCTAAACATCTCATTTAATGAAGAGTGATAATTTCATCCACATTATCTCACTTGTAGGCATTTCATGAGTCAGAGATTCTGTGTGAATTGCATAACTTTACTTTCAGGCATCGCAGCTATCTAGAGCTTTTCCATCAGTATTTTGTAACCAATCCTGGGGGAGTGGTTACTTTATTATAAAACTGTTGAATATACTGTGTTTCTAGATAATTGCAGTAACATTACATTAATGAGATTAAATTCAGGGCACAGGCTGGGTGTGGTGACACACACTTAGAATACCAGCTGCTTGGGAGGCTGAGATGATAGAATCACAAGCTCCAGGCCAGACTGGGCTACATAGTAAGATTCACTCTCAATAAATAAATTTATTCATTCATTCATAGGAAAGACAGTAATCCCAATATTCTTTCTTTTTGAGATGTGCATATTGCTTAATACAGACATGTATGTAATAATCATAGGGTTAAAAGCAATAGGAACATACACGGAATTCTGTAGTCAATGCTATGGGTGTATGCATATACTTGAGAAACAAGTTTATGCACTTTCTATTTGGAAAACATTGAAGTAGATATTCTGAAGAATGTAATAATGAGATACAGCTCCCCATACAAAATACAATGTAAGGTATGACATGAAAAATAATGAGAAAACATAAAATATACAGGTTATTTAGATAAAAACATTTAGAAGGGCCTCCATCTGTAAATATTAGGAAAGATTTTACAGACGAGGTCAGAGGAAGCAGGAGGAAACTTCTTTGAAATGCAGTAGAATGTCTAAGAAATAACATGTGCTTGTCATGTGGCTGAAGCAAAGGATACATTTAAATACCACAGGAGAGGATAGCATGGTAATAGGCAACAGTCACATGGCAAAGGACCTTCAGTTTTAAACCACAAGCACTTGAACCTAGACAGTATTAAGTAATAACACATACACTTTTTCTCCAAGTATTATATGATATTTGTAGTTTTAATTAGCCAGAATATTTCCTGTTTTCACTGAGATTGTTTCATAGGTAAGGGCATAACTCTCAAGCATCAAGATTCTTGGCAATTGCTGAGAAATTCCCTTTGAGAAGTAGCCAGTGTTAACACGTACTGCTAGTTGAAATACAAATATCTAAATAGTCTCAATTGACTCATAATAAAGTGTTTTCTACAAGAAAGATGGGCATACAGAGGTGCTGAAATTTCTAAGATCAAATTTGTCATTTTAAAAGCAGTATAAGGTAAAATTATTTCATGAGGACTAAAAGTTGAAAACATTTTTTCTTGGCTTTTGGGTTAGGTACATTCTTACCTTTTAACATTCAAAGCCATTATACTTTCAACTGGTCTGCTTTTTGGTCCTCCTGGTGGGTGGAAAATCTTACCATCATGTTTGGAACTCTCCTTCTCCAGTTTAGCCATATAAGGGTCAGCAGAATGTGATGGGTAAGTGTCAAAAGTTCCTGCTTTCATTCCACCAGCCTATAAATTAACAATTTATTGTCATTTCATAAAACACTATTACAAAATTGGTCTGTGAGAAAGATATATATTTTTGTAGTTTATGGAGAAAGTTATCTATACTGGTTGATTCAAATACACAGTTATACTAAGAGCAATAGTTATAAAAACTATATGGTACTGGCACAAAAACAGACAGGTAGATCAATGGAATAGAACTGAGGATGCAGAAACAAATTCAAATACCCTCAGCTACCTGATCTTTGATAAAGAGCCAAAAGTATACACTGGAAAAAGGACAGCCTCTTTAACAAATGGTGCCAGGAAAATTGGGTATCCACACGCAGAGGAATGAATCTAGACACACACTTGTCACCATGCAGCAAAATTAAATCAAAGTGGATCAAAGACTGAGACATAAAAACTGAAAAACTAAACCTCCTGGTAGACAAATTAGGCAAATATCTAAAAGATATAGGTGTAGGCAAGGACCTTCTTAACAAGACACCAAAGGCAAAAAAACGCCCTAAGAATTAACAAATAGGATTATGTCAAATTAAAAAGTTTCTGCACAGCAAAGAAAATTATCAACAGTGTAAAATGAGAACCAACAGAATGGGGAAAAAATAATCACTTATACATCAGAGAGGAGACTCATAACTAGAATGTACAGGGAGCTGAGGAAAAGTAAGTCCCTCAAAATCAAAGATCCGATTACAAAATGGGCAAAGGAAATAGACAGTTCTCAGATGAAAAAGTTCAAATGGCCAGTATATACATGAAAAGACGTTCAGCATCCTTAGCCATTAGAAAAATGCAAATCAAAACATCACTAAGATACCATCTAACTCCAGAGAGAATGGCATAGATCAAGAACACAAACAGTAATCAGAGCTGGCGAGGCTGTGGGGGGAAAGGAACCCTCCTGCACTGCTGGTGGGAATGTAAACTGGTACAACCACTATGGAAAGCAGTATGGAATTAAAAGATTGGAAATAAATATCCTCTTTGGTTCAGTAATACCTCTCCTGGGAATTTTCTCAAAAGAGATAAAAACAACACATAACAGAGATACATGTATACCCATGTTCATAGTAGCACAACTGACAATAGATAAAATATGGAAGACACCAAAATACCTATCAACAAACCAATGGATACATAAATATTTGTATTTATACACAATAGAATACTACTCATCCATAAAGACAGATAGGTTGGAGGCTTTTGTAAGTAAAATAGATGAAACTTGAGACCATCACGCTCAGTGAAGTGAGTCAAAAAGAGAAGGTTAAATAATGAAGGTTTTCTCTAAAATGAGAAACCAAGATCACATTATCTCATAGAACTAATTGAGGGGAATAATGGGAATTAAAGGGGAGAGGGAGAAGGTGGTAGGGTTGAAAAGGGAGAGGGGAAGGATTTGTAATTTTACCATGATATATATCTATATATGCACAAAATACTCAAGATCAATGTAAATATTATGCATTGCGGTTATAAATATCAATGAAATGGGAAAAAATTTAACCTACCTTTTTACCTGGAGAAGGGGGTTTAAAAGGACCTGAAACTAATTTTTTCTTCTCTTCTTTTTTAATTGGAGGTAAAGACTGGTCAGAAAAATAAGGATTACTGTCAAAATATTCTCTTGGGTAAAGATTCAACTTGAAAGGTGCCCCTTTCAGTAGGCGGTGGTGTACTTCATTTTCCTTCTGGAAATTAAAGAGTTTGAAAGTATACTGCATAAGTTGTGCAAGTTGGAAATAAGAGTCAACTCTTAATTTTAATATAACATGTAGATTCAGGATGAGTGGGTGTACCTCAGTGGCAGACTATTTTTCTAGCATGTGAGGCCTTTATTTCAACCTCCAATGCCACAAAAAAGTAATTGTGTGTGAGCGTGTGCGCGCATGCACGTGCGCACGTGTGTGTGTGTGTGTGTGTGTGTGTGTGTATGTGTGTGGCATAAAACATGAAGGATATTTAATGCATACTGTTGGAAGCACTTGTTAAAAAACATTCCTTTTAAGTTCTATTTTATGACACAAAAATTCTTACTTATGCAACTTTGATGAATATTCATTTTGGATATAAATATATGTGAGACATGAAAACCTAAACTATTTGTCACCTGAACAAATTGAACAAATTTATACTATCTGTGCAGTATGATGTAGAAAAAAAAAGATGGGCTAGGTCACCAGTTCAAATAATACTTAGCTGCTTCATATTTTTTAGCATTTCTGAGGAAATTTGGGAAGTTTACTTTTAGTGTCACACCTCCTTCAACCATGAATGACAACATTATCCCCCTCCTTGATGTTTTTGTAAAGATTAAGATGATAAGTATAATCCATGTGGTACATGGCATGTTCTCAACAAATGTCAGTTTTCACTTTTAAGAATTAAGAATATTAAATTTTTATATCATAGTATTTTTATATTACAATGTACTTAGCTACTTAGTATCAGAGAAAACAAAGAAGTTATTTTCCCCTCCTACATTGTAATCATTTCTATTGGTCAATGCTAAGGATAAAAATCACTAGCTATTAACAAAGTAGCCAAAAACGCTGTGAAATACAAATTCAGCAACACAAGCATGGAGTGAATGTTTTTTTCACCTTTTGCAAATATGAAACCTGATATTCCATCATTCAACAAACTGGACAGAATTTAAAATAGCTGATAGAAGACTAGCTTTCATATTAGAAATCGTGCCATAAACCTTTCAGGATTATTTACTCCTGCATTTGTCTTTCACTCTGTGTTCTCTTCCTTTCTCTACTCTGGAGGACCTTCATCAGTTCTTAGCTATCTCCCCTCCTCTCTTCCACATCACATAAATGGTGCTCAGAATTCTGCAGACTTTGGGGCAATATTTCCCAAAATTCAGCTGTAACGGGATCACTTGATAATCTATTTAAATGTCAAGTTGTCAAGCTCTTTAAGACTCAAAGATTTCTGATTGCATTGGTCTGCTGCATGGGCCGGTAAGCTTCAGATAAAGAGACCACCCATCGAGTGGGAAAATATCCTCACCAGTACTACCACAGACAGAGGATTAATATCTAAAATATACAAAGAACTCAAAAACATAAAATCCTCCAAAATAGACGACCTTGTCAAGAAGTGGGCAGCTGAAATGAAGTTTCTCAGAAGAATTAGTAAAAATGGCCAAAAAGCACATAAAAAAGTGTTCTCTGTCACTGGCCATCAGAGAAACGCAAGTACAAACAGCACTGAGGTTTCACCTAACCCCTGTGAGAATGGTCCACATCAAGAACTCAAAAAAACAATAATTGTTGGTGAGGATGTGGAAAAAAGGAATTCTACTACACTGCTGGTGGGAATGCAATCTGGTTCAACCATTATGGAAAGCAGTGTGGAGATTCCATAGAAAGATGAGAATAGAAATTCCAATTGATTCAGCTACTGCCCTACTGGACATGTTCCCTAAAGAAATAAAGTCAACATACCAAAAATACACATGCATATCCTTGTTCATAGCAGCACAAATCATAATAGCCAAATCCTGAAAACAGCCTACCTGTCCATCAATAGAGGATGGTTAAAGAAGATGTGGTACCTATACACAACAGAATACTTTGCAGCCATAAAGGAAGTCATATATGAAGCATCTGGAAAAAAATTGGCCACCTAGAGTCAATAATGCTCAGTGAAATGGACCAAGCACAAAAGACTGACTATAGATGGGTGTCCCTCTTATGAAATGCACCAAAACAATGACATAAAAAGGCCCCAACTTGAGTGACAGGGGAGTAAGAGAGGCAATGGTCTGCTAGGAAGAGGCGAACTTCTGAAAAAGGGGTGGACACAGACTCTCACTGATTCCTCAAACCCCATGGTTCTAATGTGTTCCAGAATTTAGAATTCATGTATCTACAGAAAAAGGTTAAATTTTTTTTAAAAAAAATAAAAAATTTGAACAAAAATGGGGCCAACTTGAATCAATAATACTTACTAAAATGGAACAAATTGATCATAGACGGTGTCCCTCTTACAAAATTCACAAAAACAATAGCATAAAAAGGCTCCAACATGAGCGACAGTTAGGAAGGGGTTGAACCTCTGAAAAACAAGGGGGAGTAGAGAGATGGCAGTATAGATGCTCGTTGTGTCCCCCAAATCCATGTCTCTAATGAGTTGTAGAATTTGGAATTCATGGATATATAAATTTTAAAATAAATAAAATGATAGGATATTAATCACCAAAAAATAAAAATAACTCATTAAAACATAGAAAATTAAAATGGATCATGAGGGCCAAGAAGGGGAAGGGAAAGGATTGAAATGTTAACATGATATATATGCACAAAATACCCACGCTCAGTGCAACCATTGTGTATTTCATATATACGAATAAAATGAAGGAGGAAAAGACAGATATAGTACACGATAACAGAACATAAAATTTATCCTGAAAAGAGGTAACAGGATCTAAAGCTAGATGAGGAAATCTAATATTAAAAAGGCAAAATCATTACAACCTATAAACACGTCTGCTATTGCCCCAGTGGTACAAAGAGAGAGAAAGATAGCGATACATAGGTCATAATCGAATTCCCAAATTCAACTAAATAAAAGAAAGTCTGAAAAATTCAAATTAAATTATTTTACCTTATAATTTAGTTTTGGTTCGTCAAAAAGGTCAGCAGAGTGTGAAGTCTGTTTACCTATGGTAATGTTGGCATAGCTAAGGAAAGAAAAGTAATGGTGACTTTGGGACTCAGAAACTCAAATTTTGTTTTAGTTTTTAACATTTAAAACGAACGATACAAAGATTTAAAAAAAAAAAAACCTTACCCATAACCTGTTCCTTTCTTTCCTGGGCTTGTGTACAGATTCTTTCCAGGAGCCTCGTATCTTTCCCTGGGTCTTAACTGTGCACTGAAGTACGGGACTGGTCCACCTATTGTTCCATAGTAGCTTCCTAGTCCACACCTTAAATACAGTTGTGTTGGTCTTTAGAAAGAAGCTAAAATGTCGACTCTCATGTCATATATTTAAAGATTATAAGAGGATAACCTATAGAAAAGGAATTGACATTATATATATATATATATATATATATATATATATATATATATATATATATACTTTTTTAAGTCAGGGTCTTACTCTGTAGCCCAGGCTGGCCTTGGACTCAGGACAATCCTCCTGCCTCAGCCTCCGAAGTGCTGGAATTACAGGCACGTGCCACCACACACAGTCTTACGTGATGTTAGGGGTTTGAACTCAAGGCCTTGAGCTTGCAAGGCAAGCACTTCAACTGCTGTGCCATTCCTCTGCCATTCCCCTGCCCTCTTTTTGAGAAAGGGTCTTGCTTTGTAGTCCAGGCTGGTCCTGAACTTAATATGTACCCCAGGTTGGCCTCAAACTGATGGCAGTTCTCCTGCCTCAGTTCCCCCACTGAGTGCTGAGATTACGAGCATGTTCCACCATACCCAGAATATGTGGTACTGAGGGTACTGAGAATTTGAACTCAGGGCCCTGTGCTTGCTAGGCAAGGGCTTTAACAGCAGAGCTATTCCTCCAGCCCATGTTTTTAATTTTTAATGTTTATTTCAAATGTTCCACATGAATAAAACTTTATATATAGCTAGTTCCCATTCATTTTATAACTATAAGACACCTCATAAATGGCTTATTTCATTAAAAACGGTATCTACAAAATACAGATTTAAAGTTATTGTTTCCACTGTTGATGGCAGTCAATCTCACGACATTTTGGTGCTAATTTCTTCTTTTGGATTTACATATATTACTTTAGTGAGAAGAAAATACATCAGCCAGTTTCTTCAATTTTAATGTAGATTATTTTGTTGGCCAGCTCTGTATTTTAACAATTATTTTTAGTTTTCATGATAAAAAGTTTAGTTAATGTTATTAATAGTCATAGTCTCTAATTTTCAAGTCATTGTTGAAATAAAGATGCTTAATAAGAAAACATTGTACAGAAAAGAAACATTATTATTATGAAACAATGATACTACTAATTTGTAAGAATTTTCAAAACATAGAAAAAAATACCAACACTGTTTACTCATTGCCTCTAGCCTACGAATAAAGATTCCATTTGGAAAGGCTACTGCATACTTTCATTAATTCCCTGTTTGACATAGGTCCTACAATTCTAACAACAATATCAGAGAGAAAAGGACAATTACACACAAGCACAGTTTAACCACAATGTGACTTCATGCAAACATTAAAAGCCACTCTGTGTGGAATGTATCAAATGACTAGGTTGGCAGGAGCAGATAAAGGAAGAGAGATTTGATCAATGCACACGGTACACATAGGATGAAATATCACACTGCACCCCATTGATATGTAAAAGTAATATATGCTAATCAAAATAAAATATTTTAAAAGTCTAGGAGAGATAGATACCAATAACATAATCATGAAGACAAAAGAGGTCTAGAGTTCCATCATTTGGTAATGAGTCCGTGCTTATAGGAGAGTGTCTTTTATCGCCAATCTCTATTTTAAAACACTCTGTGTCTAATTTACTGTCCATATCTATGATCTTTTAAAAGAAAAGAAAGTTTATCTAATTATAAAACTGTTAGTGTTTCTTGGCTTAAAAAGGAAGATAAGCCTATTATAAACAAATATATCAAAGAAGCAACTCTCAATTGTTACCACATGCATCGAAATT